>JAYESA010000009.1:169578292-170178292 GCA_036927795.1 Iris macrosiphon | reverse complement strand
GAGTATTGCCATGACATATATATATAAAATAATTCCAAAAAATTATATGTTATTAATTCAAAATATAAATATTATAATTATATAATTAGTCATGTTTTATGCTGACGAAAAGATTGGAATGCAAAGACAACTTGGCCAAGTTGCAAGAATAGCTAGACAACGTAGTTGAGATGGTTGCATGAATGATGTGATATAATTATTTTTATATATAATTATTATTAAATTTTACAATATTAAATAATATAATTTTATATTAAAAATACTTTATTACTCAAGTTGATAGTGTTGCATGTACAAACTAGCATCAAGTTGCCAGAATACCTAGTCGACGCACAACATGACTTTGTGATACGATTCTTGGAGGGTTTGATCTTAATTCCTAAAACTGAATATATATATGTTTTAATTTTGGAAATAAATTATTTACAATTCATATTTATGGTATTTGCATGTCAAGTCTGAACCCTATAATTAAGGGCCACTAGCCTAGATTTTTTGATGATTTTTTGGCATTGTTTTGCTAGTAAATAGAGGTTATTTTGGAAGGAATAAAGAGGTAAATAATTTTTAAGATTAAATCAGAGTATAATATAATATAAAATGATTTTTTATAAATATAAACCTTACTAATGGACTGGCAATATCCCGAACAAGTTTCGGACAAAACTAGTCAACCTAAAGTAGCCATAATCTTAAAATATATTTATTTTGTCAAATCTGAGAATTAATTATTAAAATAAATATAAATTATATTTAAATTAAGATTATATGATTTATTATTATTTATGTTCATGTCATTTAATTGGGGACTTAAACTTAAATTTTGGAAGTCAAAACCAAGAAACTAGGTCCCTATACCCTATAAAAGTAAGCAAATTTGTTAGAAATAATAACAGACTTGGTTATGCAGAGCATCGAATAAATTATATAAATAAGTTATAATTACGAGAATTCTTGATTAGACCCTTAAGTATTTAATTGGTGTTTAGGTCAATTGAATTCCGAAGGGGTGGATGCGGGATCATCTTTATCACCAATGACTGCAGAACCAGACAAGTGTACCTTGCCAAGATGTTTACAGTTCTAATTAATTATTTGATATTCTTTATGCATTAGACATTATATTTGTGTGGCTTGGTTGATGTACTTGTTGCTCCTAGGGCCGTCATACGATACTTTGTGTCCGAACAAGATTCGGGTACCGACATTCTCTACAGAGTCGAGTAGCGTAGTCAGAGAGTCATCTTTATGAACCCATGTTGGTGCAAACATTATTTGTACATCCACCCATAGGACACTGGACACGATATTCATGTGGCAGAGTCTTTCTTGATGTGTTCATGGTACTTGGACTCTGGATAGGACTCAGGATGCAGGCTATAGTGATATTTATAGTTATACATATTGACTATGACTTGTGCTGATAGTTAGAGGTCATGATCTTGCATGTCTTGATTGAGACATGAGGTTATATTGGGTGGAGAGAGTCTTCATCGTGCTTTGGACATATTTTACTTATTACTATTTATTGTTTATTAGGCTTTAGGTTGCCTCTGCAGAATCTAAGGTATTATATATATGTACAGCTTCCTCCTGGTTCCTCCATACGGATCCTTGAGTGTACTATTAGATTACGGAAGTATCCCTTGAGATCTTTCCTAAGTACCAGCCCGGGGTACAATACCATACTTTCATTTGCTTGTGACATAGTTGGTTATAGTAGTTTACCCTAGATTATGGTTTTATTATACTGTTTACTTCTGGCTTGTTGTTTCTTGTACCTTATTACGTCCCTCTAAGGACTTGGTCCCCTGCCAATTTTTGTAGCATAGACGATTATAGAGCCTTTGGAGTTGCTGATGTGTGTTGCTTGTCATGCGGGCATTAGTGCCAGGTACTTATATCATTTCTACCAGAATTATGGTTATTTATTTATATTGTTTATTTATCTGCTGATGTAGCTTAGTTTTTATAGACTCATATTTATTTCTCGAGTCTATTCGAGCTTATGGGTTACTGGGCGACCGACTTTAGCACGTAATTCATTCTTGATATTTTGTTCTTTATGTGGATTATGACAGATATTTTCAGTATTCTTAGATAGTTACCCTTATTATACAGCTTATACGTATTCGAGTCAGACCAGAGTCGGGTCGAATGAGTAGCTGGCATGTTACGTATTTCCAGTCTTACGTATTTGGGACTGGGGCGTGACAGTACATGCACGAAGGCCTTGCAACCAAACACTCGCAGGTGATTGTATGATGGCTCTTTGTCGTACCATACTTTTTCAGGCACATTACCCTGCAAAGGAGTACTAGGAGATAATAATAACATAAGCAGTTGTATAAAATGTCACAACCAGTAAACTCCCTCGACCAGATTTCAGTAATTTAGGATTAGTTTTGACTAATTAGAATTATTGCAACTTTTTAAAATTTTATTTATTATATATTCTATTGATTGTGCACCTGTTCATTACACAATTAATTAGGGCATCACACTAGCTGTTAAACCTAAACAAATTTCACATTCCTGCTCTAGACTTGTTAGACTACTTTTTCTGTATTTTGTGCAACTTCCAGAAACCTTGTTTGGTGCTTCGTTTTAGTCGCACAAATATCGTTACAAACGTATGTATTTTTTTTCCTATTTAAAATTCTGCTCTTTACCCATCTCTGTACCCTAGAGATTTGAGGACCAGTAGACACCTGTTTTTACCAAACAAAAATACGATAATATTCTACTCTAATTATATTACAATTATCGTATTAACACCGTAGAAAAATTATGACCCTAATAGCCTCTAGATAATTAGTGAACACCGTACGCAGTATTTATTAAATAATAAATACGGTGACCCGTATCACCTAAGAAATCAGACCCTGCCTCTGCCCAGACTCACCCCACACTGTCCAAAACATTTTCCCCAGCTATTTTCCTCATTTCTGTACAATTCAGAATTTCGGAAAATCAGTATTTGAAATTTGGTAAATTACGAAATTACGCAAAATATAAAATTTAGGCTTTTATGCAAATTATAAAAAGTTAGGGGTTTTTATGCAAAAATGCATGTGAGGTGGCCTAACCTCATTGGCTAGACAATAGGTGGCATGGGACCCACCTAAATATCCAGAAATATCCATTAAAAATATCCAAAAATTACAAAATTACCAAAATACCAAAAACTTCCAAATATTTACAGGTTTGCCATTGCCTACAAATCCTATAAAACCCGACCCCCCCTCTCATTCCTCACTCACTCACACCCTCTCCGGCCACCCTCCGCCACCGGACCGCTGCCCACTCCCTCGCCCCCTCCCTGACCTCCTCCCCGACCATCGGAGCCCCGACCTAGCCGGCCGCCCTGCCGCCGGGAGCCTTTGCAAGCCAACTCCCCCCAACACTGCCACAGCAGCCACCACCACCCGAACCACCCTCTGCGCCACCCTCCACCACCGTGCTCCGCCACCACCCCTACCATTCGAACCGCCCCGACCTTCTCTCTCCGACGACCACCCTCTCACCGCCCCACGACCCTTCCTCCGTCGGCCAGAGCCCCCGCAGCCCCTCGGCTCTCCCTAACCCTAACTACCACCCCCACCTCCGACGGCCTCCAGCCACCGCCACCGCCGTCGTGGACCTCCGCCACCACCACCAACCTGACCGCCACCCTCCCCTCTGTCGAAACCGCCGCCTGCCCGGCCACCTCCGCCACTCCTCCGCCGCCGGCAGACCCCGCACTCAGCTGCTGCTGCTGCTGCTGCCAGTAGCTACTGCTACTGTTCCTGCTCCTCCGGCCGCCTCCGGCCGACTCCGCCGCCGTCCACCCGCCGTCGACGACCCCTAGGGCCCACCTGTCAGAGGGTATAATACCTAACCCTAATATATATGTAATTATATATATATTTCTATATGTATATGTATATGTATATATATGTATATATATATGTATATATATGTATATAAATATGTATTAATATATATATATATATATATATATATATATATATATATATATATATATATATATATATATATATATATATATATATATGTTATATATTATTATTTACAGTATATTATACTGTATATACTATTATTATATATTTACTAAATATATGTATATATATATATATCTATATATTTATATATGTAAATATGTATAAATATATGTATATTTACATATACTATATTATATTATGTAATAATTACTAATATGTATATATGTATTCTGTTTTGCTTATATATATATATATATATATATATATATATATATATATATATATATATATATATATATATATATATATATATATATATATATATATATATATATATATATATATATATATATATATATATGCAATATATATAAATATATGTATTCATATATTTATATAAATGTTATGTATATTTATATGAGTATATATAACATATTATATATATGTTATATGTATACTATACATTATTTTCTATTATTTATTTTTCTGCACTAATTATATTTCCTGCACTTATTATATATGTATATATATATATATATATATATATATATATTATCTATATGTAATATATTATATTCAGCTGGATAATACAGCTTATACATACATATATATATATTTTAAGTTCTTGCAATGTCATTTCAATTAATTACATATATCTATATATATATGATATTATATATTATACTGTGCTGGATATTACAGCCTATTTATATATGCATATTTAAAATTCTGTACTGTCATTTCAATTTAATTATATTATATATCAGTGGATATACCCTGATTATTATATTATTATATATATACATCAGTGGATATACCCTGATTACTATATTACTATATATCAGTGGATACACCCTATTATATATATATGGCAGTGGATATACCCTGCTACTATTATAATTATATATATACCTGTATTTTTCTGTTCTTTATACACTGCTATATCTATATATATATACATACTATATATGTGTATATAAGTATATATGTATAATATAAAGTATATAAGTATATATACTTTATATTACAACCATGATATTCACAAACCCTGTCTGTTTTAACAGAAACCACCTTCAGCATAGCCAGTGACCCCCTGTCACCAGCAACCTCAAACCTGACTGTGAGATCAGGTTATCAACACTATCAAGGAGTAGGCAAGTATACCTTGCCAAGTTATTGATTAAAATTAATTATTGATATCTGCTTTGTTCTTGAATTTCATATAGCCATGATTACCTGGGACTGCCTTGGGTACAGTCAGCTGATATGTTGACATAAATAATTTAGTACTACAGACTCACCAACAATGTAAGAATATTCTGATATTCTCCTAGACCTATCACGGGAACACGCAACATGGTTGTATTACATATTGAGATGTGAGCTGCGTATTTGATTAGCTACCAGTACGTGTGACCCGCATCACGGATTAGAATAATTCAGGAAAAGTACGACTTGACATTTAGTTTCATCGGGATGGGAAAGATAACTAGTAGACGTATGGGATACCCCCTCCAATAATATTTTATACCTTCGTACCAGAGATGGTCGATTGCAGAGTGCCCTTGAGTCAGGGGACATATGTCACATATACTAGCCAGTCACCACGATTGGTGAATTACGTCAGCATATGTCTAGCCGATACATTCCCATGCGTACTACAAGGTCTTTACTTGCATTTCACTTAGATGGTTAGCACCCTGTATTTATTATTTATTTATTCAGTCTTTACATTACATGGCATATCATTTTCCTGTATCTTGTTATGTCCCACTGAGGACCTGGTTCCCTGCCAGATCTAGACGAGGCTTTCTACCCCACTGTATACGGCCCTGATCAGGAGGCTAGATGTGCTACCGAGGAGGAGCTCGAGGAGACACCCTCAGAGTATGCTTGACCCTAGAGGCCTGCCACCTGGAGATGGAGATATTTTCATCAGATAGACACTGCTTAGTCTATCTAATTTTTCTGCGCTATTATCAGTTTTTGTAGTAGGCTTGTATTCTCACCAGTTGTGTACTATATCAGACTCAGTTATATATATATTTCAGCACTTACTTTTCTGACATTTTCTTGTGGATGAGATAGATTTGCCTGTGTTATACTTGTAGTATTTTAGGACAGCGTAGCACGTCCCTATGGGTCCATTCAAAATGGATTAAGCCCTTATTGACGTGTCAGCTGGCCAGTGACACGTGGCCTAGTTCCTGATATTTTGGAACTGGGGCGTGACACGGTTTTAGTGGTGGCCCATACAGGTCTAGTTTTCATTGCTAGTGGTATGATGACATGCCCAGCAAGCCTGCAATAGGATAGAAATATTAGGTCTCATCCACACTGACATCATCCTTAAATATTTTTTTTATTATTATTTGGATCTTGTTTGATTATCATTTATTATCTCCTTTGTGTTTTCTAATTATTCTATTTTCTTCAGAAATATGGACATACCCGGGAAACCTGCGAATGATGGGGATGACCAAGCCATAAACACCTCGCCAAGTGTTCAAGGAACCCCGTCCAATCACCAGAATTCTGGCCAGGAGACGACACCAACACCGCAGGCGGAGACACCTTTGCCTCCACCTCCAGCCTTGCCTATCCTAATGCCCTAGCTTGAGGGTCAACCTCAAATGTTGCAGTTCCTCCAAACGATGTTGCAGAACCAGTGGCAGCAGACTGAGGCCTTGAGACAGTCTCAATGGCAGCAGACAGAAGCCCTGCGACAGACTTTGATGACGGCCTTGGAGAGAACTACTACTCCAGCACCAGCACCTGTCCAACCAGTGGGCACAGTCAGAGGCTTCCGCCAAATGAGCCCGAGGAACTTCAAAGGCAGCGAAACTTCCGAGGAGATCTTCGACTGGATCTCCAACATCGAAATGCTACTGGAAGGATCGCAACTCACTCCTGACCTATGGATGACCGCTGTGAGGGCCCAACTTCTCGGCAACGCCCATCACTGGTGGAAATCCATAGAGCGCAGCGTCGGCAAGGATCAGACCTGGGAATAGTTCCTGGAGCACTTTAATGCCAAGTACTTCCTAGCTACTGTCCGGAATGCCTTATATTCCCAGTTCCTGCACCTGGAACAAGGGAATATGATGGTAGATGCCTACAAGCGGAGTTTAGCCGACTGAGTCATTTCGGTGCTGTTCTGATACCGAACGAGCTGGAGAAGGCTAGAAGATTCCACCATGGCCTTAACCACGAACTCCAGAGGTACACCACAACGCAGTCAAGAATCTCCTACAATGAGGTTCTTACAGAAGCGAGGGAGCAGGAAGCAATTGGTCGAGGAGCCAGACGCTCAAATCCAACCTTCTCGGCCAAGAACCAGCAAGGAGCAGGAGGACCTATACGTCGTCCCCAATATCAGACTCAGCAGACGACGGGGCCCTACCAGAAGAAGGAGCTCCCGACTTGTCACTTTTGTGGCAAAAAAGGACATTGGGTCAGTGACTGCAGAAAGAAGCTGGGATTATGCCTGCTATGTGGAGCTAAAAATTATATGGCCAGAGACTGCCCACAACGCAGAGATGCAGCACCTCAGCAAGGGCAGAAGCCAGGAGCACAAGCCCAGAAGATGCTACCCTCCACACCAGGAGGATATCAGCGAGGAGCACCTTTGCCTACTCAGGAGCCCCAGTTCAAGGCCAGACAACAAGACGGAGGGCAAAGGCATGGACAAGCCTTTGCGTTAGCTGCCGTTGCAGAAGTGCCTGAAGGGGAAACTATAACAGGTACCATTTTAGTTGCATCATTACCTGCAACTGTATTGTTCGATTCTGGGGCTACTTTGTCTTTCATATCCAGTAGTTTCGTAGCCATGCACAAACTAGTCACTTCCCCACTACCTAAGTGCTGGAAAATACTTACTGGAGGAGGTATTATTCCAGTTACCAACATTATTGAAACCTGCCCTGTAGTTGTTTGTAGTAAAGGACTAAGAGCGCAATTTTTGGTACTCCCAATGCCAAATTTCGACGTTGTCTTAGGCATGGACTGGCTAAGCCAGAACGATGCTATTTTAGACTGCCGAAAGGGTAGTGTTATTTTTAGACCCCCAGATCACCCGGAGTTCGAATACGTTAGAGGCACCATCGAGCAAGGATTAGGCCAGACTCCTAGAGCTTACATGGCGATGGAGACAGCACTCCCATCAATTATAGCAGAGTTCGAAGACGTATTCCCAGAAGAATTGCCAGGCCTACCGCCTGACAGAGAAGTAGAGTTCATTATTGAGCTGATACCCGGAGCTGCACCAGTATCCTCCAATGTATACCGACTGACGAAGAAGGAGCTTGACGAGTTGAAGCTTCAACTGGAGGAACTACAGATTAAGGGATTTGTTCGTCCTAGTGCATCACCCTGGGGAGCACTAGTGCTGTTTGTACCAAAGAAGGACGGAACATATCGCATGTGTATTGATTACAGAGCCCTCAACGCTTTGACAATCAAAAACAAGTATCCCTTGCCGAGAATTGACGACCTGTTCGACCAACTAACAGGAGCCGTGGTATTCTCGAAGATAGACTTGATATCAGGCTATCATCAGGTAAAGGTACGGAGAGAAGACATTTCAAAGACAGCATTCAGAACTCGTTATGGTCATTACGAGTTTCTGGTGATGCTGTTTGGACTGACTAATGCACCTGCTGTATTCATGAACCTGATGAACCGAGTCTTCCACCAATATCTGGACCAGTTCGTGGTAGTCTTTATCGACGATATTCTGGTGTACTCGAAGAGCCACGAGGAGCATGAAGAGCACTTAAGACTGGTACTAGAGACGCTGAGACGGGAGAGCCTTTATGCTAAGATGAGCAAGTACGAGTTTTTCCTTGATCGTGTCGCTTTTCTTGGACACGTGATCACAGGAGAAGGCATCTCGGTGGACCCAGCAAAGATTTTATCTGTAGAGACATGGCCAACTCCGACCAATGTCTCAGAGGTAAGAAGCTTTCTAGGACTTGCCGGATATTACCGGAGGTTCATAGAAAACTTTGCAAGAATCGCGGAGCCAATTACCCGTCTTACCCGCAAGGAGCAGGAGTTCATATGGACTGAAGAATGCCAGACAGCTTTTGATGAGTTAAAGAAGTGTCTGACTACAGCTCCCATATTGACTATACCATCTGGATCCGGAGGTTTCGTAATCTATAGCGATGCATCCGGAAAAGGATTTGGTTGTGTTTTAATGCAACATGGGAAGGTTGTAGCTTATGCCTCAAGACAGTTGAGGACTCATGAAAAGAATTACCCCACTCATGACCTGGAGCTTGCCGCAGTCATTTTCGCCCTGAAGCTATGGAGACACTATCTATACGGCGAACGAGTGGAGATTTTCACCGATCACAAGAGCTTGAAATATGTCTACACTCAGAAAGATTTAAATATGAGGCAAAGACGATGGCTCGAAGTGATGACGGATTTCGAGATTGATTTATAGTACCATCCTGGCAAAACAAATGTGGTAGCTGATGCTCTAAGCAGAAGACCCTCGGCATTCTTTATGATCACCCAACCAGATCTGCTGAGAGATCTAGCAAAGTTGGGAATAGAGGTCATTATGCCAGGAATTGAAGGCCAATTATCAAACTATCAGCTGCAATCAACCTTGGTAGAAAGAATCAAAGCTGCTCTACCAACAGATGCAAGATTTCAGAGGCTTCGTCAAAGAACAGAGGCTGGAATCCAGATAGGATGTCGCATACACGAAGATGGGACTCTAAGATGTGGTGATCGTCTTTATGTTCCAAATGGAGAACTTCGTAATGAGATGATGTCAGAAGCCCATAGCTCAACATACTCTATACATCCGGGAAGCACAAAGATGTACAGAGATCTGCGACAATATTATTGGTGGCATGGAATGAAGCGGGAGATAGCACGCTTTGTGGCTAAATGTCTGGTGTGTCAGCAAGTCAAGGCTGAGCATCAGAGATCTGCCGGTCTACTTCAACCCCTCCCAATACCCGAGTGGAAATGGGAACACATTACGATGGACTTTGTTACGGGCTTCCCAAGAAGTTCTAGTGGTCGTAATGCTGTCTAGGTGATTGTAGACAGACTCACCAAGGCTGCTCATTTCCTACCTTTCAGAGTCGGCCAATCTACAGAAGTCTTGGCGGATATGAATATGAAGGAGATAGTGCGTCTGCATGGAGTACCAGTCAGCATAATATCTGACCGGGATACGAGATTTACATCCTACTTTTGGCGAAGTATGCAAGAGAGTCTTGGTACCCGCCTCAAGTTCAGCACCTCGTATCTTCCGCAGACAAATGGCCAGTCAGAGCGCACCATCCAGACTCTAGAAGACATGCTGAGAGCCTACATGCTTGATTTCAGCGGATCCTGGGAAGATCACTTACACCTGGTGGAATTTTCCTACAACAACAGCTATCAAGCAAGCATTCAAATGGCTCCCTTTGAAGCTTTGTATGGAAGGAAATGTCGTTCCCCAGTATGCTGGAGTGATATTGGCGAAAGACAGATCTTGGGACCAGAACTGATTATTCGTATGGTGGAGAAAGTAAAGAAGATCCAGGGACACCTACGAGCTGCCCAAGACAGACAGAAGCACTGGGCCAACATTCACCGATGACCTCTAGAGTTCCAAGTGGGAGAGCATGTGTTCTTGAAGATCTCACCTACTCGAGGTACTATCAGATTTGGAGGAAGAGGGAAGCTAAGTCCAAGGTACATTGGACCCTTCGATGTGCTAGATCGCGTCAGAGAAGTTGCCTACAGGCTAGCTCTACCTCAGACCTTGGAGGGAGTACATGACGTCTTCCACGTATCTCAGCTGAGGAGGTACATTCCAGACCCGAGTCATGTGCTAGACTACTCAGAGATCACCATCGGGCCAAGCTTATCATATCAGGAGGAGCCTGTAGAGATCCTGGACCGTAGCGAGAAAGTGTTACGAGGTCAGACTATTCCTCTTGTTCGTGTTGCATGGAGACATCATGCACCAGGTGAATCCACCTGGGAACGAGAAGAGGATATTCGTCAGCGTTATCCCCATCTATTTCCAAACCAGGGTATGTCCAATATTTCAAACTCAATCTTTCTTTCTTTCATTCTCATTATATGTTTGTTTTTATTTTGAGGACGAAATATTCTAAGGAGGGTAGATTGTAAACTCCCTCGACCAGATTTCAGTAATTTAGGATTAGTTTTGACTAATTAGAATTATTGCAACTTTTTAAAATTTTATTTATTATATATTCTATTGATTGTGCACCTGTTCATTACACAATTAATTAGGGCATCACACTAGCTGTTAAACCTAAACAAGTTTCACATTCCTGCTCTAGACTTGTTAGACTACTTTTTTTGTATTTTGTGCAACTTCCAGAAACCTTGTTTGGTGCTTCGTTTTAGTCGCACAAATATCGTTACAAACGTATGTATTTTGTTTCCTATTTAAAATTATGCTCTTTACCCATCTCTATACCCTAGAGATTTGAGGACCAGTAGACACCTATTTTTACCAAACAAAAATACGATAATATTCTACTCTAATTATATTACAATTATCGTATTAACACCGTAGAAAAATTATGACCTAATAACCTCTAGATAATTAGTGAACACCGTGCGCAGTATTTATTAAATAATAAATACGGTGACCCGTATCACCTAAGAAATCAGACCCTGCCTCTGCCCAGACTCACCCCACACTGTCCAAAACATTTTCTCCAGCTATTTTCCTCATTTCTGTACAATTCAGAATTTCGAAAAATCAGTATTTGAAATTTGGTAAATTACGAAATTACGCAAAATACAAAATTTAGGCTTTTATGCAAATTATGAAAAGTTAGGGGTTTTATGCAAAAATGCATGTGAGGTGGCCTAACCTCATTGGCTAGACAATAGGTGGCATGGGACCCACCTAAATATCCAGAAATATCCATTAAAAATATCCAAAAATTATAAAATTACCAAAATACCAAAAACTTCCAAATATTTACAGGTTTGCCATTGCCTACAAATCCTATAAAACCCGACCCCCCCTCTCATTCCTCACTCACTCACACCCTCTCCGGCCACCCTCCCCCACCGGACCGCTGCCCACTCCCTCGCCCCCTCCCTGACCTCCTCCCCGACCATCGGAGCCCCGCCCTAGCCGGCCGCCCTGCCGCCGGGAGCCTCTGCAAGCCAACTCCCCCCAACACTGCCACAGCAGCCACCACCAGCCGAACCACCCCCTGCGCCACCCTCCGCCACCGTGCTCCGCCACCACCCCTACCATTCGAACCGCCCCGACCTCCTCTCTCCGACGACCACCCCCTCACCGCCCCACGACCCTTCCTCCGCCGGCCAGAGCCCCCGCAGCCCCTCAGCTCTCCCTAACCCTAACTACCACCCCCACCTCCGACGGCCTCCAGCCACCGCCACCGCCTTCGTGGACCTCCGCCACCACCACCAACCAGACCGCCACCCTCCCCTCTGTCGAAACCGCCGCCTGCCCGGCCACCTCCCCCAGTCCTCCGCCGCCGGCAGCCCCCGCACTCAGCTGCTGCTGCTGCCAGTAGCTACTGCTACTGTTCCTGCTCCTCCGGTCGCCTCTGGCCGACTCCGTCGCCGTCCACCCGCCGTCGACGACCCCTAGGGCCCACCTGTCAGAGGGTATAATACCTAACCCTAATATATATGTAATTATATATATATTTCTATATGTATATGTATATGTATATATATGTATATATATATGTATATATATGTATATAAATATGTATTAATATATATATATATGTATATATATATATATGTTATATATTATTATTTACAGTATATTATACTATATATACTATTATTATATATTTACTAAATATATGTATATATATATATATCTATATATTTATATATGTAAATATGTATAAATATATGTATATTTACATATACTATATTATATTATGCAATAATTACTAATATGTATATATGTATTCTGTTTTGCTTATATATATATATATGCAATATATATAAATATATATATTCATATATTTATATAAATGTTATATATATTTATATGAGTATATATAACATATTATATATATGTTATATGTATACTATACATTATTTTCTGTTATTTATTTTTCTGCACTAATTATATTTCCTGCACTTATTATATATGTATAAATATATATATATATATATATATATATATATATATTATCTATATGTAATATATTATATTCAGCTGGATAATACAGCTTATACATACATATATATATATTTTAAGTTCTTGTAATGTCATTTCAATTAATTACATATATCTATATATATATGATATTATATATTATATTGTGCTGGATATTACAGCCTATTTATATATGCATATTTAAAATTCTGTACTGTCATTTCAATTTAATTATATTATATATCAGTGGATATACCCTGATTATTATATTATTATATATATATACATCAGTGGATATACCCTGATTACTATATTACTATATATCAGTGGATACACCCTATTATATATATATGGCAGTGGATATACCCTGCTACTATTATAATTATATATATACCTGCATTTTTCTGTTCTTTATACACTGCTATATCTATATATATATACATACTATATATGTGTATATAAGTATATATGTATAATATAAAGTATATAAGTATATATACTTTATATTACAACCATGATATTCACAAACCCTGTCTGTTTTAACAGAAACCACCTTCAGCACAGCCAGTGACCCCCTGTCACCAGCAACCTCAAACCTGACTGTGAGATCAGGTTATCAACACTATCAAGGAGTAGGCAAGTATACCTTGCCAAGTTATTGATTAAATTTAATTATTGATATCTGCTTTGTTCTTGAATTTCATATAGCCATGATTACCTGGGACTGCCTTGGGTACAGTCAGCTGATATGTTGACATAAATAATTTAGTACTACAGACTCACCAACAATGTGAGAATATTCTGATATTCTCCTAGACCTATCACGGAAACACGCAACATGGTTGTATTACTTATTGGGATGTGAGCTGCGTATTTGATTAGCTACCAGTACGTGTGACCCGCATCACGGATTAGAATAATTCAGGAAAAGTACGACTTGATATTTAGTTTCATCGGGATGGGAAAGATAACTAGTAGACGTATGGGACACCCCCTCCAATAATGTTTTATACCTTCGTACCAGAGATGGTCGATTGCAGAGTGCCCTTGAGTCAGGGGGCATATGACACATATACTAGCCAGTCACCACGATTGGTGAATTACGTCAGCATATGTCTAGCCGACACATTCCTATGCGTACTACAAGGTCTTTACTTGCATTTCACTTAGATGGTTAGCAGCCTGTATTTATTATTTATTTATTCAGTCTTTACATTACATGGCATGTCATTTTCCTGTATCTTGTTATGTCCCACTGAGGACCTGGTTCCCTGCCAGATCTAGACGAGACTTTCTACCCCACTGTGTACGGCCCTGATCAGGAGGCTAGATGTGCTACCGAGGAGGAGCTCGAGGAGACACCCTCAGAGTATGCTTGACCCTAGAGGCCTGCCACCTGGAGATGGAGATGTTTTCATCAGATAGACACTGCTTAGTCTATCTGATTTTTCTGCGCTATTATCAGTTTTTGTAGTAGGCTTGTATTCTCACCAGTTGTGTACTGTATCAGACTCAGTTATATATATATTTCAGCACTTACTTTTCTGACATTTTCTTGTGGATGAGATAGATTTGCCTGTGTTATACTTGTAGTATTTTAGGACAGCGTAGCACGTCCCTATGGGTCCATTCAAAATGGATTAAGCCCTTAGTGACGTGTCAGCTGGCCAGTGACACGTGGCCTAGTTCCTGACATTTTGGAACTGGGGCGTGACACAACCCAATAGCTGTCCGACAAGTTTGCTTCTAGCAACAAACACCTCACCCTCTCCATCAGCGTCCTGTTCATGCGTTCCGCTACACCATTGAGCTGCGATGTCTTTGGTTGAGTCTTCTAGTATCGTATCTCTTTCTCTCTGCAATAGGCATCAAAGGAACCGATATACTCATCGCCATTGCCCGACCGAACAAATAGCAGCTTCTTGCCCGTCTTCCTTTCAATAAAGGCCTGAAACTCTTTGAATGTGTACATCACCTGATCCTTGGTCTTTATGGCATAGACCCAAACCTTCCTAGAACAGTCATCAATAAATGTTACAAAATAAGAAGCACCACCAATAAATTTTACCTTCTTAGGACCGCAGACATTCGAGTGAATCAACTTAGCAACATCGACTTCCTTGAACTTGGATAACTTTGGGAAAGAACCCTATTTTGCTTTTCCGCCAAGTCGTGCATACATCTTTCCAATTTTGTAGACTTGTCCTGGAATCACCTTCCTGTTCACCAAGTAGCTCATCCCCTTCTCGCTAATATGGTTGAGCCGCCTGTGCCACAACTCGGTAGACGCATCGGTAGCCGCATTTACCTCATGTGACCCATGTGTGCTCCCTTTCATATAGTAGAGTCCAGGCCTTTTGTTTCCTCTAGCAATCACCATCAAATATCTGGAAAGCTTCAACTGACTGTTCCTGAAGAGATTAAAGATACCCTCATCATCCAACCTTACAAGGCGATGTGATCATTTGAGAACAAGAACTGTACCCATCTTTGTCCTCAAATGTACATCTCCAATGGAAACCGCCTTCGACACATCTCTATTTCCCATCTTCAACACTCCACAGTCGCCTGTTGAGTAAGTAGCAAATAGTGTCATATTGTGAGATACGTGCGCTGAAGCACCTGAGTCCACCAACTAAGAGTTGTCATCACAGGCGAGGTTTATGACAACCTCATCATCTATAATGATCATATCGTCTCCATGTACCGAGGCCGTTGATGTAGTGTTCTCGCCTTGCTTTCCCTTGTCGCCCATCTTCTCTCTTCCAAGCGAAACAGTTCTGCTTGATGTGGCCCTTCTTACCACAATGGTAACACTCTGAGTCATCGTACCGACCCTTGGACCTCCTTCTGCTTTTGTCTCTATCACCGACAGGACCCCCTACTTTTACCCCTTCCTCGGCTTTCTGAAACTAGCACCTCTGAGTGGGATGTGGATCTGAGAATATCTCCACATCTCTTCATTCAGTACTCCGCTCTTGGCAAACTCCAGACTGACCATGCCTTCCGGAGCAGAAGCGATCATAGATACTCGTACGGTCTCCCACGAGTCTGACAATGTACACAACAACCATAGTCATTGAACCTCGTCATCGAACTTGACTTCCATCAAGGATAACTGGTCCACCATGCCCTGAAACTCACTCAAATGATCCGTAATGGATTCCCTATCTTTGTATCGCAGACCCATCATCATCCGGATCAGGAAAAAATTATTTATCCCGGTCTTTTTCGTATGGAAAGATTCCAGCTTATCCCACAGTGTCTTTGCGTGCTCAATATTGGCAACGTGATTGTACACATTCTCCTCAATGAACTACCTGATATATCTGCATACCTGTATATGCTCGAACTTTCAGTCCTCTTCGAATTTTTTACTGGGCCTCTCGGAAGCAAATATCGGTAGATACAGCTTCTTGACAAACAATAAATCCTTTATCTTGCTCCGCCAATAATGATAGTTGGTACCATTCAGGTTTACCATGTGCACCAGCTTCGCATCTATCTCACCTTCCTGGTATGCCTGTCAACTCCTGACACCTTCTGAAATTCCAGAATCTAGACTACCGTAATAGGAATGAAACGCGAAAACCGTTCCCCAAACCAGAGAGTACTTGCGAGAGAACAGAGCAAAATGCACAAACCAAAAAATCCAAACACAAATCGTAAGCACATCAATTTTTACATAAAAACCCAGATGGAAAAACCTATGGGACGATTGGAGTCCAACCCTAAAGAACCTCCATTAATAGAATAAAGAGAATTCACTATCTACAAGCTCCTCCCGATCTAACATGGATCTCCATAACACTTAGAAATAGAAAATAGATTATACCACGAAGATAGAAGATAATAAAAAATTATCTAAAATTGATCTCCTCTTTCGAAACGGCCTCCAATCATTCTTTCTCCTTCCCAAAGTTGCAATGGCACTCTTACCTCCTTTTTTCTTGTTGCTTTGTTACACATTTTTTAGGGTTAGGAAAAATCTAACTTATACTCCCCAATTCCGCAACCAATCTGGACCGTAGGATATGATCCAATGGTGTATAAAATACCCTAATTTTAACTTCAGCCCGCCGATACCGAGTTTGAACCGAACTCGGTAGAATCGGTATTTGCGAGTAAAAATTAAAATAGCAGCTGAAGCGAGGTTCTGGAACCCATGGGACTATATTCGGCCAGAGTTCGACTGGGGACCGAACTCGGCCCGAGTTCAGTCTCCCATGTTCCAGAATATCGTCTCCTGCAACCCCGAGCTTCTTCGTCATCTCTGAATGGCCTCGTCAGCTCCTCGAGCTTCTCCGATACACGGATGACGCTCGTCGCACTCTGGGTTATTCTCCACATAGATTGGGAATATATATATATATATGAGTCATAGACTCATATTCCTACATGGGCCAAGTACATGTGGACCAATAGGAATTGACTCTTACATCCTATGTGCACCTATGTGCATTAGTACATTCCTATTGGTCTACATGTGCATTTGCTCATGTAGAAATATAAGCCTATGACTCATCTCCGGTTTACCCATATATATATATATATATATATATATATATATATATATATATATATATATATATATATATATATATATATATATATATATATATATTCAAAAATCTCTATGAAAAAAGATTAGAAGTTTTTGCACTCAGTTACAAAAAAAGGGATATGAGCACAACAAACAGTAAATAAATAACTATTGGAGCTTGAAAAACATTTACTTAAGACAAGATGAAATTGAACAGATTTACAAGCTAAGGATTAAAGTTGGTACAATAGTTGGATAAAGAACTCAAGACTAGAAGCTCGACCGACATGGGTGAACTCAAGAATTATAGGAAACGCGGTGTAATACGAGGCATAGTTGATCCATAAGTATAATATTGGATTAGGCTCATATACCTTACATGAGAAGTCTATTTTAACCCAATGGATGTTGAATATGATACCTCATGATTCAACTCTGATTCAGATCACACCATGTTTCCTACATCAAAAAGATCAAGAATAGTCCCATCTAGTCATCCAAATGATGCATAGTTTAATAATAAAATATTTTAATATTTCTTATTCAAACCAGTAGGGTTGAATTATCATCAATATATGTTATTTCATATGTTCATGCAATCAAGGAAACATAAAATTCACAAACTTACTTACCGATTCCTCTCTTAAGAACTCCAAGAAAATCAACATGGCTAAACAATAACGTGTTATAGTTAAAAGATTTATAGTCAAAAGATTGACTAAAGTTATTGAGAAAGATATTTAGTTGTGAAATGTATTTCGTACTCTCCATAATTAGTTGTCGTTATAATAACCATTGTTTAGTAAGATACGAATCAATCTATAAACAATAGTCAATGATCATGATATGGATAATTCAAACACTAACTAATTCTATGTTTTAGTTTGCACATTCATATCTAATTATTATTATTATTATTATTATTATTATATATATGCATGTGTTGGAACATGGGAATTCGAGTTCTCATTAACGAACTTATCTTCTTCTTTTTTAAAACCTCGCATATCCGATTGAATAAATCAACCTTATTATTATATGCTACAATGAGAGGGTCTAATCCCGCGATCATCGGTTGATGGAGCAAGCGGTTAATCCCTTCTCTCATCGATACTTCTGTCGGACTAAGGAGATGAAATCCCAGCTACTTTTAAATCAATGTTGTACGTATTTTAATTAATTTTTTATGCACTTGGGGAGAGCAAAATATACCAGAAGAGCAAACTATATTTCTCTTAAAAATTACACGCAATTATCTAGTTGTTCTTATTAAATTTAATAAACAATTTTAATTAGCAAAGTTAGAAAAATATATATTTTGAAGAAAAAAATTATGATAAAACCAACTTTAATTATTATATAACTTATGTAAAATATTTTTTTCTTTCTTTCTGATAATATTGAAAGAATAATTTAAATATTTAATTATAAAATATATATGTTATATATATATATATATATATATATATATATATATATATATATATATATATATATATATATATATATATATTAGATTTGTTAAATATTTAGTTATATTTTAATTATAATTTGTTATAGATATATGTGAATAAAAGATAGGGTATTTGGTGTTATTTCTGAGACATATCAAAAGAGGGAGAAACTGAGATCAGGAACAGAGATACAAGCACGACTTTGCAGTCCGGTCTCTGTATGATCCAACAGTTGTAGTCGAGATTAGAGATACAAGCACGATTTTGTAGTCCGGTCTCTAATTACCTCAATTCTAATGGATTACTACAATTAATATCTTTTGATTACAAATTACAGATTATCTGATTATAATGATCCAAAAATAAATGTCATTCTTCCTTGCATACACAATTGCAATTGAGACTAAACGGATAACAATAAAGAAGGGGGAGGAGAAGAAGATGACAGAAAACTGTCAGCTTGCTAGGGTTATGTCGATCACAGTTGCTCAAAGCAAGATTCGTCCTCACACGATCTACTCCCAGGAACCTTAGGATTTATGTTTGATTATGATTAGGATTTGTGTTTACTATAAATAAGCATCTTCTATATATAGTTGGATATAACTTGATTATAAATGTATTGTATTTTAAATTATAATATATATATATATATATAATATAATATAATATAAAAATATATTAAATATAGTTTTGTTAAATATATTTGAATTAATATTTCTTATATATATGTGTGTGTGTGTGTGTGTGTGTGTGAAATATTAATTCAAATATATTTAACAAAACTATATTTAATATATTTATATATATATATATATATATATATATATATATATATATGTGTGTGTGTGTGTGTGTGTGTGTGTGAAATATTAATTCAAATATATTTAACCAAACTATATATAATATAATTTTATATTATATTATATTATATTATATTATATTATATTATATTATATTATATTATATATATATATATATATATATATATATATATATATATATATATAAAGATTTGTTAAATATTTAGTTATATTTTAATTATAATTTGTTATATATATGTGAACAAAAAAGAGGGTATTTGGTGTTATTTTTGAGACAGATCAAAACATGGAGAAACTAAGATCAGGAATAGAGATACAAGTACGGCTTTGTAGTCCGGTCTCTGTATGATCCAAAATTCTAGACGAGATCAGAGATACAAGCACAATTTTGTAGTCCAGTGTCTAATTACCTTAATTTCAACGAATTACTACAATTAATATCTTTTGATTACAACTTGCATATTATCTGATTACGAAAATAAATGTCATTCTTCCTTGCAAACACAATTACACTTGAGACGGAACGAATAACAATAAAGAAGGAGGAGGAGGAGGAGAAGAAGAAGATGACAGAAAACTGTCAGCTTGCTAGGGTGATGTCGATCACCGCTGCTCAAAGCAAGATTCGCCCTCATACGATCTACTCCCAGGAACCAACAAGTTCATGAAAAACTTATAGAACGCTCAACGTCACCTCTGTTCTGACTAGCACGAACTCCTGGACTCTAATGGCAGCAGCAGAAAAATACTCTCTCTGTCTCTCAACTTTGAAGTCAGTCCTCAGTGGAGGCACTAAGAGAGTACTTATAGAGTTGGGATAAAACCCTAACCCTAATCCTGGCCGCTAATTAATTACGGAAAGATAGGAGTCAATTAAATTTAAATCCTGCAAAAATGGATCTGAATAATTGTTATAATCTTTCCATAATGGTTCAAATTTTGCAATCAACGTTATTATGTGCCTACAATGCTCTCTACGCACCCACGTAGTAGCCCGCAGATAACACCCTACGTAGAGGCTACGTGCAGATGCCTCGCATAGAAGTCTCATACAGAACCCGCTATGCTCTTGCAGAGCAGCACGTATAGCCTCGCACAGTGACGCAAGCAGAGACATGGGCAGAGACACGCAAAGAATCTACGTGCAAAAAATATGCAAAAACTCGTGCAGGAATGTGCACACGAGCGCAACAAATGCGCACAAACAACATGCAACGATGTTGACGTGCTAAGTGCAAAGTGCTCCAACAAAGCGTCTCTTTGCATTCTTGAGCCCGAGTTTGAGTCACTAAGCCCCTTTTGGGCTTACCTCATAAGAAATTTTTCTCAAGAATGTGACAAAAATCATAAATGCTTTCTTAAGGATTTAACATTAATCCTCCTAGAAAAATACTCCTACATGGCACCCATATGTGCCCTACCTTAATCCATGTGCATACCTCAATAACAAGCAAAGATTTATATTGAGATACCCACTTGGAGTTGTAGTCAATATGGTACTATCTTTAATAGGCCAAAGAGAAAAAAAATCCAAATCCCCTACATATATCAATAAATGGGTTGTGCATTGCCCACAGTGATTACCCATCATGCATTAGGATAGATGTCGCTTATGACTTGAATCTTCCTACATAGGTCAAACAATTGTAGGATACAAGAATGGACTAAACCTTGAATTTTGCACCATAGCTGCAATTATTTTCACTCACATAATGACATCAATTGTGCCTCTGGTCGCACGTTAAAGTCCCTATGCTGACCTGGTCTCGGTATATGCATCTTGGATGTCTACTAGTATACCTTCAAGAGACGGCCTACAACTATTTCCATACACAGGTGAGTTCTTTTTAGAGAGTTTAAAATTCCACAGAATGAAGCTTGCGCTTCCTTGCAGTGCTATACTGCTATGCCATTGGCCGAAGCCAAGGTCTGCAACCTCTTAGTAGTGTCATACCATTGTAGCATTTGGTCACAAGAATCTTTTTTGTGCTGTACTACCTAGCATATAGCCTTGAGCTCCTTTGCGGTGCTACGCCATTACGACATAGCCCAAAGTCAAGGTTCGCAATTGTCACGACCCGCACCCGGTATAGGGGCACGAGTACGTGGGTACGTCCATGCCTACGCTGCAGCATTTACGGTAGAACATTATCTAGGTCATCAATATCTAGCTATCAATCATACTAATATAACTTGATCTGTCATGTACTCAATCACAATAATCTAAGGGAAGAATGAATAAGAGAGATAAACCAAATAATATTCTAAAGGAATAAAACTAGACATGATATAAAATAAAAGACATTAGCCTAGATCTCTACAGTTGTTACCTCAAGGTCCATAGTGTAAGAGCAGTCATGTCTATAGCATCACTCTGAAATTTTGGAATGTAGAGCACAACAATCACTAAAAATTATTATCCAGTTATGATTGGAGCAAAGCACACCTCTAACAGTAGTTACAATAAATAATAAAGACTATGTAGTAGTAAATAGAGAGAATATACAAGATAAATAGAGCATGGCATAAAATATACAGGAATAAGGAATGCAAAAATACATACAAGAGAGATGAGCATCATATATAAGAGTCAGGAAATACAACTAACTAAGTGAGTGAGTATTAGCTTCAACATGTGATCGACATGGAAACTTTCTCAAGAATTATGGCCGGGTTAATCATACGTGCGGGGTATGATTAAAACTATGCAAGAAAATAGGAACTGTGGGGGTATGATCATATATCTACACTAACACTCCCTACCCCCGACTGGTATAGTGGATCCAACCATGGCACACTATGACACATGATTCTATGAGAATAACGCTAATCTTCTCATGAATCAGTGTCCATACATGTACAGGAACAACATGCTTGAACAAGAATATGCCAGGAACTACTAGAAATAATATCTCATGATAGAATCCAAAAAATACCAACCCGTGTAACCATGCGTTAAGAAGTCAAGGATGTCTACACTAAATACAAGAAACATAGAAGATATCATAAACAAAAAATAATCAGAGAATGTACTCGTCTGAAATCAGGGGTGAAGTATCAAACATTATCCGTATCAGGGCTTCGAAGACCTAAATATGGAACATCATATCAATACAGTATTTTGCAATGATAAAGAAGTTAAACTAGTCAAAATCTAGGTCTTAAAGTCATTTCTAAGTCAAATTAGACCAAAAAAAATCAAACATAGGTCAACTATCTATTTTGGTTCCAAGATGGCTACTTGATTGGTCTACAAACTCATACTAGTCAATTCTAAGGTATTCTAGACCAATACCTTGCTATACTAAGTTTCTTGGTCATACTAACTAGTATGATATATCAATTATCATATCACACACACACACACACACACACACACACACACACACACACACACACACACACATATATATATATATATATATATATATATATATATATATATATATATCCTATTATACTAATATCTAGTAGTATCTAGTAATAACTTTGTCTATGATTTATATCTTGACCAATATTCCAATATCTATCCCATACCTTGGTGTCTAACTCATTACTCAACTAGTATCAAATATCCCTTACCCAGACGAAATATTAATACAATGCCCTATTCAGTATACCCAAACTTGATGCTAAGTACCCACACTATTACCAACACTAGATAGCACTCACTCTAAATTACACTCAACCTATATCACTACTCACTACACCCACTGATACAAGTATCAGTCACTCCCATATTACTAACTCACAGTCCTATATACAGTATAGATAGGTAGACACACCCACATAACTGATACTCATAAGCACAAATCCCCCTCTAAGCTAGTCTATAACACACACACTCTTTCACCCACTTGGTATATGTTCGATACTAGGTGATACCACTTTTAATACCTCACTTCACTAGTACCAACCCCCAACCTGGCACTCATTACTATTACCCACTTGATACACTAGTATCAAAATATCATATCATCACCAACATAGCCTTGCTACCTCTACTATAATATCTTTAGCTCTGATACCCAACTGAACCATGCCTAATACCTTATCATATAACTAGTACCTTTGCCAATACCCCTACCTTAGTGTCTAGGCCAAAACTTAGACTAGTATCCCAATTATTTAGTATCTAAGTCTATTATCTAGCATCCTCTGATACCCTAATCTACTACTTAAATCTTGAGCACTACCTAATATTTAACCCATACTTGGTATCAACTCATTACCCAACTAGGATAATAACATTGTCACTCACTTCAATCCCTACCCCCATAGCTTGCGCAATTATAATCTGTGAGAACAAAGTCTGCCTACAGTCCACTTGCAGTGACTGTATAATAACAGGATACCCGAGCTTCCTGTTGACCTGCACCTGGCCTCAACCCCAACCAAAATGAACACTGCAATACAAAGAAGGTCCCTCATTACTACAGAATACTTTATTTGACACCAACCCATACTTCTACCCTAATCTGTAGATAAGCCTTTCTCCTATAACAGTCTTGCCCAAGGTTGCAACTTCTATTAAACTCTACCCAATTATCATGTATCATAACTGATACATTCAGTTATGACTTCAAGTCACCTACTGTTGTCTTTAACCATCCGACACGCCATGACAACAACAACATCAACTCCAACAACCACAACACCTTCAACAACATCAACAATAGCAAGCATGATGCTGTTGCTGTTTCAGACTGCTACCCGAGCTCCTACTGTCAGTATTATATATATATTGCTCACACCCCTCATGATCTGCACTTGACTGAGGCTAACAATGCCATATCTTGGCATCAATCACCAATGTCACTGTCTGCAACCTTCACCCCTATGGCTACAATCTAGATATCAACTGTAGAAGCATAAAAAGTTTGCCTAAGATATAGATGGCACCGTTTTCTACAAATAAACCCAATAAGTAGAAGAACGACGCACTTTCTACTTGTTCTACAAGAAAGATGCATATTTTCTTACTTTGGCGCACTTTTCATTAATTTCAGAGAATGGCGCACTATTCAGAGAGCAGAAAAGTGGTGCACTTTCTTAATTTTACGAAAGCTAGCGCATAAACAATCTTTCCTCTCTCAATATTTAATCCAGCAGACTGATAGATGACAAATACAAAAATTGAAGAGTTAGAAGTCATCATTACAGCGGAGCTGCAGCACACAGATCCAGGTTATCGTTTAGCGACCCAACCGCTGTGCCAACTTCTTCAAAAGTGCACAGTAGTACCATTCTCTTCAAAAGTGCGTCACAGTGTCATACTCTTCAAAAGTGCGATGTAGTGCCATTTTTTTTAAAAGTGCGTCATTGTGCAAACTTCTTTAAAAGTGCGCTGCTGTGCCAATCTCTTCAAAAGTGTGTCGCAGTTCCATTTTGTTAAATGTACGCCATAGTGCCACTCTTTTCAAAAGTGCATCGCAGTGCCATTAATTTTAAAAGTGTGTCGCAGTATCATTTCCTTCAAAAGTGTGCTGCAGTGCCACTTCCTCAAAAATACACCATAGTGCGAACTCCAGCGAAAATGCGCCGTAGTGCCAACTCCTTCAAAAATGTGCCATAGTGCAAACTCCCTCAAAAATGTGCCGTAGTGGTAACCTTATCAAAAATGCGCCAATCTCCAGATGACTTCTAAAGTGCGCATATTATCCTAACGGACAGTGAGAAGTTATGAATGCTTGTCTTACATATCGTACTTCTCGTGAAAGGTGTACAAATAATTGTCCCCCACGACCTATATTTTCCTTGTATAGGAAGCTATGTATCAAGTAGGTAGTAGGTTGTGCACTCACTCATGTAGAACATGGGATATTAATCCACCAAAAGTGTTCACACAATTGTAAAACAGTGTTGACTGTCCAAAGTTTGCATATACTCTCATAACCGCTAACTCTAAAAATACAAGTTCTGTGCAACCATTACAAACATCCACCTACAGGACAACCATTACAAACACGCATCCACCTATAGGGCAGCCTACCTACACTTAGACAGAGAGGAGCCCACAAAGACAGATAGAGAGAAAGGGGCTAGAATTTTTAAGTCTTTGAAATTCAAGATCAGTATGAGAGAATTAGAAGCTTCTCGTGTCGCTGTGCCAAAGATTTCTTATTGTTCAACTTTCCAAGTTGTTCACAGCATTACCTATATTTTTTTGTCGTCGTGTGTAGTTCTTTGTCAGCGTGTGCATTTCTTCATCATTGAGTGGCATAAGGAGTAAAGTGATCATCCGAAGATCAGATCTCTACAACTATACTTCCCCAGAATTAATTGTACTTAAATTCATATTTAGGATATTTTTTGTACTTTTCTTTCTTTTTAACAGTTTGTAACACGAAAGTTTAGTATAAAATTTCCCTCGCAAACATGATAGCGACTTTGCTGGGGACTTTCTTCTCCTCTGACGACAATATGATATCTCAATTCGATGCTGCATTGGTCGGTTCGACGCATAAGACCTTGGTCGTAAAGTTCGACTAATAGGCATAAGAAGAAATGCTTCATTTTGAGGGTAGTGCCCATCCCTCATCCACACTCAAGTCAAGAAATACTCGCAAATGATGGGTGCCCAAGCCTCGTCATGCATATCTCAAAGTTGTTGCCAACAAGGAAAAGTGCATTCTGATTGACGAGAATTTTCCTGTCAATTCTGTTCAGATCAATAACTTGGTGGACATTACCCTTGCGTTAAACAAGGGATATAATTTTTGCAACTCGCACAATTCCAAGCAAATGGCACCCAAGCTTCTGAATCCCTTACACTAAACAAGGGATATAATTCGCGCAACTCGTACAATTTTTAGCAAAGGGTGGTCCACACCAAAGCTTCTGAGCCCGCGCTTATTCATTGTAATATGCGAGGAAAGCAAGGCATGGACACTGTTGTCCAAACCAATAAGCGCACAAATAAAGTAATGGTCAGGGAGAATCATTCTCCTAACATCTTGATAACGCACACATTGAAGGGAAAATTATGTGCCACTTGTGAGCAAGGCCAAGACCTTCGTGCAAGATTAAATGCATGTAGACAAACTGTGCCAACTCAGTCTGCGCTACAGAAAGCACGTTAAGTGGGACCAGTCTCTTCATAACATGCTGATTGTGTGCGTGTACACAAGAGGATTGCTAAGGCAACTTCCTCTCCACCCTGAAAGGCAAAAACTCGAGATATGACGAATCACTTGTTAATCAAGCTAGCACATCACTCTACATAAGGGACCAAAAATATGCACAAAAAATTTAATATATCTCATGTAAAGAGGCAGAGTCTGCCCTCTTCTTCTCTTCTCTTCCCTCTTTCGATTTACGTGATCTTAATGTATAAAGCGTAAAGAGAGGGACCCTTCTGACATTACAATAATGTTTTCTAATGAACTTTGTTGCAATTATCATAGAGTTGTAATCGAATATTGCTGTGCATACACTATGTCTCCTAAGCCTCGACATATGTCACCCTCCAGTCCTAAAATACCGAGGGACTAGCCACGTGGCAATGGCCAGCAGCACAACTCCAATAGACAAATACAATTTAATGGACCCGTTAGAGAGCACTTAAGCTGTAATAAATATAAATACAAGTCTAACCATCTAAAATAGTATAATTCTAATCTCATCCACAGGAAGTAAACACAATTCAATATAATAGACCAGTCACGGTAATAGATAAAGAAAATAGTCCATCATCAAGTCAACATAAGTAGTATCTCAGGGAACAATCGGTCAAAATAAGAAAAGAGAATAACATCAATACATATATCCAGAAGTCAAGTCCAGATATGAAATAACAATAAGCATAGATAACTGAGTAAGTAACTGAATACTCAGGAGAAATCCTCTAGCACAACCACATCCTCTGGTGCTAGTATTGCTCCAGCATCAGCCTATGTCTCGTATATCTCGGGGTAATCCTCCTCTTCTATACCTGGGGACATAATCCGGATCCAGGTCCTCAGGGGATATAGCAAGGTACAATAAACACTCAAGGCAAATAAAATACAATAAATATAAAATAGATCCTCAGGGCAAGCTATGTAACCAGCTATGTGAAATACAAATGAGAGCATCACTAGTACTCAGGCTGAGACCACTACAAGCTCTGTGTTGGGGAGCCCGTAGCAGCTTGTAATATCACGTAATGGGCCAAGCTCTGATACAGAGACTAAAGCATCTCCATTAGTAAAGTATATATATATATATATATATATATATATATATATATATATATATATATATAATCATTATGTAGCTTGTGTGTCTCTTCCCACCCAATGTAATCTCACGTCTCATGTCCACAATATCTCATATCCGTAACACGCAAGATCATGACCTCTAGCTAGTACAACGAGTCATAATGATATCTCTATATATGCAAGTCTCATATCACGAATCTTGCAAGCCTATACAAAATCACCATGAATTAGTAAAAAAAGATTATGTCACATAAAATAGTGTCAAGTGTCCTATGGTATGACGTACTTGGTAAAGCAAGCACATAAAAATATAGGATCGTGGAATCTATTCTCTAAATGATGTTACATGACTCCGCGTACGGCATCGACACCCGAATCTTGTTCGGATGCTAAGCAATGTCCCACTGTCCTAGGTTGAACAGGTATATCATAGAAGTATATATATATATAGAAAGAATACAAGTAAATAATGTAACAGGATCTCTGTAGATTTGGCAAGGTACACCTGTCTGGGCTCTGAACTCTGTCAGTTGCTCCTGTAATCTCCAAGTACGTCTCCGGATGCTGAAACAAACATTACCATTCCTCTCAAAATACTTGAAATAGCTAGGATTGACTACCCATAAGTCCAATTTGGATACAGAGGCAGAATTGACAGTTTTTGGTCAAAGCAGGGTCCACATGTGGCCCACTTCGCACCAAAAAAATGCCAAAGATAAGGTTCTCAAAATTTGTCAAATTTAGTGTCTATGAGTCCAAAACGATGATACAAACCCAATAGAACTTCTAGAACTGGATTTTGATGAGTCGATCACGAAATTGCCCGTTAAGTAGAACCGTGGGGCCTACGAAACGGTGTTTCATCAACGTTCTCAGAATCGAACCAAACTTGGGTCACAGGACAAACGTAACATTGTAAATCTGATGACACAAGTTTTTTTATGAAACGACAAGCACAATGACAAAAGCTAGAATAGGTCGATATGGTATTTTTTGACGGATACGTGTTAATTTCGGTATACACGCACATCCAAATCAACTTCCATAAAATCTCACACGTCCGTATTAACGATATGCGTCTTTCGATACAATTCGCACATGTCAAAGTTGCCTCGTTTAGCGGAATGCACCCCGTATCGAGAAATTTTGGGTTAAAAAATTATGTTTTTGATGAATTTCAACAGCAAATAAATCACAGCATACATTGAATTAAAAGAAAATGTTTAAAGGGATTAAAACTAGATTATGTTGTCTAAATTACTGTTCAAGGAAAATTTTAGTATCGCGTGGCATTATGGAGATAACGGGACTCAAACACGCATACTTGGAACAATTTTTGTTCCCAAAACTCGATTATTTTTCCCCGTTTTGTGTCATAATTTACGATCGACACAGGACACGATAAGCTAAACTATTATACATTGTTTATGGTGGTCGTGTGGACTTCACATGGGATTCAAAATTTCGATATTTGGTTTACTGTACAGGGAGATACATGGGCGAGAAAAAGAGTACCTTGATTAGCTCTTTTGCTAGCGAATCCTTGGCGGGCTGTTCACGACGGCGGTGCATGACGGTCAGCGACGGTCGACGACGGTCGACGGTGGGTCTGGACTGGTGGGAAGATGCTGGTGGTGGTGGTTTTCTCTAGTCTAAATATATGGTTGTAAATAAGGGGTTACAGGGAGAGGAAGAGAGGGGGTTCGGCTGGTTGTGGGGAGGGAAAGAGAGGGAGACGCGGGGGTTAGGGGAGTTAACTGTAGCGGGGTCGGGGCTGAGGTGTGAGTCTGAGTCGGGTCTGTGGGTTAACGGGTACAGGTTCGGGTTTGGGTGCGGGTCTAGGGTTTAGGTTTTAATAATAATTAATAAACTCTCTCTCTCTCTCTCTCTCTCTCTCTCTCTCTATATATATATATATATATATATATATATATATATATATATATATATATATATATATATATATATATATATATATATATATTTGTACCTCAATAAAATTCATAAAAATTCTATAATACTCTAATAATAGTTGTACACCCAAAAATATATTTTTTGTACAATAATAGTTATTAATTAATTAAACATAATTATTAATCCATGAATTAATATTTATTCTAATTAGCTAAAATTACTAAAAAATCTCTCTTAATCTTAATAATTACATATTACCAATATTAAAAATAATAATATCTAAAATATAAAAAATAGGGGATTTACAATCTATCCAACTTAAAAGAATTGCGTTATCACAATTAAGAAAATAAAACGTAACTAGTCAGGAAAGGTTTGCTCCAGAAGAGATGACGCGGTTGTATGACATTTGTTGAAGCACGACACAAAGGATAAGGGACCATAAACAAGGGAAAAATTAAGAGGAAGGGTGAGGGTTTTGTTTAAGCAGAACACGTAGGAAAGCAATGCAAACATTTTCCTAGGCAATGAGAGATGAGTAACTCAAGAGTAAAGGAGTCTGATTAGAGCCAGGATCAACTACAGCTTCTGAAAACTTAGGTACTACTTACATATTACTACTCTAGACTAATAAGTTCATGCTAACTTAATACTAGGTATAGGCTAGGGAATAGAACTAACAGACATATGCTAAAGTATTACTAAAAATATTTGCTACTATAGCTAGCTATAATAAAACTAAATCTTATCCATATTCGCTACTCCTCGAGTTCGTGCCTCCTCCACTATTATCGCAAAAGCCTATCCATGTCCCTGTGGTAGTCCCCTCTGCTGTTGTTGGGCCTGCTGGAAGAGTGTTGTCTTTGATGCCCAAGGTGGCTTTGGCTGATATCCTCCTGGAGCTGGTGGTCCGAATCCTCCATTTTTGCCTGTGATGCTCCTGGTACTGGATAAGCTGTTCGATGTGGCTGCTGGACTGGTCTTGGTGCTGGTAAAGCTTGTCGGTGAACCATCGGTGCTCGTCGGTGAATCATTTGTGCTTCTCCTCGATGCTTAGTACAATTTCTGGCTGAATGCTAGTCTGAACCGCAAACCAAGCATAATCCCAATCTGCGTTGGCATTTCTTGGCAAAATGACCTACCTTGCCACAATAATGACAACTAAGGAGTCCTGGTATTGGTGTTGGTAGGGCTGGTCGATGAATCATCAGTGCTCCACTCATCTGTTCCATACAGTCCCGTGTCGAGTGTTGTTCCAATTCATAAATCAAGCATAGTCCCAACTTGCGTCTGCACTCGCTTACGTGATGGCCTTGCTTGCCATAATATTGACATGTAGGTAGTGTCAGTGTGGTTGCTTTGGGTGGCTGGTGCATATGAGGTCTCTTTGCAGCTTCTCCCTGTGGTGCTCTGGCTGTTGCTGATGTGAACGGCCTTTTCTGGCTGGACTCTCTCCTAGTAATACGTTCCATGCATCGGGCTGCAGCAAGGACGTCCATGAATGAAGTAGGTGCAACGGAGCCGATTAATCTCTGTAGCTCAAATCTAAGTCCGTCAAAGAACTTCTCCACCTTCTCTTCTTCTGTCGGGATCAGTATAGGGTCGAACAGTTGAATCAAGCATGATGCAAGTCAAGAAATTTATTCGAGTCTGATATAGAGGTCAAGAACGTGTCAACATGTGGATGAGATCCTATAATTTATTCTATCCTAATTTGCAGGCTTGCTCGGTCCCTTAGTTAAAACCAAAGCAATATAGTCGTAGACCTGCATGGGCTACCACAAAAACCATGTCACGCCCCAGTCCCAATATATCGAGGGACTAGCCACGTAGCAATGGCCAGCAGCACAACTCTAATGGACAAATCTAATTTAATGGACCTGTTAGAGTGAACTTAAGATATAATAAATATAAATACAGGTCTACACCATCCAAAATAGTATAATTCTAATCTCATCCACATAAAGTAAACACAATTCAATATGATAGACCAGTCAAAATAATAGATAAAGAAAATAGTTCATCATCAAGTCAACATAAGTAGTGTCTCGGGGAATAACCCATCAAAATAAGAAAAGAGAATAACATCAGTACAAAAGCCTAGAAGTCAAGTCTAGATATGAAATAACAATAAGCATAGATAACTGAGAAACTGAATACTCAGTAGAAATCCTCTGGCACAACCTCATCCTCTAGTGCCAGTACTGCTCCAGCGTCAGCTCTTATCCCGTATATCTCGGGGTAATCCTCATCTGTTGTACCTGGAGAAATAATCCGGATCCAGGTCCTCAGGGGACATAGTAAGGTACAATAAACACTTAAGCCAAATAAAATACATTAAATATAAAATAGATCCTCAGGGCAAGCTATATAACCAGCTATGTAAAATGCAAATGAGAGAATCACTAGTACTTAGGCTGAGACCACTACAAGCTCGTAATATCGGGGAGCCCGTAGCAACAAGTAATATCACGTAATGGGCCAAGCTCAGATACAGAGACTAAAGCATCTCCATTAGTAAAGTATATATATATATATATGTCATGCCCCAATCCTAAAATACTGAGCGACTAGCCACGTGACAATGGCCAGCAGCACACACCAATGGGCAAACCTAATTTAATGGACCCATTAAGGTGTACTTGTGCTATAAACAACAATAAATAGGTCTATGATACAAGTCAACTCTAATTCTAATCTCATCCACAGAAGGTAATCATAGATCAATGCCAGAATAATCGAAATAAAATATAATCTAACAAGTCTCAATAAAAAGTGTCTCGGGGAACAACCCGAGAATAAGTTTGATACATCAATTCAATAGACAGGAAAATAAAGTAACTAGAAACAGAAATAACTGAGTATATAAAGCCAATACTCAGGAGAAATCCTCTGGCATGACCTCGTCTTCGGGTTCTGGTACTGCTCCAATGTATGCTCCTGTCCCGTATACCTCGGGGTAGATCTCCTCTGCTAAACTTGGGGACATAATCCGAATCCAGGTCCTCAGGCGACATAACAAGGTACAAAAATAACTCAAGCCAAAATAAATGTAGTGCAATAATAGATGAAACAATAGGGTAAACTATGTAACCAGCTAAGTGATATGCAAGTTGAGAGCATCACTAGAACTCAAGCTGAAACTACTACAAGCTCTGTGTCGGGGAGCCGGTAGCAGTGATATCACGTAATGGGCTAAGCTCGGGTTTAGAGTCTTGAGCACCGCATTAATAAGGGTTTTATATATATAATCAGCCTGTAGCCTGTGTGTTTTTCTCCGCCCAATGTAATCACACGTCTCATGTCCATGACACGCAAGATCTTGACCTCTAACTGATGTAATGAGTCATAATGATAGCTAAGCATATGTAATATCTATGTCACAAGTCTTGTAGCCTATACAGAATCACCATAAATAACTCAGAAGATTCTATCACATGAATAGTGTCAGGTGTCCTATGGTATGACGTACTTGATAATGCAAGCACGAAGATATATAGGGTCGCGATATCAATCTCTAGTAACGTTACACAACTCCGCGTACGGTGTTGGCACCCGAATGTTGTTCAGACGCTAAGCAATGTCACACGGTCCTAGGATAAATATTTATATTAAGAGTATATTTATATGTACAAGGAACTCAAATAAATACTGTAACAGGAATCACTGCGACTTGGCAATGTATACTTGCCTGGTGTTTGGTTTCCAACTGCTGCTCTGGTATTCGTGAAATATTTAGGAACGTCTCCGAATGCTGAAACAAACATTACCATCATGCTCAGAAGATATCAAATAGCTAGAATTGCATGTCCATAAGTCCAATTTGGACACAGGGGCAAAAGTGACCGTTTCTGGTCAAAGTGGGGTCCACATGTGCCCCACTTCGCACCAAAAAATGTGCCAGAGACAAAGTTCTCTAAAATTTTCAAACTTAGTATATACAAGTCCAGAACGATGATACGAACCCAACGGAATATCCAGAACTGGATTCCGATGAGCCAATCACAAAATCGTCTTTCAAGTGGAGCCGTGGGGCCCGCGATACGGGATTTTGTCAACGTTCTCAGAATCGAGCCAAACTTGGGTCACAGGACCAGAAAAATACTACGAGTCTGATGGCGCAAGTTTTGTTTCGAAACGATGAGCATACACAAAGTTACAATGAGTTCCAGAACAGGGCCGATACGGGGTATTGTCGACGGATACGCATTGATTTCGGTGTGCACGCACATCCAAATCAACTTTCGCGATATCCTACACGTCCATATCGACGGCACGCACCTTTCGGTGAAGTTTGCACATGATCAAGTCGCCTCATTTAGTGGGGCGCACCCAGTTCCGGGAAAAATTGGATTTTAAATAACCAAGTTTTTGGCCATTTTCACCCTCAAATTAATCACAAACTACAACACCATAAATCGAACAAAAATAGGGTTTTAAAACTTGGTCATAAGGTCTAAATTAATGTTCAAGTGAATTTTGAAAATAGTTAACAGGTTGCACGCAAAATGGTCGTGAACTTGCAAGTTCGGGACGAATTTCTAAATTTTCAGAAATGAGGTTTTTTTCTAATTTTGCGTCGCAATTTGCGACCAACACCGGACACGATACCCCGAACGAGCTGCACAAGGTTTCGAGAGGGTCATGCAGTCTTCGCACAGGATTCGACAGAATAAAAAATGGGTCAATACACAGGGAGTTACACGAGCGTGAAAATAGGTACCTCGCTGTGGATTTCGACTGGACGATGCGGCGGTGGCTGCGGGATGGCGGAGCTCTGCCGACGGTGCTGATGCTGCTTATGGAGGGTCGACAGCGGGGAGAAGTCGGCAAGGGCGTCGGGCTCGTGGCGGAGGGGCATCGAGATGGCATTGGGAGGCGACGGAGTTCGGGGCGGAGGCTGGCGGTGGTGGAGAGAAGGGGAGATGGCGGTGGCGGTGGAGTGGGGTTCCTCGGGGGGGGGGGGGGGTTAAAGGGAAGGGGAGAGGGAGAGGGGAGGCCGAGCGAGGCGGGGGACGTGGGTGGTTGGCCGCGGGCAAGGCGGGACGTTCGTGGGCCAGCGGAGGCGGGGCGTGGCCGGGAAATGCAGGTGGGGCGGGGGATCGTGGCTGAGGGTTTTGTTATCGGGTCATATTCGGGTCAGGTCGGGTCCGATCCGATCCGACCCGTTAGGCCTAGGGTCGGTTCAGAAGGGTTTTAGGCCCGTCCGGTCCGGTTCAGTTGGACCGGGTTCAGTCCGGTTCAACCCGGTTCAACCCGGTTTAGTCTGTTTCAGTTAAAATAGGGATTTTTAGCAATTAAAAAATAGTTTTTGAGCCCAATAAATTCTAGAAAAATTGTACAACATCCAATAATTAATAATACACCCAAAAATATAAATTTTTTAATATTATAAATACTTAATTTAATCCATAAAAATATTAATCCCTGAAGGACATTTTTAATAATTAATTAAAAATTACCGAAAATTCTAGAAAATTTATTTTTTTAACATTAAAAAATAGGATGTTACAATATATATATATATATATATATATATATATATATATATATATATATAATAAGCCTATAGCCAGTGTGTCTCTCTCCACCCAATGTAATCTCACGTCTCATGTCCACAATGTTTCATGTCCATAACACGCAAGATCATGACCTCTAGCTAGTATAACGAGTTATAATGATATCTCTATATATGCAAGTCTCATATCACGAATCCTGCAAGCCTATACAGAATCACCATAAATTACTCAAGAAAGATTATGTCACATAAAATAGTGTCAAGTGTCCTATGGTATGACGTACTTGGTAAAGCAAGCACGTTAAAGTATAGGATCATGAAATCAATTCTCTAAATGATGTTACACGACTCCTCGTATGGCGTCGACACCCGAATCTTGTTTGGACGCTAAGCAACGTCTCACGGTCCTAGGGTTGAACAGGTACATCACAGAAATATATATATAGACAGAACACAAGTAAATAATGTAACAGGATCTCTGCAGATTTGGTAAGGTACACTTGCCTGGGCTCTGAACTTTGTTAGTTGCTCTTGTAATAGTGGAATCTCCAAGTACGCCTCTGGATGCTAAAACAAACATCACAATTGCTCTTAAAATACTTAAAATAGCTAGAATTGACTACCCATAAGTCCAATTTGGACACAGGGGCAGAATTGACAGTTTTTGGTCAAAACGGGGTCCACATGTGGCCCACTTCGTACCAAAAAATATGCCAAAGACAAAGTTCTCTAAATTTATCAAACTTAGTGTATACGAGTCCATAATGATGATATGAACCCAATGGAACTTTCAGAACTGGATTTCGATGAACCGATCACGAAATCGCCCGTCAAGTAGAACCGTGGGGCCTACGAAACAGTGTTTCATCAACGTTCTCAGAATCGAACCAAACTTGGGTCATAGTACCAGCGTAATACTGCAAATCCGATGTTACAAGTTTTGTTGCAAAATAACAAGTACACACGAAATTATGACAAGTGTCAGAACCGGCCGATGCAGTATTTTTTGACGAATACGCGTTGATTCCGGTGTGCACGCACTTCCAAATCAACTTTCGTAAAATCTCACACGTCTGCATTAATAATTTGTGCCTTTCGGTACAATTCACACACGACAAAGTTGCCTCGTTTAGCGGGATGCACCATGTATCGAGAAAATTTGGGTTAAGAAATTAAGTTTTTGACGAATTTTAATAGCAAATAAATCATAATATACATCAATTTAAAAGAAAGTGTTTAAAGGGATTAAAACTAAAATATGTTGTCTAAAGTACTGTTCAAGTAGAATTTTAGTATTGTATGCCATTATGGAGATAACGGGACTCAAATACGCATACTTGGAATAATTTTTGTTCCCAAAACTCGGTCATTTTTTCCCGTTTTGTGTTGCAATTTATGATCAACACAGGACATGATAAGCTAAACTATTTACACAGGGTTCATGGGGGTCATGTGGTCTTCACATGGGATTCGACAGTTCGATGTTTGGTTTACTATGCAGGGAGATACATGGACGAGAAGAAGAGTACCTTGATTAGCTCTATTGCTCGCGAATCCTTGGCGGGCTGTTCACGACGTCGGTGCGTGGCATTTAGTAGCGATCGACGGCGGTCGACGGTGGATTTGGACTGGTGGTGAGATGCTGGTGGTGGTCATCTGCTCTAGTCTATATATAGGGTTGTAAAGGAGGGGTTACAGGGAGAGGAAGAGGAAGAGAGGGGGTTTGGCCGGTTGTGGGGAGGGGAAAAGAGGGGGACACGGGGGTTAGGGGAGTTGCTGTAGCGGGGTCAGGACTGGTGTGTGATTTTGAGTCGGGTCTGTGGGTTAACGGGTACGGGTTCGGGTTCGGGTTTGGGTGTAGGGTTTAGGTTTTAATAATAATTAATAGACTATATATATATATATATATATATATATATATAGCTATCTAAAAATAGTTTTGTACGTCAATAAAAATAAAAAAAAATCTATAATACTCTAATAATAGTTGTACACCCAAAAATATTTTTTTGGAAAATAATAGTAATTAATTAAATAAACATAATTATCGATCCATGAATTAACATTTATTCCAATTAGCTAAAATTACTGAAAAATCTCCTTTATTCTCAATAATTATATATTACCAATAATAAAAATAATAAAATCTAAAATCTAAAAAATACAGGGGGTTTACAAAATACAAAGAAAGTTGACGACCGGGAGCGTGATAACGAACCGCTCTTTGCTTCAGCATATATGGCTTCGCATCTTCCCCGCGGTAGAAGACAATCAAGACGAAGTTCTTGAAGAACACCCAGCCATAGGAGATTTGACCAACTCGTCGATTTTTTTGAAGGAATGTACCAAAATACTCGTTCTCGAAGACGGGAGCTTGTTCGTCACGAGAATCACCATTCCTCAGAATCCGAAGCCGAGGGTAGTAATCCCCTCGATTCTGAAACTGACAGTGTAGACTCCAACTAGACGATTCTTTCTACCAATTCCTTTGTAATACACAGAGATGTTAGCATTTATGTCGTTGGTGATGAACAAGATGCTTCTGCATCAGAAGCCACATAATAACGTCTCAACTCATTTGCGGCTGCTCTCAAGGACATACATACCATGATGCAAAATATGCATCAAATGATGGCATTCTAACATTCTGTGACACCAGTACCTGTCCAAGTAGCTTCATCCATTCCTGCGCAGCCTACTCCTGAAAAAACCACTACAGGATAACACAAATTCAGAAGCAGTCATAAACCAAGAGTCAACAGCTCCAACTATTAATCCTGTCAATATTGGGGGTGGATCTTCGCGGATGGTGATACCTATTCAACCAGGATCTCATCAGTCAGCCGCACCACTCTTAACAGAATATCCTCTCAAAGTTATCCGAGAGTTGCGTGCACAGGTCGATATTTTAAAGAACAAAGATGAACTCCGCAAGCTGGGGGTGAAATAGCCTTATCCTCCGTATTAGAATAATGTTTTATTTCCTCCTAAATACAAACCCCAATCAATAACCTTATTTAAAGGCAGGACATCACTGAGCCAATATATTAATTACTTCAATATGATTATGGCTCATATGTAGAAAGAAGATCCGTCCCTTACCAGATTGTTTATAGGATGCTTGACCGGCATAGCCTACGAATAGTATCACAGTTTACCTGATAACTGCATATCTTCGTTTGATGACATGAAGTATCGTTTTCTCTTATGATTCTACGAGGGAGGCATGGATATGATAATGCTTCACTAATCGGTATCAAACAAAAGGAGAAGGAATCCACTCATGGATTTGTTGAGCATTTTAGGCATGCAAATTTAAAATTATCCTCTGGTATTCTAGACTCTGCATTCATTGATACTTGAAAGAAGAACCTACTTCCTATAGTAGGGCTCTGGACAGGTCTAACCCAATTTTAAGACTCGACGACGTTCATCATCGGGACCGAAGCTGCTAGAGGCGATGCAAAAATAGCACACAATTTGGGGTTACCAATGACCAATGCTGAAGGAAAGTGCCCCACCAATACTTCGAATAATCGCAACAACAAAGAAAAAGTGGCCTTGGCAATAAACCTGTCAAAGCAACCCACCTCCCCTCCAGCAAAAAATCTTCTAGAGGCTTCCAGGCCTAAGGTAGAATATTATTTTGACGAGAGCGATATCCCCAATATATTTGAATGCATGATCTCATTCAATCCATAAACACGTGCAATCCCATCTCTAACTGAGACCACTCGACCGATCTCATCCACTTGAAAATTCTAAAAAGCAATAAGTTGCAGTTACCTGATGTCAAGTGACCAAATGAGGCTGGTAAAACAGATAACCCAAAGTACTGTATATACCACCGATATATACATTATCCTACCAAAGCTTGTTGTGTCTTGAAAAGGAAGATACAACCAATTGATAGATGTTAAAGCTATTACCATTCACAACAAAGAGAAGACAATCACTGCCAATATGGTGTCTCTTCAATTCGCTAACTTTTCAGCAAAAAAAAATCCTGAACGACGTTGTCCCAATACATCAAGCTACGATAGAAGTGGTAAATCTCCCGCTGCCTAGAAGTCAAATAGAGGAATTGATGCCTTTTACCATATATCACGGCGAGATTATGTAGATTCATCCCGACCTACTGTCTGATTGGGACCATGGAGCAACATCTTCCAACTCAAAAATCTAAGAAGGGTAAGAAGTATAAATCATGCAATATGATTCCTATAGACCATCATTTAGCAAAGATCAATATCAAGAAAATGTATCTCTCGAGATCAGATTTTAAATTTTGAACATTATCCAACCAAGCTCTACTCGCAAGCTTCGCTTGATGCACCGGCAATGGTTTATGATTGACAGTGTTCCTCTATATAGGGCACAACAAATCTTCAGTTCTTATGAAGGCGTTCCTATACAAATTCCTCCTCCTCCTTCTACAACCATTAGAGCATCAACCACAACTCAGGTGCATGAGGAGGATCGTCCCCAATTTTATCGATACAGCCAGCAATTTGTATGCTTGATGCAAATATGGGGTATAATTTCCAGAAAGCTGAAGGTTTAAACTTTGGCAAGGGATGACATATTCCTCTACAACTCTGAGGACAGTCCAACAAATCCTATAGTGGATTGGACTACGACGAGACAGTCCATAGACTCACTCCAAGAAGGGGCATGATAAAAAGAAATTCAATTCTTGTAATCTGGTACTTCTTTCTCCAATGCTCGAAGAAGAAGCCATGACTGATACCAGGTCCGACAAAGATTATCATAAAACTTATGAATATATCTCGAAAGATATTTCTGATACTCTTTCTACTTCGTCAGCTCCCGCTGCTCCGTTCACAACTGAACCTGGTCCTTCGAAGCCTACTATGGCAGAGAAAGGAAAGAAAAAGGAAGTACGCTTTGACAAATCACTGAAGAATGTACCCCAAGAACTTGAAAAGACCTACAATTTTGACATATTAGCCTAACTGGCCAATACCCCAGCCCGACTCTCCATTTTTGGGTTACTTCATTTTTCAAAGGATACTCGTGAAGCTTTGAGCGAAGCTCTGATATATGCGGACTCATGCTTAGCTCAACTCAAGACTCCTGATGAAGATCCATTAGCGTGTCCTCAATGTCACAGCATGATCGAGAATATTTCTAGCATCTCCTTCACGCAAGATGACATGCTACTCAAGGATAATTAACATGACTGGCCTTTGTATTATACTAATTACATCGAATCTATTAAGGTGAACCGGATTCACATCGACCCTGGTTCTTCACTCAGCATAATTCCTAAAAGTCTGCTGAGAGGATTAAAGATACTAATGCATAACCTATCTTCTACCAGTACTACCATTCTAGGTTTCAATGCTGGAAGGAGTAATCCATTGGGAAAGATATGCCTAAAATTTTAAATAGACGATCTACATACTGAAGTCACATGCTATGTGATTGACTCTGACGTATCCTACAATATTTTGCTGGGATGGCCATGGATACATGAGCATAAAATTGTACCCACTATCCTACATTAATGCTTCAAGTATGTAAAAGGTATATAAGAGGTCAAACAGGAGGTATCTGATGTCAACCCATTCAAAGACGTCGAAGCCTATTTCGCTGATTCTGCACTTTATACACCAGAGTATATGAAAGAAGAAGCTAATCAAGCTATTAATGAAGTTGAAACTACTCCAAAAGAAGAGCCTTTGATAATTCGAGTCAAAGGACGTACTACTCGTCCAACTCCTTCAAAGTCTCACGGCATCGACCTGCATTAGTATCTCCGTTGGTCATCAACCTTCGATGCAATGAACAACCAACACTGAAGAATAAGCCCCTTGTTATTGACCTTCATCGTAACAAGCAACCAACATTAGTGAATCAACCCCTAGTCGTTATAAAACTCCTAATTTTAAAAATAGTATTAATTATTTAATTAATTATTTAATTATTTAATTTATTAATTTATAGTATTTATTAGTTAATTAGAATAAATATAAAAAATTTGGATTTAATTATTAGGTAATTATTTAGCTAGATAACTATTAATCAGATTGTTATTTTACCCTATTTTATTTTATGTAGAAGACCATGTGGACGGTTGATAGATTATTTTTATATACTAATATAATTTTCTAGAATTATATATATATATATATATATATATATATATATATATATATATATATTTATTTATTTATTAAGAATAGAAAAGAAATAAATAGAAAAGAAATAGATAGATAAGAATAAAAAGGAATAAAGAAAAGAATAAAGAAAGAAAGAAAAATGAAAAAGAATTAGAATTATTATTAACCCAAACCCAAAACCCTAAATAAAACCCTATCCGCTATCCTACCCAAACCCACTTAGAAAACCCAAACCCGGCCCTAAACCAATAACCCTTAACCCATTTCCACCCCCCCCCCCGCGAGCTGCTGCTCACAACCGCTCGGCCACAGCAAGTTCCCCCCTTCGGTTCTTCCTCATTCCATTTATTTATTTATATAAACCCCAAACCCTAACCCTAAACCCTTACCGTCACGACCACCAGATCCCGCCGCCGACTGCCCAGACCCGCCGCCGTTTGCCGGAGCCGCCAGCCGCTCGCCTACGTCCGCACGTCCGCGTCAACCCCGCGTAGGAAAGTCAGCAACTTAGCCCTGTTCATGCCTCGTTTCCCGTGACATTGCTCGACCAAATTCGACCTCGTCTTCACCGATATGATCACAACCTATCCCTCTTCCAATACTGTGTATTAGTTTACTTCGAACAGGGCGTAACCCTAGGCAAAAATAGAGACCAAGATGGAGAAAAACTACAACTTTTGAGCTGCAGAAAACTTTTGCGATGACCCATGTTTACGGACTCGTATCTCCCACCAAAGAGATCCAAACCTAGAAATTCCTTTTGCTATGTGAAGACCACCTAACCTAGATTATTTTCTGTCAATTATATTATTTTATTTGGTGTTATATGCAGAAATAAATTAGATTAAAAATTCAGAAAAATATATTTTTAAAAATAATAAAAACTTGTGATACGGAGCGCGCCCCGCCAAACGGGACCGTCCTATCGCATACCAATTATACCGAAAGGTGCTTATGGTATGTCCAGACTTGTGGGCTTTCGTGAAAACTGATTTGGATGCGTGTGCGCGTCGGAATCAACCCGTATCCGCAAAAAGTCTCCACATCGCGACTTTTGTAAAAACTATACTATTTAGTGTACGCTCATCAGAATGCGACAAAACTTGCACCATTGGATTCTTGGTATCACGCTGGTCCTGTGACCCAAGTTTCACACGATTCTGAGATAGTTGACCAAGCCGCCTATTTGCGGGCACTATGGTTGACTTTTTGGACGAATTTGTGTTCGGCTCACCGAAATCCAAAATTGGAAATACCGTTGAGTTCCTATTGACATTTAAAATTGGTTTAACCTATAATTTATCCCATTTAGAGACCTTTATTCCTGGCATGCTTTTTGGTGCAAAGTGGGCCACATGTGGGCCACGCTTTGTGTAAGCCCCCTGATTTTCAGTAATTATTAATTTGGATTTTTATTAATTTTCCAGGATTTTTTCTGTAATTAAAAAAATAGGCATTGGTAATTACTTGATTTTTAATTGCAGTTAATTAATATTAAAATATTATGAAAATAATATTTTATGGTGTAAAATGGAAAACCAGACATAGGATAATTTTTTGTGAATTTATTGGACTCCGGAATCAGTTTTAAAGTCCTAAAAACCCATGTAGAATTAAATCGAATTAAACCCGTGCCAAACGCCCAACATCCCCATGAGAGCCGAAGCCAAGCCCAAGGAGCGTTGACCCAGCCCAAATCCTAGGTTAAACCCTAGTCCAAATTTCTGTATGTATAAATACATACTTCTCCTAGTTTTTCTACAAAGAAAAAAAGAAAAAAAGAAAAAAAGAAAAAAATAAAAAAATAAAAATAAATCCCTAAATCCTAACCTAACCCTAACCCTAAGCCGCCACCCTCTGCCGACCCCTCTCCGGCGCCGCCCAGCCGCATCCACGCCGACCTCCGCCCCTAGCTCAGCCGCCGTCTCCCCCTGACGAGTTCCCCCCCGCTCCGCCGGTGGCCTAACCCCCTCGGCCCCAGCGCCGGCTACCTCTTCCCTCATCCTCCTTCTGCCTCCGCCCTCAGCCCGCAGCCCCGGATCCCCAATCACCCCGTCGTCTCTACCGCGCCGCCGCCCTCTCCTCCTCTTGTTCTCCTCCGCCTCCCTCAGCCTGAGCAGCCTCGAGCCAGTCATCTCCACCCCGCTTCGCCGAGTTTCACTCAGCCGACGAACTGAGCCAACAGCCGAAGACTCCAGCGCCGGACAGCTTCGTCTTCGCCTGATCGAGCGCCGCCCCGCCTCCGCGAGCAGCCCGGCCGCCCCCGGGCCCAGCCGTCTCCGCGAGCAGCTTCGGCGAAGACCCAGCAATCGAAGCCCTAACCCTAGAACAGCCGGACACGGCCAGGACACAGTTACTGTGTCGAGGCGACACACGGACACGGAATTCTCAGTTTTTCGGAGCCCTGTTCAGGTATTCTTTTCTCTTTCCTCGATGCCCCATTTTTTATGCCGTCTATTGTGACGCGAACCCTGCGTGACCCTCTCGATGCCCGTGCAACCCGCTCGGTGCATCGCGTCATGTGGCGATCGTGAACCGCGATCCAAAAACAGGAAAATTAATGCCCTGTTTTACCCCGGAACTGAGTGCACCCCGTCAAACGGGATAACTTGGTCGCACGCGGTCTTTACTGAAACGTGTGCGTCATTGATACGGACGTGTGGGATTTTACAGAAGTTGATTTGGATGTGCGTGCACACCGGAACCAACGCGTATCCACCGACAATGCCCCGTATCCGTCCTTTTTGAATCTTGCTGTAACTCAGTGTATCCACGTCGGATTGAGACAAAAGTTGCACCATCGGACTCGTAGCAATACGCTGGTCCTGTGACCCAAGTTTGGTTCGATTCTGAGAACGTTGACAAAATTGCGTATCGTGGGCCCCACAAGATCCACTTGACGGGCAATTTTGTGATCGGCTCATCGGAATCCAATTCTGGAAGTTCCGTTGGGTTCATATCATCGTTCCTGACTTGTTGACACTAAGTTTGACAAATTTGGAGACCCTTGACCCTGGCACACTTTTCGGTGCAAAGTGGCCCACATATGGACCCCGCTTTGGCCCGAAAATGTCATTTTTGCCCCTGTGTCCAAATTGGACTCAAGGACAGGCGTTTCTAGCTATTTGATATTTTTTGAATCTAATGGTAATGTTTATTTTAGCAACCGGAGTAGTGCCTGCAAATCACACTGAGGCCAGAGCTACAGTTGGAGCTAGAACCCAGGCAAGTGTACCTTGCCAAACTCTGCAGTATTGTTATTTATTTTCCTTGCTTCATTTTATATTGCTGTGCATGTTTAACTTAGGACCGTGTGACTTACTTAGCGTCCGATTATTAGTCGGGTGCCAACTCCGTACGCGGTGTTGGGTATTGTCATATATAGATGGACATTCATGACACTTTATATTCTCGTACTTGTCTTATCAAGTACACTATGACCCAGGACACTTGACACTATTCATGAGACAGGATCTTCCTGAGATATTCATGATGATTCTGTGTAGGATATAGGATTGACATAGATATTATATTCTTAGAGATTATATGACTGGTTGCATTAGCTATGATCCCGCTTGACATGGACATGAGACATTATGAACATGAGATGCGTGATTACATTGGGTGGGGAGAGACACACAGGCTACAGGATGATCATATATATATATATACCCTATTATTACGAGGTTGTAGACTCTCGGAGCAGAGCTAGACCCACTACCGGTTATTACCGCTACCGGCTCCCTGACACAGAGCTTGTAGTAGCTCAGCCTGAGTACTAGTGATGCTCTCACTTGCATTTCACATAGATGGTTACATACTTACCCTATTTATTTTATTATTTGCTGCACTGTATTTATTTTGGCTTGAGTTATTTGTACCTTGCTATGTCCCCTGAGAACCTGGATCCGGATTATGTCCCTAGGATTAGTAGAGGAGTTCCACCCAGAGTTATACAGTACAGAAGCATTAGCAGGAGCGAAAGCAGGAACAGGTACATACATTGGTGCAGTACCAGGATCCGAGGACGAGATCGTACCAGAGGACTTTTCCTGAGTATTGTCTTGAGATACTTATTTATTTCTATTTTAGTTATTTTATTTCATTTCCAGTCTATTGCATTGATGTATCAGACTTATTCTCAGATTATTCTCCGAGACACTTTTTATTGAGATTTGTCAGTTATTTTATTTGCTTATTCTGGCATTTGATCTGTGATATCTGTTGGGGATGAGATTTGTATAGATTGTGACTTGTATCATTGGACCTACTTATTCTTATACTATAGCTTAAGTATGTCCCGTTGGATCCATTAAATTGGGTTTGTCCATCGGTGTGTGCTGCTGGCCATTATCACGTGTCTAGTCCCTCGGTATTTTGGGACTGGAGCGTGACATGGTTTTTGTGGTAGCCCATGCAGGTCTACGACTAAATTTTTAGGTTTCAACTTAGGGACCGAGCAAGCCTGCAATAAGAATAGGATAAGTTTTTAGGATCTCATCCACTTGCTTGAAACGTTCTTGACATCCATGACGGATTCGAATTAAATTCTTGACTTACATCCTGCCTTGATTCCTGAGCGCCTCTTATTGTTTATTTTGGTTGCAGAGTTATGGATTCACGAATAAATGACGAGATTCCTGCAAGATTACCACGGGATGCTTTGGTAAATAATGAAGAGGAAGTGACACCAGTTAGTGAAGGCCCATCATCAGAACAAGCAAGTCAGCATACCTCGAGAATCCAACAAGATGACGTTCCACCCTCTACGCAGCTTACTCCACTGCTGCCTACCGTTCCACAAGGGCAGGCTATGGACGAACAACAAATGTTTCGAATATTCTACGTAATGATGCAAGCCCATCAGAAGGTTCATGAAGAAGCTCAGCAAGACCAAGCAGAGAAGTTCATCGACAGATTTAGCTTTGAGATACGGAAGTTAATCAGCTCCGCTGCAACTACCTTAGACGAGGATGTTCTTACTACAGCAAGACCCATGGAGTGCAACACAAGGATAGAGTCCAGCCAGAAGCGGCCGTATGCATCAGCACCAGACCAAGCACAACAAGAAAGAGTTACGAAGCGACCACAGCTGAATCCACCGCAGAGAGCATCTACACTACTTGCACTAGTCCTTCCTATGTATCGCTACTGTGGCAAGGTAGGCCATTTTGCTAAAGAATGCCGACGCACATTGGGACGATGCTTATCTTGCGGATCCAAAAAGCATTTGGTAAGGGATTGTCCTGAACGTCGAGAGAAAACAGTGATGATTCATCTACCAGCCCCATCAGCATCAGCCGGAGCACCACAGGAAGAAATTACAAAGAAGTCTCACATGCACCAGCCACCAGAAGCATCTCCACAAGTACTACCTGTCTGTCCATATTGTCGCAGGCGAGGCCACATTGAGAACGAGTGCAGACGCAAAAGGAAATTATGTTTAGCTTGCGGATCCAGTCAGCATTTATTGAAGGAATGCCCCGAACGTCGAGAAAGAGCACCAATGGTAAACCAACAAACGTTACCAGCACCAAGGCCAGCCTCTCCAGCATTAGAAGCACCACAAACGAGAGTTGAAGGAGTCAGACCACCAGCCCCAGGAGGGAATCAGCCGAGGCCACCCTTGGCACCACAAGCAACACTCTTCCAGCAGGCCCAGCAGCAGCAGAGGAATCGAACGCTATGACGTGAACAAGCTCCAGCAATGACTTTGGAAGACGCGCAGACTCATGGAGTAGCTAATGCGCATAATTTTTTGTAGTTAAACTGTTTATCGATTTGTTTTATCTCGTGCCTATTTGTTCGTGACCTCAGCCTTAACCTATGTAATTTTGGAACTTGCTTATAATTGATAACCGTAGAGATTGTAGAGTCTTTTGTTAATTGCTTATTTTGTTTTGTCTTTGTGAACTTGAATTAAGTTGTACCTCCTTTCATCATCATCTAGCGTACTTATATTTGTTGTACTACCTTGACTTATGCTGCTAATATAGCCTAGTTTTACAAGCTTATCCTTTTATCGAGCTTGTTCATGACATATGTATTATTGGGTCGACACACTAATATAATTGTCTATTCAAAATCAGTGTATTACGGTCTGATCAACCTAGTGCATTTTTGTTCGCTCTTCGCACGACTACTTCACGTGGATTGAGATATATAGATGACTAGTATACTTGCCCTCTAGATATATCTGAGCATATCGTATCAGTTACATAACTGTACTAATACAAGCATGCGAACAAAGGATTACCAGAATAGGATTTTAATCCACAATTGTCTTGACAAATCCCATTTGAATTCGTTAAACGCCTTGATCCTGATACTTCTATTCTATTACCTCACCCTTGAACTGTCATGCCCCGATCTCCCGCAGGCTAATCGGCCGTCCCCGCTGGGTACGAATCACCGCGCCAGCGCTCCCACGAGACGATCTCTTTGACCCATCCGGGCGTGATGCCGCACGAACGCTAGCCGCGCTCGTGCAAGGCCGTGGTTCATTGGCTGGCGGCAAGAAGTCTAAGCCACAGAGTCACACAAATTGTCCGGGTGCAGCAGAATGTATAAACGCATAAGCAAATGGTAATAAGTTCACTGAGTTGACAGTAGCGGAAGCATTGAATAACACAAGTTGAAGTAAAACAAGCTCTCTTTATTCATTATTGAAACAGTATTACAGGCGGCGTATAGCCAGGATTTACAAGTCGCTCAAGCTCTCTGTCTGAAACATAAAAGCATGCCAAGTGGCTACATTTATGGATGATATACAGGAATGTTCAGGCGATGTTCAGGCGATGTTCCAACATTATGTCTTGTATATGTGCTTCAGTTCCGAACGCAGCACCCTAAGGCTTCAGAGTCGAACTCCATGCCTTTAGCACGCACGAAGGAGGCATCCGTACCGAACGAGGTTCTTCCGTACCCTTTAAGCAATCTGGTGGGTTATCAGTACATGAATGCACTGGTGGGGAGGCTACTCGCCCGCTCGACAAATCCAAACACGTAATATATGTTTCGTGCACCAACTACTTGTTGTCTTTCTAGTTGTGCCTTAGGATCAGTTTTCATGGCAGTATTGAATAGCCTAACTAGTGTGGCAGTGCGCCGTGCGATATAAGAGGAAACACGGTGAAACTTACCAACTTACCATTTGTCCTTCCCTGTCCAAGACAAACCAGGTTAATTCAAGGACAAACATGTATAAGCATTCAGGAGGCATAGCATATGCAAACACTGTGTTGTGAGCGAGGTTATGCTTCGGGTGCACGAGTTACAAGATATATCAGGTGGTTTGCATAAGATATTCAAGTACTCTTTATGCACAGGTGTTGTTGTACCATGATCGTTCATGTGTTCAGGCATTCTTGATGTGATGCAATGACTCGCACGCGGATAGCCGCTAAGCGAGGATGACTTATCTTATATGAACATGAGGTCACTGGCACGACGCCATAATGGACAGACTAGTCGCAGTACGAAATATCGTACGACGCATAATCAGGACGTCCCAGGGCATTCCATCCTATAGCAGGCGACTATCACGAGTTCCATCCGGATCGGATCGGTGCCGGTGCCCCAGCGACCGTCCGGGGAACTAAACCTTGTTTCCAAGTTGTCCTGTGACCATGCAAGTCTCTACTCATCAGGCTTCTGGTCAGGTACAGGAACAAGTTTGAGGCAGGATATATATATATAGAACAAGCTACATGGAACAAGTTCAAGTCAGTATATATATATATATTTGTAACTTGTTGAGGCAGGATTAGGATTTTACTCAATGTTGAGTATTGACTCCAACGAGCCATTTTATTCGGTACAGGACAGTATTGCTCCACGAGCAGGGATTCTTGGATCACAGGATTGGTGCAAGTTCCCTGGTTCGAGAATTGCCTTGGCGACCTAACGGTCCCGGATATATTCAGGTTTATTTATGCACGGAACGACTCTCGGGTAGTCTTCCGAGGAGAACCTAAATGAATGCATGACAAGCATAGTATTTCACGGTCTGGGCATAGTTATGCAGCAAGCATTGAAACTAGGCAATTATATAAAAGCAGGCAAGCATGCACTTGTATAACTTAAGCATTCAAGTTCGCTCGGGCCCGAAGGTAAGCCGAGGAGTAAAACCGTAAAGGAACTTCCCGAGCGACATGATCTAGGGTCGTACAGTGTAGGGAGTGTACAGTGCCCTACTGAATATATACACATGTGGTTCTACTCGAGGCATAGCGGGTCCAGTTGCACAAGGCAAAGGTAACATGGTAGGGTCAGAATATATATGCAATATTTTATTTCCAAGTTCTAGCGACAAGCAGTACAAGTTGGGATTATTCCCTTAGCTAGGTGCGTTGGATTCTTATTAGCATGCAGGGGGTGATTAACCTAGCGACTAGCATGTATCATTCCGTATTTTATGTGTGCTGGCTAAGCAAAGACAAGTTCACCGTAACCACCCACCTTAGCGATGATTCGCCTCGGTTGAGCGATACGCCAAGCGAGCCTCTGGAAGCCTAAGCCATACTCCTGTAGGGACCAAGTCTGGATACCCTTTGCCTCAAACGATTATTCTCGCCTGAGCAAAGCGGGTCGGAATATTTGCACTCTTGCCGTTTGAATCGGCAGTCCGCTGGAGCGGAACGGGGTATTACATGAACTCTTTATTATTGATCTTCGTCTTCCCTTATTTCAGAAAGACGAAATCTCATGCTTGGTATAAGTTTGATATATAGACATTACTAGATATACCCCACAGGCCGGTCGCATTGTTGATGACCCTTTTATATATGATTAAGGGAATATCATAGGTGATATGTTTGGTGTTAAAGACTTGAGGATTCAATAACATGAATAAATAAGTTGGGGCATAGCTTTATTAGATGTATAGCCTTAGATGATAGATGGATAAATTCTAAGTTGGGTAGAGACCGCAATGTTCACTTGAGAGGAATCCTTTAGACTATAATCAAGTGAGATTGGATAGAGAGAACCCTACCATATTTTAATTTCGAGGACGAAATTCTTATAAGTTGGGCAGATTGTAAGCCCCCTAATTTTCAGTAATTATTAATTTAGATTTTTATTAATTTTTCGGGATTTTTTCTGTAATTAAAAACCTAGGCATTGGTAATTAAATAATTTTTAATTACGGTTAATTAATATTAAAATATTATGGAAATAATATTTTATGGTGTAAAATGGAAAACCGGATATAGGGTAATTTTCTGTGAATTTATTGGACTCCGGAATCAGTTTTAAAGCCCAAAAAACCCATATAGAATTAAACCGAATTAAACCCGTGCCAAACGCCCAACATCCCCATGAGAGCCGAAGCCAAGACCAAGGAGCGTTGACCCAGCCCAAATCCTAGGTTAAACCCTAGTCCAAATTTCCGTATGTATAAATACATACTTCTCCTAGTTTTTCTACACAGAATAAAAAGAAAAAAGAAAAAAATAAAAATAAATCCCTAAATCCTAACATAACCCTAACCCTAAGCCGAAACCCTCTGCCGAACCCTCTCCGGCGCCGCCCAGCCGCGTCCACGTCGACCTTCGCCCCTAGCTCAGCCGCCGTCTCCCCCTGACGAGTTCCCCCCCTCTCCGCCGGTGGCCTAACCCCCTCGGCCCCAACGCCGGCCACCTCTCCCCTCATCCTCCTTCTGCCTCCGCCCTCAGCCCGCAGCTCCGGATCCCCAATCACCCCGACATCTCCACCGCACCGCCGCCCTCTCCTCCTCTTGTTCTCCTCCGCCTCCCTCAGCCTGAGCAGCCTCGAGCCGGTCATCTCTACCCCGCTCCGCCGAGTTTCACTGAGCCGACGAACTGAGCCAACCGCCAAAGACTCCAGCGCCGGACAGCTTCATCTCCGCCTGATCGAGCGCCGCCCCGCCTCCGCGAGCAGCCCGGCCGCCCCCGGGCCCAGCCGCCTCCTCGAGCAGCTCCGGCGAAGACCCAGCAATTAAAGCCCTAACCCTAGAACAGTCGGACACGGCCAGGACACAGTTACTGTGTCGAGGCGACACACGGACACGAAATTCTCAGGTTTTTGGAGCCCTGTTCAGGTATTCTTTTCTCTCTCCTCGTTGTCCCATTTTTTGTGCCGTCTATTCTGACGTGAACCCTGCGTGACCCTCTCGATGCCCGTGCAACCCGCTCGGTGCATCGCGTCCTGTGGCGATCATGAACCGTGATCCAAAAATAGGAAAATCATTGCCCTATTTCACCCCGGAACTGAGTGTGCCCCACCAAACGGGACGACTTGGTCGCACGCGGTCTTTACCGAAACATGCGCATCGTTGATACGGACGTGTGGGATTTTGCAGAAGTTGATTTGGATGTGCGTGTACACCGGAATCAACGCGTATCCGCCGACAATGCCCCGTATCCGTCCTTTCTGAATCTCGCTGTAACTCAGTGTACCCATGTCGGATCGAGACGAAACTTGCGCCATCGGACTCGTAGCAATACGCTGGTCCTGTGACCCAAGTTTAGTTCGATTTTGAGAACGTTGACAAAATTGCGTATCGTGGGCCCTACAAGCTCCACTTGATGGGCGATTTTGTGATCGGCTTATCGGAATCCAATTCTGAAAGTTTCGTTGGGTTCGTATCATCGTTTCTAACTTATTGACACTAAGTTTGATGAATTTGGAGACCCTTGACCCTGACATACTTTTCGGTGCAAAGTGGCCCACATATGGACCCCACTTTGGCCCGGAAATGTCATTTTTGCCCCTGTGTCCAAATTGGACTCAAGGACAAGCGTTTCTAGCTATTTGATATTTTCTGAATCTAATGGTAATGTTTATTTCAGCAACCGGAGTAGTGCCTGCAAATCACACTGAGACCAAAGCTACAGTTGGAGCCAGAACCCGAGGCAAGTGTACCTTGTCAAACTCTGCAGTATTGTTACATATTTTCCTTGCTTCATTTTATATTGCTGTGTATGTTTAACTTAGGACCGTGTGACTTACTTAGCGTCCGATTATTAGTCGGGTGCCAACTCCGTACGCGGTGTTGGGTATTGTCATATATAGATGGACATTCGTGATACTTTATATTCTCGTACTTGTCTTATCAAGTACACTATGACCCAGGACACTTGACACTATTCATGAGACATGATTTTCCTGAGATATTCATGGTGATTCTGTGTAGGATATAGGATTGACATAGACATTATATTCTTAGAGATTATATGACTGGTTGCATTAGCTATGATCCCGCTTGACATGGACATGAGACGTTATGGACATGAGATGCGTGGTTACATTGGGTGGGGAGAGACACACAGGCTACAGGCTGATTATATATATATATACCCCCTATTATTGCGAGGTTGTAGACTCTCGGAGAAGAGCTAGACCCACTACCGATTATTACCGCTACCGGCTCCCCGACACAGAGCTTGTAGTGGCTCAGCCTGAGTACTAGTGATGCTCTCACTTGTATTTCACATAGATGGTTACATACTTACCCTATTTATTTCATTATTTGCTGCACTGTATTTATTTTGGCTTGAGTTATTTTGTACCTTGCTATGTCCCCTGAGGACCTGTATCCGGATTATGTCCCCAGGATTAGTAGAGGAGTTCCACCCAGAGTTATACAGTAGAGGAGCATTAACATGAGCAGAAGCAGGAACAGGTACATACATTAGTGCAGTACCAGGATCCGAGGACGAGATCGTACCAGAGGACTTCTCCTGAGTATTGTCTTGAGATACTCATTTATTTCTGTTTTAGTTATTTTATTTCATTTCCAGTCTATTGCATTGATGTATCAGACTTGTTCTCGGATTGTTCTCCGAGACACTTTTTATTGAGATTTGTCAGTTTATTTTATTTGCTTATTTTGGCATTTTATCTGTGATATCTGTTGGGGATGAGATTAGTATAGACTGTGACTTGTATCATTGGACCTACTTATTGTTATACTACAGCTTAAGTATGCCCCGTTGGATCCATTAAATTGGGTTTGTCTATCGGTGTGTGCTGCTGGCCATTATCACGTGTCTAGTCCCTCGGTATTTTAGGACTGGGGCGTGACACTTTGACCCAAAATTATCGTTTTGTCCCTGTGTCCAAATTGGACGAAAGGGTAGTATTTTTTAGCTATTTTGCTTATTCTGGGAATGTTGGTGATGTCTATTTCAGCATCTGGAGAAGTTCATTCTGAGGCCGTAGTTTCTGATCCTGTGTGCTTGACTCCTGGATGTTACACTTTGCAGCTCCCTTATCAGACAAGATACCTTGCCAAATTGCTTATAGTACTTTGCATGCTTATTATATTTCTGTATATATTCATTGCATGTGTGTAGTCGTGTCCGATGGTCGCTACCCCCGCGGTATGTCGGCTGATGGTGTCACGATGGTCGCTACCCCTGCGGTATGTCGACTAATGATGTTCCTGACGTGTGTGTGAGTTGTGAGATTAGATAGAGTAGCCTACCCATGGCCATACATCGAAAAGTTGTCCTCATTATGCATACTCATATAGATTATCTTATACATCGTACTTATATATTTTATGTCTATTATGCATGTTTACTGTATTCAAATTGGCATGCTTCTATGTATCTTGTTACGTCCCTCTGAGGACCTGGTACCTTTTCAGGTGTAGATGTTCATGACTATTCACAGGAGCACAGATCAGGACTTACTACTTATCTCTTCCGAGGAGGTCTTACCTTCTGAGCATCCTTGATTATCTCTAGCGATGGATCACTTCGCTGATACCTTCTATCACCATCTTATTTATATTGGAGATTTTATACTTCTCTCTCATTCTTGTTTTGATATAGTCATTGGTAGTGGATTTTTCTCCACCTGACTTTTAGTTTTGGATTATTCAGACTCATTATTCTAGTTTAGGTATTTCTTTTCTATGACTTGTTGTGTGGATAAGATTAGTATTTCTGTGACTTATGACTATATATATACCACATGTGAGTTTATATTCATATTACAGCGTACGTGTGTATCATGGTATCCATATATTGGAGTTGCCATATACATACGGCTGGCATGCTTACGTGTTCCTAGTCCTACGTATTTTGGGACTGGGACGTGACATATTTTTGTCAATCTTGCCAAGCCTCCTGTAAAGGCTAAAGATTCTGTCAACTATATGGAAGATGAAGAAATCTTATATTTCATGAATAAAGAAGACACTTCTTCGTACTACATTAATGCTAAACCCTTTGCTAAAATTTTTTTAGAGGCTTTTCACCTCTATGAACCTCTGTCCATACTCGTGGCATCTCCATTCCAATATAGTTTGTCATATGAACCATATGAGGAGGCATACTTCATAGTCCAAGCGAGATATGACAAGCAACATCAGATAATCTTTGGCAAAGCTTGAAATAAAAGTGTCGCACAAGACTAATGGTTCTAACGAGGATATAGGGAAGATAGATCTGTATCGTTACAACCAATCAGGCAAGAAAATTATGCAAGGGATGATCTACAACTCAAAATCTGGCTTGGGACTAAATTATGGAAAAGGCATACGGACTCCTATACGTCACCTCTCTCCTAAAGACAAGCCAAAAATATACTACCAATGGACTGGTCATGATTTGTGATATATTACACCCCCAACAAGTCCTGAAAGTTCAGAATCAGAAGAAGCGACACATTCTTATTCTTCTGACTCATTATTGTGGAATTCTGATGAAAGTTTGGGTAATGTATTCAAACACGCTTTCTAAGTAAATATTGTGTCAACTACCCCAGATGAGGAAGACGTTGAACTATCAGAACCATTCGAGAATGATCCATGAACACAACAAATGGATACTAAATGGGAGCTTCTGTTTGAGTATCGTAAGCCACCTACAGAGGATGAAGACATTAATCCCTAGAAACTCATAGCCTACACGGCCTCTTGAACTATTATCTATATTTATTTTTAAATAAGACATGGGTAATGGATCCTCAAAGTTTTCCAGCGAGACAATACTCAGATCCAAAGGAACACTCTCATTTATATCATCTAAAATGATTCTCTCTAACATAAATGTTCCATTCTTAAAGACCAGTTGTTTTAAGGATATCATATTCCTGATCCCCAATTGGGATGGGAATAATCTCACATATTTATTCACCAGTCAATAAATGTAATGTGATTCTTATCCATATTATCTCTGAATCATATTCCATTTATTATCCCCTAAAGAGAAGATAATATTTTACCGTTGAACTACTCTTTCTTCTATTCTCTGGTAGAGTAAACTAGTAAACTATCACGTCTATATCACCTTTGATAGTATTGCATCATATAAAATTTATCATGTATACTCAGCATAAGTATGCCTTGAGTGATAAATCTACCAAATTCTTTTACAAAATTATTCTGCCATGTCGATAATACCTCTGAGCAGATATATTCGGTGGGATTCCATTTGAAAACATATCACGTCCACATTACCTTTGATCTCATTTTTACTTTAACCTATTATTTGTATCTAATAGTAGATATGGAATAAATAATGGGTCCACAACAAACATGCATTGTTTAAAGCTAAAAGTTCAAATATATTTTCATTGAGAAACTTACAAAATAGGGAAGAGCATAAGATAGATCTCACACAGGGGGAATAGAAAGATCAAGGAGGAACTGGATCAGTCGAGCTAGTTGTTGATCCTTTTTCAATGTCGCTCTTCTACGTGCTTTGAGCATCCTAGAGTCATTTGTAGCAAATGGAGCCATAGAAACATATGACTCTATTATCTTATTTCGAGCATGGTCAAGCTCTTTCTTGTTGTGCTCAAGCTTTAAAATTTGTTCTCTTGCTAGGTCATAATATACCAGCTCATCCCCACGTCACTCTACAGTCACCTTCAACTCCTCCCTCGCTTGCTTGAGCTGAGCTTCAAGTTCTTGAATCTGAGTCTTGAGCTGTATCGTACTATCATTATGTTTATCGTGGGCAGAATGATGAAGAGACAGAGAAGAAGTTACTTCTTTTATAGAAGCAATTATCCGGACAGTCTTCTCAGCATGGATCGCCATATGCTGCTGGAAGGTGGTCAGAAGTTCCATGAACTCAGTAGTAATTAACTCGTATTCAGTCTAAACTAAAGCTGAGATGTTCCTACTATTAAGTTACATATACTTATTAATAGGCTGCTCAAGGCCTATCAAGATTTGTTCAAGAGAAGCAGCCCTAGCTTCATCCTTGAAATTTTTGATAAGTTGAATCATGGACAAGCTAGCATCCTTCACATCCCCCAAGGATAAACCTTTCTCGAGCACCAAATTTATCAACTCCTTTAATATTGCATAGAAAGCAGATATATAAGCTTCTACTAAAGCATTGAAACGAGTTCTTAAACTTGGAGTTGCAGCAATTTTCGCTAATCCTCGACCATGGTGCACGAAGGCAGTTATTGTGATAGTTGTAGCCTTGACACTGGAGACAAATTTTGAAGAACTTGTCGCTCGTTCTTGTGGGTTAATAGTGGAAGCTATTTCAGCACTACTTATCAATTCTACCATAAGAGCAGTTGAAGCTACTGACTGAATTGAGGAGATATCCGCAACCGGAACTATGATATCAGCAAATGAAGTTGTTTCAGTCTGCGAAACAATCGTCTCTTCAGCCCTCTCCGGAGCGACCCCTATCATAATCTCATCACCTAAAAATATAAAGCAAATAATATGATCAATAAACCACATATTGTAATTAAGATATATGTACGTCAAGCTAGGGAAAGAAGTGACACATTGGCCTGTGCTAGCTAGAGTTATCATTGCATAAATTTGTGACAATGAAGTATACAACACAAGAACTTGTGGTATAGAAAGAATAGAGAGACACGTACCAGCATCAGATGGTACCTATTCATCTTCATGAGTCTGCCCCTCTAATGAATTTCTTAGGCTTGTTAACGAAGCCTCCACCTCAGATGAATTAGCATGAATGAGCAAATCATCATAATCAATCATAATCATGCTCGCTTATGAAACTACAGTTTTAGTATCAATCTGCTTTATAGAATCTTCAAGCCTAGTTGTAACTATAGCAGATTAAGGCAGAGCCTGAATATCCTGACCGGGCACATCTTCGGGGGCTGTAGCGGCAATGTCAACTTGTGACTCAATTTGTTCACCAACTTTAAATCGATAAGGTGAAATTATTTCTCTACCAAAATTAGAACTTCGCGGAGCAGGTTGATCCTTTGAATCCATTGGCGAAGGAGGAGGTATGAGTACAATAGACATGATAAATTAAGCCAAAATATCAAGGATATGATCCACAAAACTGACTGTTATAGTAGCAGAAGTGATACGTATTCCTGTAGGGGGAGGGACGGAAGTGCTAATTCTTTGCACCAGTGGAGAAGAGACGGACGGTCCAGGCCGCTCTGGCAAACTAATCAGTTCGTCAATCAAACTCCTTCTTGAAGAATCAGAAATATTTGATTTTGGCTTCCTAGGCTTCGCAACAGCAGCCCCCTTATTGGCAGGCCGGTCCTCAATATGGGACGTAACCTTATGCTTCCAGATTTTTTTTACCATAATTACAGGGACGGGTGCATCTGGTTGTACATGTGGAAGAGCTTCCAATATCTCATCCATTGGCACATCATCCTCCTCTTCGACTAGAGAAAGTCTTATTGACTCCGTATTGACTCATTCCGTCTGGTTTCAAAAACTAACTCGTATATCAAAGTTTCCATAAAATTGGTTTATGGAGCAATAAAACTAGGCAAAGGAATACAATAGTCATAAAGGAGGTTTGGATGCAGACAGAGTAAAAGTGTCTTCCGTGCAACCCATGATAAAATATCTCCATCCCGGGCACCATCAATTAAACCTCCAGAATTGGCTAAGCACGGAGTAGCATTTCCCATATGCAGTTGATCATAGCCAAATTGTCTTGCAAAGCTGCTAGGTAGATACAGTTTGAAGATGCAACCATTACAATTTCTGTACACCAAGTGAGGTCCGGATAAACATTAACCATGAAAAGACCCCTGACGGCAGCCTCGATATGGTGGTCCCCTCGTCAATAAAACTTAAACCATGGTGCTCAGGTGCCACGTCAGGAATAACGCAGTAAAAGCTCCAACTGTTCCCTATGTTTAAAGCTCGCCTGGTCTGAAAAGGTATAGTATAGGTCCACTTAGAAAGTCTATATCTACAAAGGAATAGGTGTTCTGTTCCGTCAGTCTGAGTCAAGCTGGGAGCCATCAAACTCTGATTATGCATAATCAACCAGCCCATCTGATAGGTGAATGTAAGTTTTGTTTGAGGGAATTCCTCTTGTTGAGGATCTACAATCGAATTATGAGCAAGTTTTCGTAGACCAGCTTTCAAACGGCACACTATAGCTGGTAGCAATGTCAGTCGATGCTTGAAGACCAGAGGCACTGAAGGGAATAAAACATTCCTATGGAGACGGTCCACTGAACCTGAACCCCCGGGGAGTACCCATCTTCGTAGCCATAAAGAAAGATATTCGGCCAATAAAGCTTTAGACAAAATCTTTGTACGAGTAAGTCTGAGATAGCTCATGGCATGCGTGCCTACGACAAAGTCTCCTACACGATCCACAAGGACTTATCTTTAGCATTATGACTTTTCATGAGTTCTTCAACTCTGGTAGAGCTAAAAGGTTGAAGCGGTTGAATCTCCGTGCATTCCTTCTTGCTTCTATCGTTGAAGAGGTATTGTAACCACTTTCTGATAAAGACAGTGCTAGAATCAGTATTGTAATAATAATTATAGGCCAAGCAGTGGCACATCAGCTCTTGAACGTGGCTCAGTTTGTGCTAAATTCATCAATTTCGCGTTGGTAGGTATGTACTCCTCATAAGGAACCTCCCCCATTGGCAGTGGAGATATGTGCTTCATCTCATGTAAGGCAAACCCGACCTTACCACAATGAGTGAAAACAGTTCCAGTACTAGAGTTATATTGCTCTAGCAAAGCCAAGTACATTTTGGCGTTGGGTGCAATGCCATAGCAAGTCGCTAATAAGGTATTGTATAAACCCAAAGATATGAGATTCTTGGAATATTTATCCAATATCTATGTTGTTGCTCGACGCAAATAGATATTTTCATTTGTCAACCATCCTGGTAGCCGAACGTTCTTCTGAGGATAAATACCTTCAGCATCAGTGTAAATATTAGTGAACAAAGGAGTCTGGATAGGTTGAATCAACGAGAAATCTTTATTGGGTATATTCCCAGGATGAAGTCCTCGTATTTGGACTGAATGTCCATTACCAGAACTGAAGAAACGACCATGTTTGTAGCTGATATTTCCCGACTTAGCTCCATTAGTAATGGGAGTCAAATCCCACTCCATCTTACGTGGATAAGTAGCATGGAAGAAGGTAGACAGCAAAAAACTTTTTGTCATCTCGGGGAGATACATGACCTTACCATAAATAGTGAACAACCACTTCTCCTTCTTATTTTTAGGCTGAGAAGATTGATGAATGGCATCACCAAACAAAAAAGCCGGCTTGGAATATGTCTCATTCAAAAAGGAAGTGAGAGGTTTGCCTCTTATCAGAGATGTCAACATTCGTTCCCCTTGTCCGTTTATCAATAATTGACGTGTGCTGGAAATCCTTTTATCAGATTGGGAAAACTCAGTGTACGATAAGTCTTCTAAATATTTGGTATGGAGAAGTCCAGCAGTAGATCCCATCAGTTCAGCCAGAGGATCCATAGCCAAGTCAACTACAAAATCCACAAACAAGGAGTCACCAAATCTCATAAAGAGGAGTACATAAAAGTAACCCAATTATGAGTCTTCTAAGATTCTAAAGGATGCGCATTTTTCCTAAATTTTTAGGAACTATGCGCATTCTATGAATACTTCAGAAGATAAGCACTTTTTATGCGCCAATCTGCCCAAATTGACAAAAACTGTGCCAATCGGCCCAAATAGACAGAAAGTGCGCCGACTCACCAATAATAGGAAGTGCGCAGATTCGTCAATAATTGAAAAAATGTGCCAAAATTGTAACGCCCCGTTCCGCTCAAGCGGACTGCCGTTTCAAACGGCAATAGTGCAACTGTCCCGACCCGCCTTGCCTCAACGAGAAGCAAAAGATATCCAGACTTGTTCCTACAGGAATCCGGCTTGGACTTTCAGAGGCTCGCTTGACGTATCGCTCTACCGAGGCGAATCATCGCTAAGGTGGGTGGCTACAGTGAACTTGTCTTTGCTTAGCCAGCACACATAAAATCTGGAATATTTATGCTAGTCGCTAGGTGATTCACCCCCTGCATGCTAATAAATCTAACGCACCTAGCTAAGGGAATAATCCCAACTCGTATTGCTTATGCTAGAACATGGAAATTGAAATACTGCTTGTATTCAGACCCTCGCATGCTAAGTCCCTAACGGTTTCATCTCTCGGCTTACCTTCGGGCCCGAGCTAACGTGCTGCTTACGTTCCTTAGAAAAGCATGCTTGTCTGCTTGTAATGATGCCGTATTTTCATCCAAACCCCGGGAGACTACTGCGTAGTTGTTCCGTGCCTGAATAAACCTGCAAGTATTCGGGACCGCTAGGTCACTAAGGCAATCTCCGGCCAAGGAGAATTGCATCAAGGCAAAAGTCATTCACTGAACAACGAAACAGGCAAAGCATCTTATCTTGTACTATTATTGCCTCAACAGCTTGCCTCTTGTCTTATACTCTTGTTGCCCCAACCAAGGCCCCGTTCGATCATGGATAACCAGTGCACAGGGTAACGGTCTCGCGGGTGATGCTGGGGCACTGGCATCGACCCGGTCCGGGCGAGACAATTGTTCTTAGTCCCTTGTTTGGCGGAATGGCTTGCAGCGCCTCTTATACTTTGTTGCACACCATTCTCGTCAAAGACTAAATAGTCTCTTGTTCGGCGGAGTGGTTTGCAGCGCCTCTTATACTTCGTTGCAAACCATCTCGTCAAAGACTATACCGTCCATTATGGCATACGCCAGTGATCGCCTTGTATTTAACTTGTTACATGCTTGCTTGTAAAAGAAAGATAATCAATTCATCCTCGCTTAGCGGCTATCCGCATGCGAGATATTGTATCGCATGAAACAAATTAACTGAACACCTGAACGAGCATGTTAAAACGACCCTCGTGTATGCATATGCTATCCTCCTGAATGTTTATACTTGCCCGTGCATGAATTAACATGTTTGCCTCAATGTTTGCCTTGGACCGGGAAGGAGATGGTAAGTTGGTAATTTTTGCCGTATTTTCTCTCATGTTGCACGGCGCACTGCCCGACACGTTAGGCTATTCAATGTTTGTATGAAACTGATCCTAAGGCAACTAGAAAGACAGCTTAATAGTTGTGCACGAAACCTGTATTACGTGTTTGGATTTGTCGAGCGGGCGAGTAACTTCCCCACAAGTGCATTCAATGTACTGATAATCTACCAGTTTGTGTGCAGGGTGCAGGAGAACCTCGTTCGGTGCGGATGCCTCCAACGTGCATGCTTAGGCGTGAAGATCACTCCGAAGCAACGGTGCATCCGGAACAGAAGCACATATACAGGACATAATGTTGTGAACATCGCCTGTACAATTATTCCACAGTTGTAGCCACTTGGCACGCTTTTACTGTTTTAGAGAGAGGCTTGAGCGACTTATAATCTCGGCTATACGCCGCCTGTAACACATGTTCATATCAATAAAAGAGCTTGCCTTACTTCAACTTGTGTTTCAATGCTTTCGCTATATTTGTCAACTCAGAGAACTTGTTACCGATCGCCTATGCATTCATGACTCCGATGCACTCGGACAATCTGTACGACTCTGTGGCTTAGAACTCTTACCGCCAGCCAATGAATCATGGCCTTGCATGGGCGCGGTTCACGCTCGTGCGGCATCACGCCCGGATGGGTCAAGCGATCATTCCGCGGGAGCGCTGGCGAGGGTGATTCCCACCTAGCGGGAACGGCGGATTAGCCTGCGGGAGATCGGGGCGTGACATAGTGGTATCAGAGCCTGGCTTCTACGCCTTTGGAATTCGATTCGATATCTCTGTTTCGAAAGCTCGTTCGTGGGTTATGTGTACGATCTCTCTCAATGCCTCGATGGAATGTTCCAAAAATAAGTCTAAATACTTTCAAAATATGTTTTGAATGATATGATTGCTTGTCTGGTTGTATGCTGCGAGTGGCATGTGTGCCAACCTGTGCGAACCCTTGAGAGTATCGCTAGTAGCTTGTCCGATTTTCACTAACTCTAAGTTTGGTTGAATGCATCTATTCGAGGGACGCCTTGAACTAGTGCACCATCCAAGACTTAGGAAAAGGTGAAACTCGAGTGCTGAGACTTCGCTATCACTAAGCTGGTTGACGTGTTCACACTAGAAATGCATGTCGAAGGTGCGCACGATCCAGTCTAAGCGATATACTGATTTCGACGCTTGTACAAGTGAAGATCCAAATGAACAAGTACAACGACTTGTCTAGGATTTTCTCAACCCTAGATTACTGCTTGTCCTTAGTAAGTCTCGAGGACGAGACTTTTTCTAAGTTGGGTAGGATGTAACGCCCCGTTCCGCTCAAGCGGACTGCCATTTCAAACGGCAATAGTGAAACTGTCCCGACCCACCTTGCCTCAACGAGAAGCAAAAGATATCCAGACTTGTCCCTACAGGAATCCGGCTTGGACTTTCAGAGGCTTGCTTGACGTATCGCTCTACCGAGGCGAATCATCGCTAAGGTGGGTGGCTACGGTGAACTTGTCTTTGCTTAGCCAGCACACATAAAATCTGGAATATTTATTCTAGTCGCTAGGTGATTCACCCCCTGCATGCTAATAAATCCAACGCACCTAGCTAAGGGAATAATCCCAACTCGTATTGCTTATGCTAGAACATGGAAATTGAAATACTGCTTGTATTCAGACCCTCGCATGCTAAGTCCCTAACGGTTTCATCTCTCGGCTTACCTTCGGGCCCGAGCCAACGTGCTGCTTACGTTCCTTAGAAAAGCATGCTTGTCTGCTTGTAATGATGCCGTATTTTCATCCAAATCCCGGGAGACTACTACGTAGTCGTTCCGTGCCTGAATAAACCTGCAAGTATTCGGGACCGCTAGGTCACTAAGGCAATCTCCGCCCAAGGAGAATTGCATCAAGGCAAAAGTCATTCACTGAACAACGAAACAGGCAAAGCATCTTGTCTTGTACTATTGTTGCCTCAACAGCTTGCCTCTTGTCTTGTACTCTTGTCTTGTACTCTTGTTGCCCCAACCAAGGCCCCGTTCGATCATGGACAACCAGTGCACAGGGTAACGATCTCGTGGGCGATGTTGGGGCACTGGCATCGACCCGGTCCGGGCGAGACAATTGTTCTTAATCTCTTGTTCGGCGGAATGGCTTGCAGCGCCTCTTGTACTTTGTTGCACACTATTCTCGTCAAAGACTAAATAGTCTCTTGTTCAGCGGAGTGGTTTGCAGCGCCTCTTGTACTTCGTTGCAAACCATCTCGTCAAAGACTATACCGTCCATTATGGCATACGCCAGTGATCGCCTTGTATTTAACTTGTTGCATGCTTGCTTGTAAAAGAAAGATAATCAATTCATCCTCGCTTAGCGGCTATCCGCATGCGATATACTGTATCGCATGAAACAAATTAACTGAACACCTGAACGAGCATGTTAAAATGACCCTCGTGTATGCATATGCTATGCTACTGAATGTTTATACTTTCCCGTGCATGAATTAACATGTTTGCCTCAATGTTTGCCTTGGACAGGGAAGGAGATGGTAAGTTGGTAATTCTCGTCGTGTTTCCTCTCATGTTGCACGGTGCACTGCCCGACACGTTAGGCTATTCAATGTTTGCATGAAACTGATCCTAAGGCAACTAGAAAGACAGCTTAATAGTTGTGCACGGAACCTGTATTACGTGTTTGGATTTGTCGAGCGGGCGAGTAGCTTCTCCACCAGTGCATTCAATGTACTGATAATCCACCAGTTTGTGTGCAGGGTGCGGAAGAACCTCGTTCGGTACGGATGCCTCCAACGTGCGTGCTTAGGCGTGAAGATCACTCCGAAGCAACGGTGCGTCCAGAACAGAAGCACATATACAGGACATAATGTTGTGAACATCGCCTGTACAATCATTCCACAGTTGTAGCCACTTGGCACGCTTTTACTGTTTCAGAGAGAGGCTTGAGCGACTTGTAATCTCGGCTATACGCCGCCTGTAACACATGTTTATATCAATAAAAGAGATTGCCTTACTTCAACTTGTGTTTCAATGCTTCCGCTATATTTGTCAACTCAGAGAACTTGTTACCGATCGCCTATGCGTTCATGACTCCGCTGCACTCGGACAATCTGTGCGACTCTGTGGCTTAAAACTCTTACCGCCAGCCAATGAATCACGGCCTTGCACGGGCGCAGTTCACGCTCGTGCGGTATCACGCCCGGATGGGTCAAGCGGTCGTTCCGCGGGAGCGCTGGCGAGGGTGATTCCCGCCTAGCGGGAACGGCCGATTAGCCTGCGAGAGATTGGGGCATGACAAAAATGGTTGTTTCTACTATAAACGAGGGAGAGTGTGCCAAAATGGTTGTTTCCGCTCTGAACGAGAAAAAATGTGCCAAGTTGACTGTTTTCGCTCTGAACGAAGGAAAATGTGCCAAAGTGACTATTTTTCTCTGAACGAGAGAAAAGTGTGTGTGTGTGTTTGTGTGTGTGTGTGTGTGTGTGTGTACACGTGTCTCTGTGTTCTAGGTCTTCATTTTTTCTTTATTTCATCTTTCTGTCTTTGTTAAAAGTTTACATTGTACATGTAAAAGAAAAAAGAAAGAAAATAGGGAAAAAGAAAACAGTTGCCATGCCTATCAAAGGAGAATGCGCCACATCTCCTGATGTGACTCTCGACAATGACATATTAAGTCGTTCTCTAGCAGGCTGAGCCGCCGTTGACCTCGTCGTTATTGCTCGAAAAGAGGAGGCCAATCCCTTCTCCTTGCTACCGTTCTTGGTCGTCTGAGTTTACTTGAGGGCCATTGCTAAAATTTTCTAAGGAAGAAGAAAGCTAGGGTTTTCTTGAGGAAGAAGGAGACGAAGAGATTTGAGAGCAGTGAAAAAGTTTTCTCTCTCATCGACCCGTCTATTTATAGTTTTAGGAAGAAACCCTTAGGCTGCTAAGACTCTTCAAAATCCGTACAACAAATCATGACTATAGCCATGTCAGCAAATCCGTCAAGATTTTGCCCAGAGTGCGCGCACAAAACATCTCAAGAACTTTTAGGCTTCTAATTCAAAGTAATTTTGAATTCTTCTGAACGAATTCAAAAATTTAAAGGTGGTCTTGTAGAAGCATAAAAATTGCGACTAAGATATAGATGCGCAGTTTTCTACAAATAAACTGAACAAGTAGAAGAACGATGCACTTTCTACTTGTTCAAGAAGAAAGACACATATTTTCTTACTTTAGCACACTTTTCATTAATCTCAGAGGATGGCGCACTATTCAGAGAGCAAAAAATTAGTGCACTTTCTTAATGTCACGAAAGCTGGCACACAAACAATCCTTCCTCTCTCAATATTTAATACAACAGACTGGCAGCTGACAAATGCAGAAACCAAAGAGTCAGAAGTCATCATTATAGCAGAACTGCGGCACGTAGACCCAGGTTATCGTTTAGCGACCCAACAGCTATGCCAACTTCTTCAAAAGTGCGTCGTAGTGCCATTCTCTTCAAAAGTGCACCACAGTGCCATTCTCTTCAAAAGTGTGTTGCTATGCCAATCTCTTCAAAAGTATGTCATAGTGACATTCTCTTCAAAAGTGCGTCACAGTGTCATTCTCTTCAAAAGTGTGTCACAGTACCATTTTCTTCGAAAGTCCGCCGCTGTGCCAATTCTTTAAAATTACGCTACTGTACCAATATCTTCGAAAGTGCACCGCAGTGTCATTCTCTTCAAAAGTTTGTCGTAGTGTCATTCGCTTCAAAAGTGCGCTGTAGTACCGTTTCCGTCAAAATTGTGTCGCGGTACTATTTCTTCAAAAGTGTGCCACAATGCCACTTTCTAAAAAATGCGCCGTAGTGCCAAATCCTTCAAAAAATGTGGCGTAGTGCCAACTCCTTCAAAAATGTGTCATAGTGCCAACTCCCTAAAAAATATGCCGCAATGCCAACCTTATCAAAAATGTGCCAGTCTCCAAACGACTTCTAAAGTGCGCATATTATCCTAACTGACAGTGAGCAGTTATGAATGCATGTCTTACATACCGTACTTCTCATAAAAGGTGTACAAATAATTGTCCCCCCATGACCTATGCTTTCCTCATATAGGAAGCTATATGTTAAGAAGGCAGCAAGTTGTGCACCAACTCATGCAGAACGTGGGATGTTAATCCACCAAAAGTGCACGCACAATGGTAAAACAGTATTGACTTTCCAAAGTGCACGCATACTCTTATAACCGCTCCTAAACTCTATAAATACAGGTTCTGTGCAATAATTATAGACATACACCTACAGGGCAACCATTACAGATACACATCCACCTACAGGGTAGCCTACCTACACTTAGACAGAGAGGAGCACACACAAACATATAGAGAGAAAGGGGCTAGAATTTTGAAGTCTTTAAAATTCAAGAGCAGAATGAGAGAAATAAAAGCTTCTCGTGCCGTTGTGCCAAAGCTTTCTTATTATTCAACTATACATGTTGTTCACAACATTTTCTATATTTCTTCATTGACGTATGCACTTCTTTGTCAGCGTGTGAATTTCTTCATTGTTGAGTGGTCCAAGGAGTAAAGTGATCGTCCAAACACTACTAGAATAAGCGGGTTTAGCGACGACAAAGAAAACTTCGCTAATCTAGCGACTCTATTTAAAACCGTCGCTAGACGTCGCTAATTGGCGACATTTAGCGACGTTTAGCGACTTTTATTTAGTTTTTAAAAGATTAGTCGCTATAAGTTCAATTTATGTTGCTAAACATCGCTAAAATATTTTATTTAGCGACGTTTAGCGACGTATTTAGCGACGTATATCTTTTGGACATTTAGCGACGTCATTAGCGACGTGTCAGACGTTGCTAAGTTAGCGACGTCATTAGTGACATTGCTAAAATGTTGCTAAATTTGTTTCATTTAGGGCTGCTTCCCCCATTTCTTTCGATCTCTTCCTCTCCCTCTCCCTCTCCCAAATTAGAAACCCGTGGCGCCCCCTCCTCCCTCCCGGTGACCCCCCCTCCAGCCGCCTCTTCCCCCCTCCTCCTCCTCCTCTAGGTAAACCCGCTCTCTCTCTCTCTCTCTCTCTCTCACAGGACACACATAGCACAGACACTGATACGACACACACACGTTACAGACACTGACACTGACATGACACACACACTGACATGACACACACACGTGACCTAGGGTTAAGGTTAGGGTTAGGGTTTTTGACCTGGGGTTAGGGTTAGGGTTAGGGTTTTTGACCTGGGGTTAGGGTTAGGGTTTTTGACCTGGGGTTAGGGTTAGGGTTTTTGACCTGGGGTTAGGGTTAGGGTTTTTGTACTAGGTTGTTGTTGCCTGTACAGGAACCAGCAACTACTAGGATACCTACTAGCACCACTAGTATGTTTAGTGCCAAGGTATATAATATTTTTTAATATTATATTTATTCTCTAATTGAAGTTACTGAAATGAATTATGATACTGACCAAAAAAACCATGAAACTAGAATTTGCATTGGTGAAACCAAATAAAACTTGATAATGGAGGCTACAAAAGTTGTTTGACGAAACAAAGCTTCGTGAAACCCATACTAGTTGGTAACAACAAAGGGTACTCCTTTTCAAGTTTTATTGGCTTCAAATCATGTTTAGAATAGAGTAATTATTGAAACCTTGAGATAGAGTACCAAATTAATGTTCCTTTATTTTTTTAATAAAAAATAGTGAGGTTTCAATGGCTTGTACTGTTTTGGTGTATGGGGAATGATCCTCTACCACCTATTTTTTATGTATGTTTCTTTATATTATGTCTTAAGTATTCTATTTAATATGTATGTTTCTGTGGTGTGTCTGGGCTAAACTTTCTTAGGATTGTGAAGAGGGTTAACTATGTTATAATAACCAGGCAAAACATTATTTTTTTCCCATAGTTGTGTTTAATTAGAGGATTCATGAATCTCAATGGGAGAGGGTTCACAAGTCTCATTGGGAAGCAGCCATTTGTATCGTTTAAGGATCTCAGAGTAAGTATTAGGCTTTCTTTCCATGCTCATAGTAATACATAACCTGCTAGTGAGATTCATAAATTCAAGTAAGCAAAATCAATATATGATCTCAAACTGGTTATACTATTTTGTTTTCTTTCATAAATTTTTTTGTAATCAGAGATTAAAAATTGGAACATTATGGATTGATACACGGTAAGGTTGAATATCATAACACAAGTCTATATAGGTTGAATTTGGATAAACAAAATGTTGCATGACATCAGTTTTAGAGTTTTGACATTTCCTTTTTATGAATTGTGATTGTTAAAAAAGGCATAATTGCATAAAATCTAGTTTTTCATGATAGCATTAATAATATGTTCGTTATCATATAATCTGTGAGCAGATGATCGATAAATAGCAAGTTCATTATATCTTCCATATTTTGGAAAGGGTACGAGCTCCTTGTAAGGTTGTTGCGACAACAAAAACAGAGTTTTATTTTAATTTTTTGGGATCGGCTTTGTGAGTCATCTAATTCTTCCATTCCGCATTATTAAGGGTATGTATTAAGTAATATCTGTTATCAATTATATTCTTTGTTTTTATCAATCTTACTAGATGGCACCCATGACCCGAGCATGTGCACGTCGCTTGAGAGAGACGCCTCCTACTGTTAAGGAGGAAGTGATGCCTCCTACTGTTAAGGAGGAAGTGAATGTTAAGGACGAAGAGATACCACCTGCTGTATCTCAGACGGGGAGTTCCAGTCACCCAGCACCTATAGCGACTGTATCTCAGACGGGGAGTTCCTGTCACCCAGCACCTATAGTGGAGATTGATCACATAGACGCTATTTATGCGCAGTATTTGAGGGACTGGTATGTGTCCCAGCGTATTGGATATCCTCGAGATTGATACTATGATGTTTCATATACTTTTATTGTGGTTATTGTGTGATTGTGATACTTATATATTTTGTATTTTGTGTCACTGTGATACTTTTATTTTGTGTGTATTGTGTGACTATGATATTTTATATAATTTTTGTGTTATTTCGTACGCAAAAAATTTAATGGAGGGTTGCTCCAGGTCTGTCTATAATATTTGTGTGTATTGTGTGACTGTGATACTTTTTATTTATATTAAATGATGTTAATTTATCGGTGTTGAGTGTTCCACCGAAGGGGTCGGCGAACCCAGGGAATTCAACGGAGGGTTGCACCGGGTCTATTTTTAATTAGAAATTCATAAATCGTAGGAGATTGGTAATTTTTAACATTTTTTTTATTTTTTAATGAAAATTTAGCGACGTTTAGCGACGTTACTATACGTCGCTGAATACGTTGCTAAATACGTCGCTGAATATGTCGTTGAATAAGTCGCTAATTAGCGATGTTTAGAGACGGATGAACACGTCGCTAATTTAGCGACATTGTATCGCTAAACGTCGCTAATTTTGTGACATATTTAAGTCGCTAAAAAACGTCGATATAGCGACGTTTAGCTACGTTTTTCCTTTCAGCGACGTGCTAAGTTCCGACTTCTGTAAATCATTGCTAATTACGTCACTAAATGTGATTAGCGACATTTTTTGCTCATTTAGCAACATTTTTTTACGTCACTAATTTGACCTTTTCTGGTAGTGGCAGATCAGATTTCTACCGCTATACTTTTTCAGAATCAATTGTACTTAGAATCCTGTTTAGGATCTTTTTTGTACTTTTCTTTCTTTTCAACAGTTTGTAACACGAAAGTTTCGTATAAACTTTCACTCGCAAACATCAACCAAGCTCCAATCACCTGCCTACATGCTTCAACCATTGCCACTTCTACTGTAGTGCTACTCATAACCTATCCAAGCTCCATACAGTATCTAAGTACACATGCACTTGCATCTGTGCAAGCATTCTCAGTCACCTCTCCAACCCATAGTCCACCTACACACAAAATCATACATAAATGCCGCACACACACCCTCAAGCTAACCACTCATAACTCATACACTCTCTATATATAACGATACACATATACATTACTCAAGTATTAAATTATATACATATGGTTATATATATATATATATATATATATATATATATATATATATATATATATATATATATATATATATATATATATATATATATCCAATAATTAGAATACAATAGTATACATAGTATACACCAAGACAATTCATCAAACACAAGTGGTGCATCACCCAAATATCACACAACTCTATGATACTCTTGTGATACACCATTGATACTCTACCAAACCATCACCAAAATCTTTCTAAAGACCATGAATAAGTCAAATAGCACAACTAAAGCCTAATAAGAGTAATAGATAGTGAATCTAGTACTTGTGGTAAAATATGACATGTGTATCACAAGTGTCGAAGAAAAAACTCCCATAATCAACCCGTATCATAAATATTATGATACAGCATACTCATATCTAATTATAGACATATAGCTATCCTAACATAACTAATATAAGTCTAATTAGACCTAATAAACCTAATAACAAATACTTGGTGCACCAATCTCGGATCTCCCCTAAATTGGGCAAAAAACTCAATATAAAATTCACAATAGGGATTGTTAGAAGTTAAAAGTTTATCCTATGGGTATCCATAATGCATGGGTGTATTCCTAATACTCAAATATAATAAATACAACCAAATTAGAAGAGAAATTTTAGAATTATACCTATTGGGAGATGGATTCTCAATGCAAAATCATATTGACAAAATTTGGACACAAGCTTCTAGTCCAAATCCTTCTTCTTCAAGTGCTCTTACCAAATCAAGCTTCTAGTCTCCTTAGATGGTGAGAAAGAATAAAGTTGGGAGTGATTTGAGAGAGATTGGTGAAGGAATGGACCAATTTGTGGAAGAACACCAAATAAAAAAAAATAGAATGAAGAATGAGGGAAGAGAGAGAGGAAGTCCCTCCCCAATTATAGGGCCGGCCATAATTCCTCTTCCCTAAGCAATGTGAAATATCCACAATGTCCCTATTGGGTTGTCCTAAAGAGGGGTTTAATTATTAGAAACTTTTAAGTCTATTGAAGGTTTAATCTAAACTCTATTTAAGGGAAAGGGTTATGTCACGCCCCAGTCCCAAAATACGTAGGACTAGGACATGTAAGCATGCCAGCCGCATGTATATGGCTACTCCAATATATAAAAACCATAACACATGTGTACGCTGTATCATGAGCAATAATTCATAAGTGGTATATATTTATCACAAGTCACAGGGCATAACTAAATCTCATCCACAGAAATCAAATAGACATAAATAACCAACATCTATGAAACTAGATCTCAATATAAGGTATCTAATTATGGTAGTCGGATGGAAACAAATTCACTACCGAACAGAATATAGAATAAACAAGATAAGTACAATATAAGAATATCAACTAACAGTCACGGCTCGAAGAGAAGACCTCATCGCAATATATGTAGCTAGTCCGCATCTGCGCTCCTGCGAATACTCATGAACATCTACACCTGGAAAGGGACCAGGTCCTCAGAGGGACATAACAAGATACATTGAAGCAAGCCATAAAGTAAATACTGTAAAAACTCGAGGGTGACTAACCAGCTAAGTAAAATACACTTTGAAGGCAACCTTGTTACGTATGGGTAGGTGAAAGGTATAAAGCATAGCGTCGAGCCAGAGGCTAAGTACCTGGCATTAGCTGTAAACTAGATACCAGGAGTATATGCTGACTACATCACCGATCATGATAGCGCGCAGCTAGTAACCTCTGCCGGATGTATCGACAAGCAATACGCCCATAATCGGGTATCACTGTCCCATAACCGGGTATCACTGGCCCATAACCGGGTAATACTAGCCCATAATCGGGTAACTCTGAGGCTCACGGCCCTGCAGTTTACTCTGAAACTATGGCAACCAAATTTCTGTCCCAAATGCTACTAATTGTCTTTCCCGCCCAATGATCTATGCATGTTGTATCCACAACACGCAGTAGCTACTACACCAAGACGGAGTGCAAGCATCGGTGTCGTAACTCTGGCTTATAGTCTATCGCTAGAACTATAGTCCAACCTCACAACCAAACAAGGAAAAGGATTGGACCTTTGTACTACAATAGTCTATGCTCCGACTACTAATAACTGCTAAGTCTCTAACATGCATCACTATTAGCAGTTATACCATATTCGTCGCACGACCTACGCGTACAGGTGGCCAACCGCATATGCAAGTCCGTGCCATACATGAGACTCACAACACGTGTAAGAAATATGTCAAGGCCGGGGGAGTCATACCGATAACTCCACAAATTTAGGTGGGTCTACTAGACACTAGGTCAGACACAAGTCCTAACATCAACGCCTTCGTTGACTGTACCCGAGTCTCTCTCGGACGCGCACAAATATAATAATAAATGTGCAGCTAATAATACAGAATTTAAACAGTACAACAAGGCAAGGTATACTTGCCTGGCGAGAAAGTTATGTATTCCTAATAACCTGCTCCGGAAGTCGTGCAGAACAATCCAATAGATCTTCGGGGTCAGCGTGCACAGGCACGGGAATCGGGGGTAACTGCTGCGGTTTATTTGGCAAGGGTGACGGATCCGCGATAATGACGATGGCGAGGGTAATGATGATGAGATGATTAGGTTATGGTTAAGGTGATGATTAGGCCTATGATGGTGGTTATATTGATGATGGGGGGTTATAATGGTGATGATGATTACAATAGTGATGATTATGGTAATGATGACAGAAATGATGATAATAGTGGTGACATGGATGATGACTGGGACGTGACATAGATGATGACTGGGACGATGGTGATAATGTGGATGATAATAATGCAGGGGTGATGATGTGGTGATTGATGATAATGATAGTGATGACGAAGACGATGATGTGGGCGATGGTGATGACGAGGACGATAATGTGGATGATGGTGATGACGGGGATGATGATGATGACTAGGTTGATGATGTGTATGATGGTGGTGACGAGGATGATGATGATGACTAGGTTGATAATGTTTGTAATAGTGGTGGTGTTGATAATGTAGGTGATGGTGACTGAACTCCTGCCGGGGGGGAAGTCCGACCAGTGGGGGAGGTGCTGGTCTAGATCAAGGATGAGGAGAGGTGGTGGTGGTGTTACTCAGGAAGGAGGAAGGATAGGACAGGGATGAGGGGACAGGTGGCTCGGGAGGGAGGAGAAGAGGTGGTGGTGGTGCTGGTGGTATAGTGGTGTTGGCCGGGGTGATGGGGGGATCCCGGCGGACAGTGGTGGTGCTGGTGGGAGGAGAACAGGTGGAGAGGAGGTCGATATCGACGTGGGGGCTTCAATTGTTGTGGTGGTGCTGGGAGGATCCCGGCGGGGTGATGTCGACGGAGGAGGAGAAGTTTTCAGGGATGAGGTCCGAGGTGGAGTAATGGTGAGGGGAGGAGGAGAGGGGGTCCGGCTGTCGTAGATGGAGGAGGAGGATGGTCGACGGAGGGAGGTTGAAGGAGATGGCAATGGTGGCGGGGATTGCTCGGTGCTGTGCAGTCGGGGTCATCGACTCCGGCCGGCGGAAGGACAGGGAGAAGAGGAGGAAGAAGATGAGGGCAATGGCAATGGTGGTTCAGCCGAGGTCCTCCGACGAGGGGAAATGGAAGAGGAAGAGAGAAAAAAGATGGCAGTGGGAGCTGGTTCAGGTCGGGTCCGGTGGCTGGGGCAGCTTCGGCCGGCGGTTTGGCAGAGGGGGTCGGCTGGAAGTAGGGTTGGGGAGAAGATGAATAGTATTTGGTTTTGGGATTTTGGGAAAAATAAAGGAGAAGGAGATATTTATACATGGTGTTGGGTTGACCTAAAAAGGTTTGACTTGGTCAATATCTCTTGGAATTGGGCCTTGGGCTTACCATGGGGATGTTTGGAGGCTATAGTTTTCCCTGTTTAAATGCAAGGAATAGGTTTAAAATAAGGGGGCAATGTGCGCGTTGCACATTCCAAAAATTATGGAAAAATTCCTAGAAAAGGGAAAGTTGGATTTCTACATGTATTATCCAATGGTGTGGATACCTCAATGCACTTTTGCATAAAAGTGCCCAATAATTGGAAATTTCCACAAAGATAGAAATTGGATTTTAATTAATTAAATTGAATGTGCAAGGTATTCTTGAATTAATTTGAAGTACATGGGAATAAAATTAGATGGGACACAAGTGTCATAGACGTAGAGAATTCAGTGTAAAATATTATCATATTTTTGGGTTGCACAAAGCGGTCAAGATTGTCTCTAATTTTGATTGGAATGCACAAGGGTACAAAGTCGTATTTTATTTAGAATTAAATAATAACGTCTGAGATGAATGTTGTGCGACTAAAATGTAGCACAAGAGAGAGTGGTCATGAGTTATACAAAGGTCAGAATGGTAGGCGGGTACGTCTAGGACAAGGTTGTGAAATTTGTAGATAGGCAATGGCTAGTCTAGTGCTCCAATTATTGAAGCAACGGTAGGGCACACTAAGCGATATAAATATTGTATAGTTAAATCAAATACCGTGTTCTATTTCTAATTGTGTTCAACTAGCCCTAATTTCACTATCTAAGCCAAGTAGGCCTAATTTTGGGTGAGGGAGTTTACAATCTACCCAACTTAAAATAATTTTGTCCTCGAAATTAAAATGCGTACGCTGGTTTCTCTCTATCTAATCTCACTTGTTTACAATCTAAAAGAATTTACCTCAAATTTTAACAAATGCGGTTTTTACCCAACTTAGAATTTATCCATCTATCATCTAAGGCTATACATCTAAGGAAGTTATTCCTTAAATTATTTAATCATGTTATTTAATCCTCAACATTTTAAATATATCGTATATGATATGCTCTTAATCAATTATAAAAGATAGTCATCTAGTAATGTGATTAGCCTATGGGGTATATCTAGTGCTTATCAGTGTATCAGCTTATACTTGGCATGAGCGTTCATCTTTTCGGAATAAGAAATGACGGCAAACAATAATAAAGAGTTCAAGAGAGAGGTCATAGGGTAGAAGTATGGGGATCAAGGCGTTTAAAGAATTCAAATGGGAATTATCAAGGCAGTTTTGGATTAAAATCCTATTTGGTAGTTTCTTATTCGCATGCTAGTATCAGTACAGTTATGTAACCGATACGATATGCTCAGACATATCTAGAGGGCAAGTATATTCGTCCACTAGTCCACTATATATCTCAATCTACGTAAAGTAGTATTTACGAAGGGCGAACCAAATGTACTAAGGTTAGCTAGACCTTAATACACCGATTTTGATTAGACAATGTATTAGTAGGTATCCCCAATAATACAATATCATGATCAAGCTCGATAAAAGAATAACCTTGCAAAACTAGGATATAATAGCGGCATAAGTCAAGGTAGTACAGAAAATATAAGTACGCTAGATTATGATGAGAGAAGGTACACAATAATTCAAGGTCACAAAAAGATAAGACTCTACAGTCTCTACAATTGTCATACAAACTCCTTGTCTAAGTCGTCAGTCGACCAAATAGGGATATGGGCCTCTAATTTCTATAGTCTAAACACTATCTTTTTATGCAAGTCTAAAGTTGTGTCATTTGGTTATGCTTCATCAATGGGTTAAGAGGACTATGTGATACTATGTTGTGAGGCATACTACCAAACTTAAAAATAATTACTAATATTGTACCGTCTTAAGGATATAGTAAAAACTTCTGTTAAGGTCTACGAGAAAGGGTCTTGGTACTTATTAGGATATCCTCTTACATTATATAGGTCATTGTCATCTTATGTCTTAATCATAGTGCTCATAGAACAGAAGGGTTAACATTAAAAATGGAACCGTTAGGTGGTACGACATAAGAACATAACTCGTCGTTGCACAAATAGCTAAATTTTCAGAGAAAGAAGATTTGAAAATAGAAAGGCTCTAGATAATATCATGGTTTCCTAAGGGAAGATGCTATGCTAATCTCTATGTTTGAGGTATGATCAAGAAAATATTCTAAGCATTTCTCTTGGCTTTCTAGGGTACTGTCTGCTAATCTCAAGACAAGAATCTAAATATATAGTTCTATAATACTATCTCACTATGAAAGTTAGGTTTTAGTCCTAATCTCTAGCCTTGGATTTCTACTGGTTACTCAATACTACGGTCAAACAATTTGGTCAAAATTCAAACTAATCCTAGTAGTGTTTATACTACTCTCAAGTCATACATAAACACATCAAGGGATAATGGTAAATCAACCTATAGGTAAGGGATGCTAGGGTTCATTAGGTATTCTAACTCAGTGACGTGTCATTATCCTAGTTGTACTCTTAATAGGAAGGTTACCCTACTTATTATCTAACAATGGAGACTTTTATATTCTAGGAGAAGGCTATACTCAATGAACTATTAGGGAAGCACAGGAATCAAGCAGGATGCGATTGAATGAATAGGAAGGAAGATAATTCATAGTCAGTTATGGATGAGATCCTATACTTAAATCCTAATTGCAGGCTTGCTCGGTACAGTAACGTAACCGAGATAATATGCCCTTGACCTGTATGGGCCACCACTAAAAATATGTCACGCCCCAGTCCCAAAATACGTAGGACTAGGACACGTAAGCATGTCAGCCGCATGTATATGGCAACTCCAATATATGGAAACCATAATACATGCGTATGTTGTATCATGAACAATAATTCATAAGTGATATATATTTATCACAAGTCACAGGACATAACTAAATCTCATCCATAGAAATCAAATAGACATAAATAACCAACATCTATGAAACTAGATCTCAATATAAGGTATCTAATGATGGTAGTCGGATGGAAACAAATCCACTACCGAACATAATATAGAATAAACAAGATAAGTACAATATAAGAATATTAACTAACAGTCACGGCTCGAAGAGAAGATCTCATCGCAATATACATAGCAAGTCTGCATCTGTGCTCCTGCGAATACTCATGAACATCTATACCTGGAAAGGGACCAGGTCCTCAGAGGGACATAACAAGATACATAGAAGCAAGCCATAAAGTAAATACTGTAAAAACTCGAGGGTGACCTAACCAGCTAAGTGAAATACACTTTGTAGACAACCTTGGTACGTATAGGTAGGTGAAAGGTATAAAGCATAGCGTCGAGCCAGAGGCTAAGTACCTGGCATTAGCTGTAAACTAGATGCCAGGAGTATATGCTGACTACATCACCGATCATGATAGCGTGCAGCTAGTAACCTTTATCAGATTTATCGACAAGCATATACGCCCATAACCGGGTAACACTATCCCATAATCGGGTATCACTGGCCCATAACCGGGTAACACTGAGGCTCACGGCCCTGCAGTTTACTCCGAAACTACGACAACCAAATGTCTGTCCCATACGCCTACTAATTGTCTTCCCCGCCCAACGATCTATGCATGTTGTGTCCACAACACACAATAGCTACTACACCGAGATCGAGTGCAAGCATCGGTGTCGTAACTCTGGCTCATAGTCTATCGCTAGAACGATAGTCTAACCTCACAACCTAATAAGGACAAGGATTGGACCTTCGTGCTATAATAGTCTATGCTCCGACTACTAATAACTGGTAAGTCTCTAACATGCATCACTATTAGCAATTATACCCTATACGTCGCACAACCTACACGTACAGGTGGCCAATCGCATACGCAAGTCCGTGTCCTACATGAGACTCACAACACGTAAAAGAAATATGTCAAGGCCTGGAGAGTCATACCGATAACTCTATAACTTTAGGTGGGTCTAGTAGACACTAGGTTAGACACAAGTCCTAACGTTAACGCCTTCGTTGACTGCACCCGAGTCTCTCTCGGACGCGCACAAATATAATAATAAACGTACAGCTAATAATACAGAATTTAAATAGTACAATAAGTCAAGGTATACTTGCCTGGCGAGAAAGCTATGTAGTCCCAATAACCTGCTCCGGAAGTCGCTTAGAACAATCCAATAGATCTTCGGGGTCAGCGTGCACAGGCACAAAAATTGGGGGTGACTGCTACCGTTTGTCTGGCAAGGGTGATGGGTCCGCGATGACGATGATGGCGAGGGTAATGATGATGAGATGATTAGGTTATGGTTAAGGTGATGATTAGGCCTATGATGGTGGTTATATTGATGATGGGGGTTATAATGGTGATGATGATTACAATGGTGATAATTATGGTAATGATGACAGAAATGATGATAATGGTGGTGACGTGGATGATGACTGGGATAATGGTGACGATGTGGATGATAATAGTGTAGGGGTGATGATGTGGTGATTGATAATGATGATGGTGATGACGAAGACGATAACATGGGCGATGGTGATGACGAGGACGATAGTGTGGATGATGGTGATAACGAGGATGATGATGATGACTAGGTTGATGATATGGATGATGATGTGTATGATGGTGGTGACGAGGATGATGATGATGACTAGGTTGATGATGTTTGTAATGGTGGTGGTGTTGATAATGTAGGTGGTGGTGACTGAACTCCGGCCAGGGGGGGAGGTCCGGCCAGTGGGGAGGTGCTGGTCGAGGTCAGGGATAAGGGGAGGTGGTGGTGGTGTTACTCAGGAAGGAGGAAGGACAGGACAGGAAAGAGGGGACAGGTGGCTCGAGAGGGAGGAGAAGAGGTGGTGGCGGTGCTGGTGGTATAGTGGTGTTGGCCGGGGTGATAGGGGGATCCCGGCGGACAGTGGTGGTGCTGGTGGGAGGAGAACGGGTAGAGAGGAGGTCGAGATCGACGTGGGGGCTTCAACCGCTGTGGTGGTGCTGGGAGGATCTCGGCGGGGTGATATCGACGGAGGAGGAGAAGTTTTCAGGGATGAGGTCCGAGGTGGAGTAATGGTGAGGGAAGGAGGAGAGGGGGTCCGGCTGTCGTAGATGGCGGAGGAGGATGGTCGACGGAGAAAGGTTGAAGGAGATGGCAATGGTGGCGGGGACTGTTCGACGCTGTGCAGTCGGGGTCGTCGACTCCGGCCGGTGGGAGTATAGGGAGAAGAGGAGAAAGAAGATGTGGGCAACGACAATGGTGGTTCAGCTGAGGTCCTCCGGCGAGGTTGGCAAGGGGCAGTGGAAGAGGAAGAGAGGAAGAAGAGGCCAGGGGGAGCTGGTTTAGGTCAGGTCCGACGGCTAGGGCAGCTCCGGCTGGCTGTTTGGCAGAAGGGGGTCGACTGGAGGTAGGGTTGGGGAGAAGATGAATAGTATTTAGTTTTGGGATTTTAGGAAAAATAAAGGAGAAGGAGATATTTATACATGGTGTTGGGTTGACCTAAAAAGGTTTGACTTGGTCAACATCTCTTGGAATTGGGCCTTGGGCTTGCCATGGGGATGTTTGGAGGCTATAGAGTGCCCTGTTTAAATGTAATGACTAGGTTTAAAATAAAGGAGCGATGTCCGCGTTGCACATTCTGAAAATTATGGAAAAATTCCTAGGAAAGAGAAAGTTGGATTTCTATATGTATTGTCCAATGGTGTGGACACCTCAATGCACTTTTGCATAAAAGTACCTAACAATTGGAAAATTGCACAAAGATAGAAATTGGGTTTTAATTAATTAAATTAAATACGCAAGGTATTCTTCAATTAATTTGAAGTACATGGGAATAAAATTAGATGGGACACAAGTGTCATAGACGTAGAGGATTCAGTGTAAAATATTATCATATTTTTGGGTTGCACAAAACGGTCAAGATTGTGTCTCCAATTTCGATTGGAACGCACAAGGGTACAAAGTCATATTTTATTTAAAATTAAATAATAACGTCTGCGACGAATGTTGTGCGACTAAAATGTAGCACAAGAGTGAATGTTCATGAGTTATACAAAGGTCAGAATGGTAGGCGGGCACGTCTAGGACAAGGTTATAAAATTTGTAGATAGGCAATGGCTAGTGTAGTGCTCCAATTATCGAAACAACGGTAGTGCACACTAAGCGATATAAATATTGTATAGTTAAATCAAATGTCGTGTTCTATTTCTAATTGGGTTCAAGTAGCCCTAATTTCATTATCTAAGCCAAGTAAGCCTAATTTTGGGCGAGGGGGTTTATAGGTTAACTTAATTGGGGTCCAATATGACCAGTCTAACTATTGGTTCAAGTAGTCATGTTAAGTCTAGTTAGGTCCACTAGTGTCATGTCTAATTAATTAGTCTAACCACTACCAATAATAATATTAGTTACAATATATATATATATATATATATATATAACATGCACATTATATAAATAAAATATAAACACAATATTTATAATAATACAAAATGATAAAAATATCACTATTCTAGAATGTGATAGTGACAAGTCTACCCTCCTTAAAATAATTTTGCCTTTGAAATTAAAGTACCTCGCCACACTCTCTCTCTCTCTCTGGCCAGTCATAATCTATTCATCATAGTCCTTACTATGGTCAAAACCTCAACAATCATGGTCCATAAGAGTCCTATCTAAAATTATACCATATGATATTCTATGGAAAGAAAACAACCTGCAGGGTTATAGTCTCTGCTTGTCACGATATTGCAGTCTCAATCAGGGTCACTTGCTAACTATACTATAGCACAAAATTACTAATATAACAATGAAATATTATAGAACCACACAGATCTATATATGAAAAGTAAAGGAAAGAGAAGCTTAAAACCTGCTAACCCAACACCTGTAGCATGGGTCTCTCGACTGTTATTGCAAAAGCCCTGACCCGCTGGAGTGTCTCCCTCTGCTGGTGCGGGGCCGTTTGTTGTACCACAGGTGGCCTAACCAGACCTCTTACTTATCTCATACCAAGAATTCACTGATATGTCAACTCTTATTCTAGATCACTCTCAAACACACATACAGTCTTTTATCTATCTCAGTTTTTGCAGTCACTTGAATACCGATTAACCATTCTACTTAAAAATGAACCCTATATACAAACACTCATGTACCATATTGGTATACCCTTACCAATCTAGAATACTCTCTATAGGGTACCTACCCCAGTCTTGACACCATCTATATAAAGCATTAACTCTATAGGTGGTACTTATATGATACACTACTAAAAATTACGGGATTAGCGATATTTTTAGTGACGTCGAAGTAAAATGTCGCTAATACTAAAGATTTCAGTGACTCCAAATATTAACGTCGCTATAAGTCCCTGTTTGGCGAGATATAGCGACGTTTAGCGACTATAATTCAGTTTTTTAAAAGAATAGTCGCTATAAGTTATCTGAGGTCGCTAAACGTCGCTGAGTTTTATAATTTAGTGATGTTTAGCGACGTACTTAGCGACATTTATATTTTAATATTTAATGACGTGTTTAGCACGTCTACAACGTCGCAAAATATTTTTATTAGCGACGTCATAATTTGACGTCGCTAAACGTCGCTAAAATTTTAATATAGGTTTTCGATTCCCCCCTTTTTTCAAATCTCCCAAAATTTCAAAATCTGCCCCCTCTTCTCCCCCCTCTCCGGTGACCGGTATCCTCCACAGCGGCCTACTCCGGCGTCCCCCTCCTCCTCCTCTAGGTAAACCCTAACTCTCTCTCTCCCTCTCTCACAGGACATGGCATAACACTGACACAGATACGACACACACACACATGACAGAGACTGACACAGACACGACACACACATGACAGACATGACACACACATGTGATAGACACGTGCTTTGTATTCTTGCTGACTGCTAGTGCAAGCCTTGGCTTGCTGCACTGTGCTGAAACTGTACTGGGACTAATCATTGATGTGCCCTGCTTGCATCTCACTGCATTAATGCACTACAAACTACACTTGTTGCTGCTGTTGATCTTCTTTGATGTTGCTCTCACTTTCTACCTCCTTGGTGAGTATAGTGCTCAGTGGCCGATGCTTCTTGCTGCACGGCTGTTGATTGCTCTCACTTATATGACTTCCTAGGTCAGTAGCCAACTAATTAGTACTTTGTACTGTTCTTATATCAATATATAAAGTAATACAAAGAATTATAGTCTATGCCCCCAGGCCCCTGTTATTATAAAACTCATCCTTCATTGAGTTCAAGAAGATCTTTCCAACTGGGCCATCTAAATGGTCTATTTTACGACCCGTACCCGGTGTAAGGGTACAAGTCGGAAACAACGCCCAGCCTACGTCGTAGAATCGGTGGTAGAACATTGTCTGGGTAATCTATCTAACAATATAATAACCACCAATAAGGATAAATATACTCAATCACAGATCTAAGATGGAAATGAGCATGAATCGGATAAAGAATAGAAAAGTCATAATACAACTCATGAGTCTAAAATAATACATCAATGAGTCTGAAAGAATAACAAAATAAGCTGGAGACAAATCCAGTACAAGAATACTAAGAAGCTACCAAACCCGGGTCAACTGTCTCAGTTGGGATAAGTCCCTCCTGAGCCAGGGTCTCAGACTCTAGACCCATAACATCTTGAGGTCCATAATAGGTAGGGTACCACTCCTCAGTGTCATTTGGGAAAATATATCCAGTCAGGAAAGGAGCAGAGTACATCTCTAACAGCAGTTCTAATCAACGATAAAAACTATGTAACAGTAAATAGATGTGAATATACAAGATGTACAATAGATACGAGAGATATATATACAATAAGGAAATACTGGAATAAATACAATAATGAGCAATATGTCAATGAACAAGAATACTAATGTCTAAGTGTATGAGTACTAGCTTTAACATGTGATCGACTTGGGAACATGATATATATATGGCCTGGCTAATCATACGTGCTATTCAATAACAGTACTTGATACAATAGGGGTATTGATCACATATCTACACTAAAGTACTCCCCACCCTCGACTAGTATAATAGATCCAACCACGGTATGCTATGGCACGAGTTTCTCCAAGAAGATAGCTAGTCTTCCCGAGAATCAGTGTCTGTACATGTACAAGATAACCAATAAAATAATACTTGCACCATATACACCATATACCAAGGAATAACATCTCATGACGAGATCCGGATATACCAATCCGTGTAACCATAATGTCAAGAGAACATGGATATCTACACTAGATACAATGAACATAGAGGATATCATAAATGAGAAACTATCAGAGAATGTACTCGCCTAAAGTCCAAAGAAAAGTCTCACAGATATCTGACACGGTGCTTCGAAGACCTAGATATAGAATACAATATCAATACAAGGTTCCGGAAAGAGAATAAGTTAAACTAGTCAATTTCTAGGTCAACAAGTCAATTCTAAGTCAAAAGTCAAACAATGGTCAACTATAGTCAAACTATGGTCAACTATGGTCAACTACCTATTTCTAGGTTGTATAAGTCTAACACAAAAATATTGGATTCAAGATACTAAAATCTAAGCCATAAAAACCATATCTTAAATATTAGGATACCATATCTCCGGATACGTAAATTCCAACGTAAAACATTAATATATATATATATATATATATATATATATATATATATATATATATATATATATATATATATATATATCAAACAATTATTAATAATATAGAATTATAATTACAAACAATAAATAGGTACTGTAATTTTGAACCAACTTGGTATCACAATATTATATCAAAATCTTGATACCCAAACTCAACACCTTGGGTATCCCCAATTACCTTGGTTCCTCAAGGTAATTCCCAATACCTTGTTATATTAACTACCCGTAATATATATACATATTATACTAATTATTATACATATACTATAATGAAATTAGCAATTTAGGAGATACATTCTTATATATATATATATATATATATATATATATATATATATATAAAACTGTCCAACTGTCACAAAAATAATTCATGTTGTTACTGAAAACTACTGATTATATAGATATACTGATGTTTTAGTGACAGTTTCCTGCACTGTCGCTAAAAACTGCCACAAAAACCCTGATACGCTGCTGTTTCAGCGACAGTTTTTCTGAAACTGTCGTTGGCTGCTGTCACTTTTTCCTGCTGCCGCTGTCCTTCAGCGACGATGCTGCTGGTGCTGTCGCTATTTTTCTGCTGTTGCTGCTGCTGTTGTGCTGTTTTGCTACTGCTGTCGCTATTTGGCTGCTACTGTCGCTAATTTGCTGCTCCTGCTGTCGTTATAAGTATATATATATATATATATACACACAATATATATATATATATATATATATATATATATATATATATATATATATATATATATATATATATATATATAAACATATATATAAATAACCATATGGTGTATATATATATATATATATATATATATATATATATATATATATATACATATAATATACATAATTACTACTAATAACTACACATACACCCCTACCTAGTATTATGTACATAATTACTATATAGTAACATACACACACATACACATTAATATATATTGATAACTATACATATATGTATATGTATATATAATCATATAACATCCATATATAAATATAAATATCCATTTAAATATACATATATGTATATACATGCTACAATATGTATATACTTACACAATAATACCTATAACAACACAGTATCATATATATGCATAGTTACAACTATATAGAATATATGTACTTAATAAACACATATAATATTAATAACATACATATATATAGTAACAACATATATACATATTTACACATAACTTATATACTATAATATATATATTTATACATGTAGAAGAATAGCTACATAATATATACACACATAGTACATACATAATACATAGATCTAAGACACAAGAAGCATAATTATATATACCATAATATATATATAAATATCTATATATATATGTACAAATACATTCTCCATGAATTAAGAACACAAAAAATATATCTACATATAATTTGCACAAACATATGGAGAGTATCACACCATATCCCACTAGATCTAGGATACGTATGTAACACGAGTCCACCACACATCCAAATGTACCCCGAAGGACACGAACAAGTCACATATATTATTTATGAGCAATATGAATAGTTAAATATAGATCTACGTGTCTGAGTCAAAATATGACATACTCAAGTTCCGTGATGGAGGGAAAAAACCCCAAATTAACACATATCACCAAATTGATGGGATACGACCTACACGTACCTAATTATGGATACGACACTAGCCCCAAAGACACAAGCATATACCAAATTGATCTATAGGATCAATTGACACACACAATAATTGTCAATCTCAGAATTCTCCCAAAATTGACACAAAAAGTACCATAACTTTCTCAATAGGCCTCCTATGAACACAAAATCAAATTCTATGGGTAGCCTATGCAAATTGGTTGATTTTCCATGGTTAAATCTCAGATTTAGAACCTAAATTAAGAAGAAAAACTGAATTGTATCTATTGGGAGATGGATTCCTAATGTAACCTCCAAATGAGATAAAATTGGCTCAAACTTGTAGATCCTTGCTCCTCTTTGTAGATCCTTGCTTTCTTCTTTTAGATCCTTGCTCCACTAGCCTCCAATGGTGATTTGGGAATGAATTATAATAAAATTTGGTAGGAAAATAAAGTGGGAATTAAGGAATTTGGTTGAGGAAAATTCTAGATCTAGTTTTGAAATAAAAAGAGGAGAAATAAATAAATTCCCCCCTCTATATAGGCCGACCCCCTTTCCCCTTCCTCAAGCCACCATAAAATGTCCAATATACCCCTTGGGACCTCTCATGAAGAAATAATTAAGGAAGGAAGCTTCTAGTCTAATGGTTTAATTAATTTAATCCATCTCCTTAACAATGGGCTTTCTAAATGGGCTAAATTCTATCAATTAATTCATGTTGGTCCATGAGTCTAACTAAACTAGTTAGGTCCACTAACACAAGTCCAAAATAAATAAATAACATCTAACAATAATTAAATAATACAATAAATAATTATTTATCATGCATAATATTTAATTAAATATAAAATTACTAAAATATCCTTTCCCAGAAAATATGGTAGTGACAAGTCTACCCTCCTTAAAATAATTTTGTCCTCGAAATTCAAAGACGAAAACTACCTCCAGAAAATCACAAAAGGACATAACTAACGAATCATAACTAACTATGAAAGAACATAACAATGAACAGAACATAACTAGAAAATAACATACCTCAAGGCACAAACAAATATGGATAACGCTCTCGCATTTCATCCTCTCTCTCTCCCAGGTAGAATCTCCCGGAGAGTGATGCCTCCATGCAACGCACACCAAAGGAATAGTCTGGTTCCTGAGCACCTTCTCTCTCCGATTCAGAATCTCAACTGGCTGCTCTGGATAGCTAAGAGTATGGCCCACCTCTATCTCCGAGTGATCCAACACATGACTAGGATCTGCCACGTATCATCTCAACTGTGATACATGAAACACGTTATGCACTCCCTCCAATGCAGGTGGCAAGTCTAACCTATAAGCAACTGCACCGACCCTCTCTAGAATAGTGAAAGGTCTGATGAATCGCGGACTAAGCTTCCCGCCTCCACCGAAATGAATCGTGCCTCGCGTCGAAGAAATCTTCAGAAACACCAAACCACCCACCTAGATCAAACACCACCTTAAGAACTTAATCTATAACAAATAACCAATAACAAGCACAAAATAAAATCTAAACTATACCTCAAACTCCAAAGGTCTCCGATGGCTATCGGCCCAATGACGCTGTCTGTCCTGCGCCACACGAAGTCTTTCTCTGATCAACTGAACCTTCTCTGCTGCATCCACAACCATCTTTGGTCCAAGCAAAACTCTCTCTCCAACATCGTCCCATGATAAGGGAGTACGACACCGACGACTGTACAAAGCTTCAAAAGGTGACATCTCTATACTAGCCTGGTAACTGTTATTGTAAGCAAACTCTACCAAATGGATATGGACCTCCCAAGAACCCCCAAAATCTAGTACACAAGTGCACAATATATCATCGAGAGTCTGAATACTCCTCTCTGACTGTCCATCTGTCTGGGGATGATATGCAGTACTGAACTTGAGCTGAGTGCCCAAACTCTCCTGCAAACTCCTCCAGAAATGAGAAGTGAAACGACTATCCCGAACCGAGACTATGCTGACGGAAACTCCATGTATTCTGATGATCTGCCTCACATACATCTCTTTCAGCTTCTCCGTAGACAAACCTACCCTAAAAGGCAAAAAGTGGGCCGACTTGGTCAACCTATCAACTATGACCCAAATTGCGTCTTTCCCTCCTGGAGATCGTGGAAGTCCGAACACAAAATCCATAGTAATGTGCTCCCACTTCCACTCTGGGATATGTAATGGCTGAAGTAAACCTTCTGGCCTCTGCCTCGGGTGGAGGAGAGGGAGGCTGCGGCGGGCTCGGGGCTCGAGGCGGCGGGGACGGTGCCGAGGGGATCGTCGACGAGGGGAGAAGGTTGATAGTGATGGTCGAGGGGGTTTCGACGGTGGAGCGGGGGTGGAGATGGGTAGGCGGAGCTAGGGTTCCGGCAGGCGGTCGAGGGATTTTATAGGCTGCCGGAACAGTAGAAGTCAGTTTAGGATTAGGGTTCAGAACGGGTACGGGTCTGGGTTGGGTCAGCGGGTAGCGGGTTAGGCCCGGGTCCATTAACGTTTAGGTGCGGGTTCGGGTAGTCAGGCTTCGGGTCGGGTTTAGATCCGACCCGACCCGACCCGCTAAGGGTTGGGTTCGGTTCAGTTGAACCGGGTCTGGGTTGGTTTGGTTTGGTTTGGTTCAATTGAACCGGGTTTATTTAGGGTTAATTACAACTAGTTTTTAGGGCTTTAAAAATATTTTCGGAGTCCAATAAATTCACAGAAAATTACCCTATGTCCAGTTTTCTATTTTACACCATAAAATATTATTTTCATAATATTTTAATATTAATTAACAGTAATTAAAAATCCTTTAATTACCAAATACCTAGGTTTTAATTACAGAAAAATCCCAGAAAATTTCAGGAAATTGTGAAAAATTTAAATTAAAAAATCAGGAGGCTTACAATCTATCCAACTTATAAAAATTTTGTCCTCAAAATTAAACTAGGGTAGGGTTTCCTCTATTAAATCTCACTTGGTTACAGGCTAATGAATTCCTCTCAAGCATTGTGGTCTCTACCCAACTTAGAATTTTACCCATCTATCATCTAAGGCTATACATTTAGGAAAGCTATGCCCCTAATTATGTAATCATGCTATTGAATCCTCAATGTTTTTAACACCAAACATATCATCGATGGTATTCCCTTGATCATTTATAAAAGGGTCATCAAACACTACGACTAGCCTGTGGGGTATATCTGGTACTGTCTATACATCAAACTTATACTAAGCAAGAGATTTCGTCTTTCCGAAATAAAGGAAGACGGAGATCAATAATAAAGAGTTCAAGGGTGAGGTAATAGAATAGAAGTATCGGGATCAAGGCGTTTAAAGAATTCAAATGGGAATGGTCAAGCAGTTGTGGATTGAAATCCTATTCTGGTAATTCCTATTCACATGCTCGTAATGGTACAGTTATGTAGCAGATACGATATACTCAGACATATCTAGAGGGCAAGTACTTTCGTCTACTAATCGCTATATATATCTCAATCCACGTACGGTAGTTATGCGAAGGGGCGAACCAAGCGTACCATGGTTGATCAGACCGTAGTACACTGATTCTGAAATGTATCAGTGTGTTAACCCACTAATACATATGTCATGATCAAGCTCGATAGAAGAGTAAGCTTACAAAACTAGGCTATATTAGCGGCATAAGTCAAGGTAGTACAACAATTATAAGTTCGCTAGATGATGATGAAAGGAGGTACAAATTAATCAAGTTCACAAAACAAAAACAACCAAGCAACCATAATAATAACAGACTCTACAATCTCTACGGTTATCAATTATTAGCAAGCACAAAATTACTAGGTTAAGGCTAAGGTCACGAACCAATAGGCACGAGATAAAACAAATCTATAAACAGATAACTACGAAAAATTATGCGCATTAGCTACTCCATGAGTCTGCGCGTCTTCCAAAGTCATCGCTGGAGCTTGTTCACGTCCTTGCAGTTGATTCCTCTGCTGCTGTTGAGCCTGCTAGAAGAGTGTTGCTTGTGGTGCCAAGGGTGGCCTCGGCTGATTCCCTCCTGGGGCTGGTGGTCTGACTCCTTCAATTCTCGTTTGCGGTGCTTCCAATGTTGGAGAGGTTGGCCTTGGTGCTGGTAACGCTTGTTGGTTTACCATTGGTGCTCTTTCTCGACGCTCAGGGCATTCCTTTACTAAATGCTGACTGGATCCGTAAGCTAAACATAATCTTCCTTTTCGTCTGCACTCGTTCTCTATATGGCCTCGCCTGCGACAACATGGATAGACAGGTAGTACTTGCGAAGATGCTTCTGGGGGCTGGTGCATGTGTGACTTTTTTGCAATTTCTTTCTGTGGTGCTCCGGTTGGTGCTGATGTAGCTGGTTGATGAATCATCAATGCTTTCTCTCGATGCTGAGAACAGTCCTTGGCTAAGTGTTGATTGGTTCCGTAAATCAAGCATAATCCTAACTTGCGTCTGCACTCCCTCTCAATATGGCCTACCTTGCCACAGTAGTAACAAGTAGGAAGAAATAAGGCTCTGGGTGCTGCTCTCGGTGGTGGATTCATCTGTGGTCGCTTTGTAACTCTTTCTTGTTGTGCTTGGTCTAGTGCTGATGTACACGGCCGCTTCTGGCTAGACTCTATCCTTGTGTTGCACTTCATGGGTCGTGCTACAGTAAGAACGTCCGGGTCTAAGGTAGTTGCGACGGAGCTGATTAACTTCCGTAGCTCTGAGCTAAATCTGTCGATGAACTTCTCCGCTTGGTTTTGATGTGCTTCTTCATGAACCTTCTGATGGGCTTGCATCATCGCGTAGAATATTCGAAACATATATTGTTCGTCCATAGCCTGCCCTTGTGGAACGGTAGGCATTGGTGGAGCAGACTGCGTCGATGGTGGAACGTCATCTTGCTGGATTCTCGAGGCATGCTGACTTGTTGGACTGAGTTGTTGTGATGATTGACCTTCATCCACTAGTATCACTTCATCTTCGTAGGTAACCACAACACCTTGTGGTGCTGCTGGATGAGTCTCGTCGCTTGCTTGTGGATCCATAATTCTGCAACCAAAATAAACTATAAGAAGCGTACAAGAATCAAGGCAGGATGCAAGTCAAGAAATAAATTCGAGTTCGATATAGATATCAAGAATGTTTCAAGCAAGTGGATGAGATCCTAAAAACTTATCATATTCTTATTGCAGGCTTGCTCGGTCCCTAAGTTGAAACTGAATAATTTAGTCGTTGACCTGCATGGGCCACCATAAAAACCATGTCACGCCCCAATCCCAAAATCCCGAGGGACCGGACGCGTGATAATGGCCAGCAGCACACACCGATGGACAAACCCAATTTAATGGATCCATCGGGGCGTACTTAAGCTGTAATACAACAATAAGTCTCTAGATATACTAATCTCATCCACAGAATTGAATACAACAATATCAGAATCATAAAGCAAGATCAATCTCAATATAACATAAACTCGAGAAATAACCCGATAATGAGTCTGATACATCTGTCAAGATACAAGAATAAAGATAACTACAGCAAATACTGAGTATGGAATAATATATACTCAGAAGATAACCTCAGTGATCACTCGTCTACTGAATCTGGTACTGCTCTAGTGCCTGCTCCTCTTCCTGCTTCTGCTCCTGCTAATGCTCATGTACTGTATAACTCTGGGTGGATCTCCTCTGCTAATCCTGGGGACATAATCCGGATCCAGGTCCTCAGGGGACATAGCAAGGTACAAGATAATACAAGCCAAAATAAATGCAGTACAGCAAATAATAAAATAAATAGGGTAAGTATGTAACCATCTATGTGAAATACAAGTGAGAGCATCACGAGTACTCAGGCTGAGCCACTACAAGCTCTGTGTCGGGGAGCCGGTAGCAGTAATAATGAGTAATGGGCCAAGCTCAGGTTTTAGAGTCTTGTGTCTCACAATAATAGGGGATATATATATGATCAGCCTGTAGCCTGTGTGTCTCTCCCCACCCAATGTAATCACACGTCTCATGTCCACGATGCATCATGTCCATGTCACGCAAGATTATATCTAATGCATCAAGTCATATAATGTCTAAGAATATAATGTCTATGTCATGAAATCTGTATCCTATACAGAATTACCATGAATATCTCAGGAAGACTCTGTCTCATGAATAGTATCAAGTGTCCTAGGTTATGATGTACTTGATAAGGCAAGTACGAGAAATATAGGGTCTCGGTATCCATGTCTAGATGATAATACACAACGCCGTGTACGGTGTTGGCACCCGACTATTAATCGGATGCTAAGTAAAGTCACACGGTCCTAGGTCAGGCATGCACAATAATATAAATGAATCAAGGAAAATATGTAACAAGACTGCAAAGTTTGGCAAGGTACACTTGCCCACTGATGTATAAATAAGTCAAGGAAATAAGTAGCAAAGCTGCAGGGTTTGGCACGGTACACTTGTCCACTGATGTATAAATAAACCAAGGAAATAAGTAGCAAAGCTGCAGGGTTTGGCAAGGTACACTTGCCTGGGTTCTGGTTTCGACTGTAGCTCTGGTCTCAGCGGATTCTGCAGGTACTACTCCGGTTGCTAAAATAAACATCACCATCAGTCTCAGAAAATATCAAATAGCTAGAAATGCCTGTCCTTGAGTCCAATTTGGACACAAGGGCAAAAATGACAGTTTCTGGTCAAAGCGGGGTCCACATATGGGCCGCTTAGCACCGAAGAACGTGTCAGGGTCAAAGGTCTCCAAATTCGTCAAACTTAGTGTCAACAAGTCAGGAATGATGATACGAACCCAATGAAACTTCCAGAATTGGATTCCGATGAGTCGATCACAAAATCACCCGTCAAGTGGAGCCGTGGGCCCACGATACGCGATTTTGTCAACGTTCTCAGAATCGAACCAAACTTGGGTCACAGGACCAGCGTATTGCTACGAGTCCGATGGCATAAGTTTTTTTTCGATCCGACGTGTGTACACAAAGTTACAACGTGTTCCAGAATGGGGGAATACGGGGTATTTTTGGCGGATACGCGTTGATTTCGGTGTGCATGCACATCCAAATCAACTTCTGAAAAATCCTGTACGTCCATATCAATGGCGCGCACGTTTCGGTGAAGACCGCATGCGACGAAGTCATCTCGTTTGGCGGGGCGTACTCAGTTTCGGGGTGAAATAGGGCGTTGGTTTTCCCGTTTGCGATCGCCACAGGACGCGATGCACCGAGCGGGTTGTACGGGCATCGAGAGGGTCACGCAGGGTTCGTGTCACAACAGACGGCACGAAAAACGAAGCAATGAGAAAAGAGAAAAGAATACCTGAACAGGGCTCCACAAACTGGGTTCTTCGTGTCCGACACGACACAAGGAGACACTGTGTTCGACCTAGGGTTTCGGTTCAGATGGCCGGAGACTCGCCAGAGGGGCTCGTCGGGGCTGGTGCACAGTTGAGGGCTCGCCGGGGAACTCACTGGTGTCGTTGGCTCGCCAGAGACTACTCAGGCTGCTGTTGTCTAGGGCTCCGGCGAGGTGGGCCAAGCCGCTGCGGGTCTCTGGCGACTGCCGGCAGCGGGGAGAGGCAATGCTGGAGGCGAGGGCTGGACAGGGCAGAGCTAGGCGAGGGGTTCCGATGGCGGGGCTCGACTCGGGCTGTTGAGGGCTGGCCGGAGAGAGGAGGAGAGGGTTATGGCAGCGGGGACGGCTGAGGTCGAGGGGAGCGGGGCCGAGTGGGGCGGAGAAGAGGGAGTCGGGGCCGAAGGGGAGAGGGAAGGTGGCGGAGAGAGGAGGCCGGCGAGGGGCTTTGCGGGGTGGAGCTGGGGAGATGAGGAGTTGGGCGACTCGCGGGGACGACGGGAGGGGTCGTGTGAGGCGGAGCTGGGACTGGGTGGGGCACGGCTAGGCTGAGGGGAAAGGCGGTGGCCGGGGCAGTGGGCTAGGGCAGCGAGGGAAGTTCGTCGGAAATGGAGGAGCAGGGAGGTGGGTGGTGGTGAGACGGCGGGGAGTCGGGGACGACGACGGAGCTAGGGAGAGGGCCAGGCGGAGCGGGGTTAGGGTTTTCTGGTCGTCGGGAGAGCAAGGAGGAAGAAGGCGGCTGGGAGTTAGGGTTCAGTGGAGTTCGAGTCGGGGTCGACGGGTGGGGTGGAGCAGCCGGAGACGGCGGGCGGAGGATAGGGAGGCTGCGGCGGGCTGAGGGCTCGAGGCGGCGGGGACGGTGCCGAGGGGATCGTCGACGAGGGGAGAAGGTTGATGGTGATGGTCGAAGGGGTTTCGACGGTAGAGCGGGGTGGAGATGGGTAGGCGGAGCTACGGTTCCGGCAGACGGTCGAGGGGTTTTATAGGCTGCCGGAATAGTAGAAGTCGATTTAGGATTAGGGTTCAGAACGGGTACGGGTCCGGGTCGGGTCAGCGGGTAGCGGGTTAGGCCCGGGTCAATTAACGTTTAGGTGCGGGTTCGGGTAGTCGGGCTTCGGGTCGGGTTTAGATCCGACCCGACCCGCTAAGGGCTGGGTTAGGTTCAGTTGAACCGGGTCTGGGTTGGTTTGGTTTGGTTTGGTTCAACTGAACCGGGTTTATTTAGGGTTAATTACAACGAGTTTTTAGGACTTTAAAAATATTTTCGGAGTCCAATAAATTCACAGAAAATTACCCTATGTCCAGTTTTTTATTTTACACCATAAAATATTATTTCCATAATATTTTAATATTAATTAAGAGCAATTAAAAATTATTTAATTACCAAATACCTAGGTTTTAATTACAGAATAATCCTAAAAAATTCCAAAAAATTATGAAAAATCCAAATTAAAAATTCTTGAAAATTCAGGGGGCTTACACTAATCAACCAATCTATCTCGAGTACAATATCGTAGCTCGAAAGTGGCATTACAAGTAGACACACACTTAACTCCCGACCTCCCAGAGTAACTCTTCGATCCTTGCAAATATCATTCACCAGGATAATGCCTCCCCCGGTCATGATCTTGCAAGTCCTAAGCAAAGACTCAGCTACCAAACCATGCTTCAGAGTAAAAGAAACAGATACAAAACTATGGGAAGCACCACTATCAAACAAAGCTAAAGCTGAAATGGAATCAATATGGCACATGATGTAAGACACTCAAGGAAAGGACAGTTTAAGAGATCAAGTATCAATATCAAAGAAGAATAGTTGAATTAAAAGAATTTTCCTAGATGTGATTGAGTATCTCAGCCTATATCATATATCCTATCGCAGGCTCGCAGTAGTACAACTAAATCGTCGCACTACCACGACATAGCATAACTTGCGAAGATCGACCTAAATGGGCCACCACTAAAAATGTATCACGACCCGCACCCGGTGTAAGGGTACAAGTCGGAAATAATGCCCAGCCTACGCCGTAGAATCGGCGGTAGAACGTTGTCTGGGTAATCTATCTAACAATATAATAACCACCAACAAGGATAAATATACTCAATCACAGATCTAAGATGGAAATGAGCACGAATCGGATAAAGAATAGATCAGTCATAATATAACTCATGAGTCTAAAATAATACATCAATGAGTCTGAAAGAATAATAAAATAAGCTGGAGACAAATCCACTACAAGAATACTAAGAAGCTACCAAACCCGGGTCAACTGTCACAGTTGGGATAAGTCCCTCCTGAGCTAGGGTCTCAGACTTTAGACCCATAACATCCTGAGGTCCATAATAGGTAGGGTACCACTCCTCAGTGTCATCTGAGAAAAATATATCCAGTCAGGAAAGGAGCAGAGTACATCTCTAACAACAGTTCTAATCAAAGATAAAAACTATATAACATTAAATAGATGTGAATATACAAGATGCACAATAGATATGAGAGATATATATACAATAAGGAAATACTGAAATAAATACAATAATGAGCAATATGTCAATGAACAAGCATACTAATGTCTAAGTGTGTGAGTACTAGCTTTAACATGTGATCGGCTTGGGAACATGATATAATGTATATGGCATGGCTAATCATATGTGCGGTGTATGATCAACATTATTCAGTAACAGTACTTGATACAATAGAGATATTGATCACATATCTACACTAAAGTACTCCCCACCCTCGACCGGTATAATAGATCCAACAACGGTATGCTATGGCACGAGATTCTCCAAGAAGATAGTTAGTCTTTCCGAGAATCAGTGTCGGTATATGTACAAGATAACCAATAAAATAATACTTGTATCATATACACCATATACCAAGGAATAATATCTCATGACGAGATCCGGATATACCAATCCTTGTAACCATAGTGTCAAGAGAACATGGATATCTACACGAGATACAATGAACATAGAGGATATCATAAATAAAAAACTATCAGAGAATGTACTCGTCTGAAGTCCAAAAAATAGTCTCATAGATGTCTGACACGGTGCTTCAAAGATCTAGATATAGAATACAACATCAATACAAGGTTTCGGAAAGAGAATAAGTTAAACTAGTCAATTTCTAGCTCAACAAGTCAATTCTAAGTCAAAAGTCAAACAATGGTCAACTATGGTTAAGTATAGTCAAACTATGGTCAACTATAGTCAACTACCTATTTCTAGGTTATATAAGTCTAACACAAAAATATTGGGTTCAAGATACTAAAGTCTAAGCCATAAAAACCATATCATAAATATTAGGATACCGTATCTCCGGATACGTAAATTCCAAGGTAAAACATCAATATATACATATATCAAACAATTATTAATAATATAGAATCATAATTACAAATATTAAATAGGTACCGTGGTTTTCAACCAACTTGGAATCACAATATTAAATCAAATTCTTAATACCCAAACTCAATACCTTGGGTATCCCCAATTACCTTGGTTCCTCAAGGTAATTCCTAATACCTTGTTATATTAACTACCCGTAATATATATATATATATATATAAACATACTATACTAATTATTATACATATACTATAATAAAATTAGCAATTTAGGAGATATATATATATATATATATATATATATATATATATATAAAACTACCCAACTGTCACCAAAAATAATTTCTGTTGTTACTGAAAACTGCTGATTATATAGATATACTACTGTTTTAGTGACAGTTTCCTGCATTGTCGCTAAAAACTACCACAAAAGCCCTGATATGATGCTAATACGCTGCTGTCTGCTGTCACTGTTTCCTGCTGCTGCTGCCCTTCAGCGACGATGTTGCTGCTGCTGTCGCTATTTTGCTGCTGCTGCTGCTGTTGTGCTGTTTTGCTGCTGCTGTCGCTATTTGGCTGCTGTTGTCACTAATTTGCTGCTCCTGCTGTCGCTATATATATATATATATATATATATATATATATATATATATATATATATATATATATATAATATACATAATTACTAATAATAACTACACATACACACCTACCTAGTATTATGTACATAATTACTATATAGTAACATACACACACATACACATTAATATATATTGATAACTATACATATATGTATATGTATATATAATCATATAACATCCATATATAAATATAAATATCCATTTAAATATACATATATATATATACATGCTACAATATGTATATACTTACACAATAATACCTATAACAACATAGTATCATATATATGCATAGTTACAATTATATAGAATATATGTACTTAATAAACACATATAATAATAATAACATACATATATATAGTAACAACATATATAGATATTTACGCATAACTTATATACTATAATATATATATTTATACATGTAGAAGAATAGCTACATAATATATACACACATAGTACATACATAATACATAAATCTAAGACACAAGAAGCATAATTATATATACCATAATATATATATAAATATCTATATATATATATGTACAAATATATTCTTCATGAATTAAGAACACAAGAAATAGATCTACATATAATTTGCACAAACATATGGAGAGTATCACACCGTATCCCACTAAATCTAGGATACGTATGTGACATGAGTCCACCACACATCCAAATTTACCCCGAATGACACAAATAAGTCACATATATTATTTATGAGCAATACGAAGAGTTAAATATAGATCTATGTGTCTGTGTCAAAATATGACATACTCAAGTCCCGTGTCGGAGGAAAAAACTCCTAAATCAACGCATATCACCAAATTGATGGGATACGACCTATACGTACCCAATTGTGTACACGATACTAGCCCCAAACACACAAGCACATGCCAAATTGATCTATAGGATCAATTGACACACACAACAATTGTCAATCTCAAAATTCTCCTAAAATTGATACAAAAAGTACCATAACTTTCTCAATAGGCCTCCTATGAATACAAAATCAAATCCTATGGGTAGCCTATACAAATGGGTTAATTTTGCATGGTTAAATCTCAAATTTAGAACCTAAATTAAGGAGAAAAACTGAATTGTACCTATTGGGAGATGGATTCCCAATGTAACCTCCAAATGAGATAAAATTGGCTCCAATTTGTAGATCCTTGCTCCTCTTTGTAGATCCTTGCTTCCTTCTTCTAGATTCTTGCTCCACTAGCCTCCAATGGTGATTTGAAAAGGAATTGGAATAAAATTTGGTAGGAAAATGAAGTAGGAATGATGGAATTTGGTTGAGGAAAATTCTAGATCTAGTTTTGAAATAAAAAGAGGAGAGAGAAATAAATTCTCCCCTCTATATAGGCCGACCCCCTTTTTTCTTCCTCAAGCCACCATAAAATGTCCAATATACCCCTTGGGGCCTCTCATGAAAAAAAAATTAAGGAAGGAAGCTTCTAGTCTAATGGTTTAATTAATTTAATCCATCTCCTTAACAATAGGCTTTCTTAATGGGCTAAATTCTATCAATTAATTCATGTTGGTCCATGAGTCTAACTAAACTAGTTAGGACCACTAACATAAGTCCAAAATAAATAACTAACATCTAACAACAATTAAATAATACAATAAATAATTATTTATCTTGCACAATATTTAATTAAATATGAAATTACTAAAATATCCTTTCCTAGAAAATGTGGTAGTGACAGTCTGGGATAAGATTCCACTCAAGGCAGCTAACGCTCCATGTCCGCAATGTAAAATGCAAATAAAGGAAGCTAACACTCCTCGGTGTATCATAATCCAATTGATCTTACTTTAGCAATTATTTTAGATAACATTAATTTATGTGTATCATTATCAATTTGTAATGTTACTTTGAAATCATATAACACATAACAATATAAAAATAATATGCTAAATTTAAACAATTTCAATTTGTATGACATCAAAATTGAATTTGGGAACGCCTATGGTAATCTTTTTCTAATTCTAATACTCCCTTAAATAAGGCACACATGGGGATTAGTTAAGGAAACTCACAAAGAGAGATTGTGTTTAAAGGGGCAAATTATGAACCTTTGGGGCAAATTATGAACCTTTACCAAATCATAACAACTTTTAAATATTATTTCTATCAGAAGAAAGAGATAAAAATCAAAGCCATAGAGGAATTAGTTATTTCTTCATTCTTTCTTCTTGTTCTTTGATTATTGGTTCCTTTCATGAAAAGGTATAGAGATATAATATTCATGGTATTAATAAACCTAAATTGTTAAAGCACCAAAATTGTAAGTCTGTTCTCCAACAACACTTAAGATTTCATAATTATGATAAGTCCATGGAAAATATGCTAAATGGTGTTGAAACAAAAGGTTATAAGTTCATGGACAGTTAAGTATCAAACAATGGAAAACTTTATAACATATAATAATAATAACTAATTCTTTATGTGTGCCATAAAGAAGATAGAATATCACAGTACAGAACAGTATCTAGAATACATTTCACAAGTAGAAACAAGTGCTGATAATTATATATACACACTGAAAACTGTGAACTGCTCTCCCTAGTGACCCGAGCTCACTCAATCACTCAAACAACCATACTTGAATATAGCAGTGAGTATCAGTGCATGTACTGTATTTAACGATGAGTATATATGCTAGGACTAGGAGTATCAGTACATGTACTGTATTTATCGATGAGTATATACTTAAAGGTAATTGTATATTTATTTTTGCTGCAGAAGTATCTAAAAATGGATATAAATTACTATCTGCGTCATCGTTCGTGGATGTACAACCATCATCCTGATGATATGTGCAGTGTGCGGGATAAATTCATTGAGGGTGTACAACAGTTCCTGCAGTTCGCCAAGGCATTCCCACAGTACATGGACGGTACCAAAAATAAGTGTCCGTGTGTGAGATGTCATAACTTGAAATATCATCTAGAAGTGGAAGTCACATATCATTTGTACTCGAAGGGTTTCACGCAGAATTACTATCAGTGGACCGTCTACGGAGAACTTGTGTCTTTAGCATCGGAGTCAGAGCCTTATGTGGAGCCATATATGGATGTCCACGACCACGCTGCTTACGATGACGGGTGGGCGAATATGGTTTTTGATGCGGCGGGGCCTAGTTTTGATCCGGACAATCATGATACAGCTGAGAAGGAACCGAATACCGATGCTGCAAAGTTTATGGAGTTGCTGGAGAATGCAAAGACTCCATTATATCCTGGTTGTAAAGATCATTCACCGTTGGAGGTTGTTACAAGATTGTTGAGCATCAAGTCCGATTTTAACATGTCGCAAGAATACTATAACCGACTGATGGATTTGATTATAGAGATCTTACCATAGGATGCAAAGTTGCCTAAAGACTTCTACCAATCTAAGAGGATGGTGAGATCGCTCTGGATGGGATATGAGAAAATCGATGCATGTCACAACGGGTGCATGTTGTACTACAAAGACGACAAGGATGAAGATGCATGCAGATTCTGTGGTGCTGATCGCTACAAGGCTACTAGAAGAGGAAAGTCTGTCGGTACAAAGAAGCCTACCGATTCGATGCACTACTTGCCTTTGATGTCGCGGTTGCAGAGGATATTTATGGTGAATGAGACTGCAGAAAACATGAGTTGGTACAGGCAAAAATAGATCGAAGGAGTATTGGATCATCCATCTGATGGAGAAGCATGGAAGTACTTTGATCGAGAGTATCCAGATTTTGCTTCGGATCTACGTAATGTCATATTGGGGCTCTCCTCCACCGGTTTTACCCCATTCAGACTTTTGGGCTCCTAGTATTCGTATTGGCCTGTGATCATCACTCCATATAATCTACCGCCTTGGATGTGCATGAAGACTCCGTATATGTTCCTAACCGTTATTATCCTGGGTCTGAACAATCCAAAGAGGAATATCGATGTATATTTACAGCCTTTGATAGATGAGTTGAATCAGTTATGGGAAGTAGGTGCCAACACGTACAATATTTCTAGAAAGCAGAATTTTCAAATGATGGCAGCACTTATGTGGACCATCAACAACTTTTTGGCATATAAAATATTATCGGGATAGAACACTCATAGTCGTCTCTCATGTCCGTATTGCATAGACTGTACTAAATCTTTCTATTTGAAATACGAAGGCAAACCGTGCTTCTTCGATTGTCATCGATAATTTTTGCCGAAGGATCATCCATTCCGGGGGAACATGAATGCTTTTCGTACGGGCATTGTGGAGAAGGCCAATCCACCGCCAAGGTAGCCCAGAAATACGATATAGGAAGAGGTAAAAGATTTACCAAGTGCTATTGAAGAGCCTGCTAAGGGGTACAAGTATGATGGATTTGATCGCACCCATAACTGGACGAAGAGGAGTATATTCTGGGATCTGCCTTATTGGACCACCAATCTGATCAGACATAACCTTGATGTCATGCATATCGAGAAGAATATGTTTGTTAACATAATTAATACTATAATGGAGGTAAAGGGGAAGACGAAAGACAATCCGAAGGTCAGGTTGGACTTAGAAGAAATATGTAGACGTCCTGCGTTGCATTTGATAGAGGAGGAAAATGAAAAGTTAAAGCAGCCTAAGTCATTTTTCTCACCGGAGAAAGAGGATAAAGGGAGACTTTGTAGGTGGATTCAGGGTCTAAAGTTTTTAGACGGGTACGTGTCGAACTTGAGAAGATGCGTCGACCTCAAGAAGAATAAACTGGCGGGTATGAAAATCCATAATTCTCATATATTCATAGAGAGATTAATTCCGATTGCATTTTGAGAATTCTTACCGCAGGTCATTTGGGATCCATTGACAGAGCTCATCATATTCTTTAGAGCTCTCTGTTATACTAAGTTGCTCGTCGATCGTCTAAAAAAGTAAGAGAAGGACATTGCGATAACACTATGTAAGCTCGAGAAGTATTTCCTCCTGGATTCTTTGACTCTATGGAGCATTTGCCAATTCATCTTTCCTATGAGGCACGTGTTGGTGGTCCTGTCGGTTATCGGTGGATGTACTCCTTCGAGCAGCATCTGAATCACCTAAAGAAAAAGGTAAAAAATAAGGCATGGGTTGAGGGCTCTATTTGTGAAGCTTATGTTCTCAAGGAGATTACAAACTTTTGCTCGACGTATTTCAAACCTCATGTTGCTACTAATAGAACGAGAGCTCCGAAAAATAACGACGGATATCAGGAATCTAATGATGCAATACTCAAAGTATTCAATGCGTCCGGAAAGCCTTCGGGGAAAATGAAGAAGAGATATTTGAATGACGACGAGCTAAGGGCTGCTCAGTTGTATATATTACTCAATTACGACGAGGATGAAGTGGAGAAGCTAGAGGGGTAAGTAATTAATACGTCCATGTTTACATTATCTCAATGTAATAGTATAAGCTACTATTATGCTACTAATCAGCGATTGCTTCGTTGTTTTTCAGCACATATAATGATGAGTTGAGGTCGGTTAGACCCTACATAACAGATGAAGAAGTAGAATAAGAAATGAGATGCCATTTTCCTTCTTGGTTGAGCGCATATGTAAGGAGCTTGGTAATTACTTTTTTTCTGCACTTGCACAATAAATAACTTACTATCGCTACTTTGGTATTTAGGTCGATCGTCTAATAACACCCGAAACTGAATCTATTAGAACTCTAGCCAAGGGACTAATTACTGCCGTTAAAATATGGCCAAGTTTCTGTGTAAATGGGTTCAGGTTTAAGTCAACAAATGCTCCTATCAGAGATAACTTTCTGGATCTTGATTCCACAAAAAATAGTTGTTTGTGTATCAAATCTTCGAACTACAAAGATGTCAATCCAGACAATAATTTCTTTGGCATCTTACGAGAGATTATGGAGTTGACATATAATTATGGAACAAAACCTGCTAAGATCATGCTATTCAAGTGTGAATGGTTCGATTCGATTCAAGATCAAGGTTGGAAAATTGACAAGCATGGCCTTGTGGATATAAACTATAAGCGTAGATATCAAGGCTACGAACCATTTGTCCTATCAAGTCAGGCTCAGCTCGTGTACTTCACAACTTATCCTAGACGGGGGACAGCGAGGTCGGATTGGTGGACAGTATGCAAGACTAAATCTAGAAATACCTTTGACATTAACCAAATAGCTTATCAGGAGGACGAGCTACCACTTGTAACAAATATTATAGATGTGGACTCAACGAAAGTTACTCATTACATGAGTAATAATGTAGAAGATGTAAAATTATCCAAAGAGGAAGACAAAGACGAAGACAAAGTCGATGAAAGTGAAGACGAGGAGGAAGAGGAAGATGAGGACGAGGAAGGCGAAGAAGATGAATTTTCTGAGGATGATTGAAAATAAAATATTTTGCCTGTATAATATACTATATTTTGACTGTATAATTTACTATTTTGACGAAGATATGTATTATATTTTGACTGTAGAATGTACTATCCATTTAGACTTGTGACACCATAAGTTATTTACTGTACAATTCTATGAATGCTGTGAGATATGCATAATATTTTGACTGTAGAATGTACTATATATTTGTGTATTTCTTTATTCATCATATGTTGTTATCAGGTATGACAGGATGACGCGGAGGGTTCGGCAGGTCCCGAGGTAGACAGAGTTCTCCTCCGGTACTGCCTACTGTTGGTTCTGGATCCTCGTCGCCTAGTACTCCAGTATATCGATCAGTCACATCTCCGACTGCGATGAAGTTATGTGGCATCACTCCTGGGACTAGTAGTTCCAGGCCTGATAGTACTCCCTCGTCCAGCGTTCCTCCTGCTGACGGAACCATGGAGACAGATGAGCATATGGAGGAGGTCGTGCCGATGTTGTCCCAGCATCAGCTAGATCCTCCATGCGCACCTCCAGAGGAGACGAGGACAGAGATTTGGGCCGATAGTACAAAATAAGTCAATTAGATGGTTTAGCATCATATATATCGTGTATTTCTTTATTCATCATATATTAACTTTTTCGATCAAAATAATTATCTCTATATAGATATCGTTCCTCGTCGGTACAGAAATGCCTAGGCCTCTTTCTGAGGAACAACTATGGTGGCCCTTGGATCAACTACTCTGAAGCTCCGGATGAGAGAAAGGCATTCTGGTTTGCGTACTTCAAGATAAAAGTATATTATATAAATTCTCTAATTTATGCATGTTATATAACTTACTAAATTATTTATTGTAGCAAACATATTTCTATCCTCCGGACCGGGCCGAGTTAATCGAGCGGATATTTTCTGCCGTTGCCGCCAAGCTTATCCGTGATGCTCTGGATGACCAGAAGTCTCGTGATTGCATTGGAAAACCGATCCAAGGTTGGATCACGCCTGAGCAGTGGACTGCGATGAGGGATATATTCGATGATCCGAGGTACAAGAAAAGTTCTGAGAAGGCCAAGGCGGCTAGGCAGAATGCTGCAAAGTGGTGTGGTGGCTCGATTTTGATGACAAAATATTTTTGTCATTTGGTATATTTTTTATTTCAAACATATTATTTTAATATAAGTATGATAAAATGGTAGTAGAAAAAATATTTAATTTTAGTACTAAATAATATATTTTTAACAGGTACAGAGGGGTGAGGATGCAAACATGGTGACCGTCTTTCTGGCCACCCATCGAAAGGGCGAAAATCTCATTGATGAGAGGGCCGCGGAGACCTATGTAAGTATTACTTTACTTTGTGTTAATTTTAATATAACTTAGGCAATTATCGAGTATCCAAACTTTTCTAGGCCGAGTATCTTAGGCTGCGTAAGCGGGCGACTGCTAGTTCACCTACAGCGGGAGAGGCTGGTACTTTCTCGCAGCCCTCTCCAGCTCCGTCGGTGGACGAGCTGTGGGTGACCGCCGCTGGTGGTGTCCAGAGGGATACGTACTACGGTACGGGATCCTATGGCGTCCTTGTTGCGATGTCGTCATTTAGGGCCTCCCCGATAAGTGTGCATTCTCCATAGCCCTCGCAGTCGTCGGCCCGAGTCCAGGAGGCCGTTGACCGTCAGATTGCGTCTCTCCGAGACAAGTTGCTACGAAGGATGAAGGAGCAGCCCCTGTCCCAGTCGCAGGTAGACGATGCGACGCTCATCGTACGATTTGATATGCTCTAGCGCAGCATCATGGAGCTCTGAGATTTGACAGCTGATCTTAGAGCGTCGACAGAGCGCAGCGTGACGGAGCTGCATGCATCACAGCTGTCTATAGGCGAGAGGCTGACAATAATGCAGGATTCAATGGTTCATAACAGTACGAGGATGTTATCTACCATGGATTCATACAAACAGCGACTAGCAGAGTTGGAGTGGATACATCCTCCTGGTGCGCCTACATCGACACAGACTCCACCGACGTTATTGCCTTCTCCATCGACATCGGTGACGATTTTACGGGAGTAATATGATCTGTTCTTATCCTTCATGTGCGCCGGTGGTCATCCTCCTACAGATCGCAGTAGTCCTAGTTAAGACCGTTTATTTATTATTTATGTTTTAGACCTATAATATTTGGTCATTTATGAATATTTTTTATTTTTGAGGCATTCAGACATTATATCTTGTATTCTTTAGGATGAGGCATTCAGATATTATTCCTAATTTGGTTTATAATTTTAATATTTTGTTTTCTTCAAATTTTTTTATATTATTTATATTAAATATATGTTAATTTACCGGTATTGAGTGTTCAACCAAAGGGGGTCGGCGAACCCAGCAAATTCAACGGAGGGTTGCTCCGAGTCTATTTGTACAAATTGTGAATTAATAAACTGCAGGAAGAATAGTTTGGAAATAATTCAGTATTCATTTTTTTATTTTTTCTACTGTATCTTTAGCGACGTTTTTACCGACGTTTTACGACGTTTAGCGACGTCTACTCACGTCGCTAATTATGCCATTGAATACGTCGCTATATACGTCACTAAAAATGTTGCTACATACGTCACTAAACAAGTCGTAAATTGCTGACATGGCAGTATTGCCAGGTCATAATAACGTCGCTAATTTAGTCGCACAATGTCGCTAAATGAGTCACACATACGTCGCTATAAAACTCGCTATTTATATCGCTATTAACGTTGCTAATTACGTCACTAATTTAGCGACATATAGAGACAAAATTATATGTCGCTAATTTATCAACGTTGCGTCGCTAAACGTTGCTAATATAGCGATACATTTACGTCGCTAGAAAACGTCGGCATAGCGATGTTTGGCGACATTTTTTCTGTCAGCGACTAGTTTAAAAGCGACTTCAATAAAACATCGCTAATTACGTCGCTAAAATTATTTAGCGATATTTTTTGGTCATTTAGCGACATTTTTTTACGTCGCTAATTTGACTTATTCTGGTAGTGATACTCCTGTACTAAGTTACTCATGTCTCTCATCTATACCTAGTACACTATCCACTAGAATGCTTGTACCCTAAACCTCCATAATATTCGAGGTACTCTGGATCTTGCCACTAAGGTACTCCTCATATCTTAGTATCTGGTGCAAACTCATACTCTAACACTTAACAATCACCCTAGGATTCTTACCTATATCTGGTATTAATATAACATACATAAATACTTTTTAACTACTATGACACTATGATATCTCACTGGATCATCCCATCACACTTACTAACTCCATAACTATCCTTGATTTATGCACTTAATATTCTCTGCTACCTGCTTAACACTAACCTGTCCTACCAGCACATTATAGGTACTTCTGATTACTAAACCTTTACTTCATAATACTCATGAAACAGGTACTTTACTTCACACCTCATTCTTTTCTCATACATCCCGATTAACAATTCAACACTCCCAAATAGTAGGTAATATACCAACACTAGACACATATATGTATACCCACGTCTACCCAACACTCAACACATAGCATAGGGCTTATTACTAGCACAACACATTCTAACACTATCACACAACTTATATATTTATGGGTACCATTCTACCATGGCACACTCACTAGTACCTCTCCTGTATACACATTCTCTTACTCATGAAATAACCAAGTACCAAGCACCAAATAGAACACAAATTTTATGATACTTAATTGATACATGGGTCACTCAACTATATGAATTTATATCTATCTAGAACATACATGATGACACTGATACCAACTCCTGGAATCTTCCTTCTAGCATTGTACCAATACTAGCTATACTGACACCTATAATAGAACTATTGCTACAAAGGTACTGCACTATGTGTTATCTCTATACTGATTCCTATAGCTCACATGCACAACCATAAACTATTCACAGACTCACAAGTTACACTCCCAGCAATCAACACTAAAATTCCATAACGCAAACCTATCTGCAAGAAATTGAACTACTATATTATTCAAGGAACCTTAGGAACTAATGAATTGAAGCTATATAAGAAACTAGACTAGAGGAACTAAGAATATCCCTATTCCGGAGCTAATAAGGGTGATGGAACATAATTCAATGATAATAAGGTTGAATAATATAGATGATATGTTAAGAACCAATTTAAGTTATAATCTAATAATCATATACGTCTATCTGTAATCATGTTGTCCAGAATCCTCGCCACACCAGTAAGCATAACTGCGATAAACTATAGATTCCATGACTAAGATATATACCTCTATAATTATGTTATCTAGAATTCTCACATGCCAACCGGTATGGCTGCGAGAAACTCTAAATTTTATAACTAAGATAAGTATATCCAAAATTAGGCTCCATATCTTCGCCACGACAGCTAATATGGCTGCAATAAACTCTAGACTCCATAACTAAAGCATATGTTTACCTTTCTCACTGTCCTCATCAAATATGTTATCAGAATATACCTTAATTTAGTCCATAAAATTTATCTCGATACAAGAATCAAAGTAAACAACGAACATCAAGAACCAAATTCAACAACGAACAAGTGAGAACAGAAACAAGTGAAAACAGATTTCGAAATAGAGTTTATAGTACGATTCTTAATGGTCATCCAAGGAATCTCTCAAGGAATCCTAATTTTTGATTGAGTATTTTCTCATCATATATCCATATCCTATATCATATCGCAGGCTCGCAGTATTACAACTAAGTCGTTGTACTACCACGATATCATAATAGTTGTGAAGCCTGACCTGCATGGGCCACCATAAAAATTTGTCATGACCCACACCGGTATAGGGGCACGAGTACGTCGGTACGTCTAGCCTACATCACAGCATCGGTGGTAGAACGTTGTCTAGGTCATCAATATCTAGCTTTCAATCATACTAATATAACTTGATCAATCATGTACTCAATCACAATAATCTAAGGGAAGAATGACTAAGACGGATAAACCAAATAATATTCTAAAGGAATGAAACAAGACATGATATAAAATAAAATGCATTAGCCTAGATCTCTACAGTTGTCACCTCAAGGTCCATAGTGTAAGAGAAGTCATATCTATAGCATCACTATAAAATTCTGGAATATAGAGCACAACAATCACTGAAAAATATTATCCTCTCATGATTGGAGGAAAGCACACATCTAACAACAGTTCCAATAAATGATAAAGACTATGTAGCAGTAAATAGAGAGAATTTATAAGATAAATAGAGCATGGCTAAAAATATACAGGAATAAGGAATGCAAGAAATACATACAAGAGAGATGAGCATTATATATATAAGAGTCAGGAAATAATACTAAGTGAGTGTGTACTAGCTTCAACATGTGATCGGCTTGGGAACTTGCTCAGGAATCATGGCCTAGTTAATCATGCGTGTAGTGTATGATTAACACTATACAGAAACATAAGAACTGCGGGGGTATGATCACATATCTACACTAACACTCCCCGCCCCTGACTGGTATAGTAGATCCAACCATGGAACGCTATGACACATGATTCTATGATAAGGGCGCTAATCTTCTCATGAATCAGTATCTATATATGTACAGGAACATCAGGGCTTACACAGAAATATGCCTGGAACTACATTAATATCTCATGACGGAATCCAAAAAATTCTAATTCGTGTAACCATGTGTCAAGAAGTCAAGGATATCTACATTAAATATAAGAAACATAGAAGATATCATAAACGAAAAACTATTAGAGAATATACTCACCTGAATTCTTTTGTGGAGTATCAAATAGTATCCGTATCAGTGCCTCAAAAACCTAAATATGGAATATCATATCAATACAGAGTTTTGCAATGACAAAGAAATTAAACTAGTCAAAATCTAGGTCTTAAAGTCATTTCTAAGTCAAATTAGACCAAAAAATCAAACTAGGTCAACTATCTATTTTGGTTCTGAGATGGCTACTTGATTGGCCTACAAATTCATACTAGTCAATTCTAAGGTATTCTAGACCAATACCTTACTAATATAAGTATAAGTTTCTTGGTCATACTAACTACTATGATATATATATATATATATATATATATATATATATATATATATATATATACATGATGCTAAGTACCCACACTATTACCTATACTAGATACCTACATGTGGCACTCACTCTAAATTACCCTCAACCTATATCACTACTTACTACACCCACTGATACAAGTATCAGTGACTCCCACATTACTCATTTACAGTTCTATATACAATATAGATAGGTAGAAACACCCACACAACTGATACTCATAAGCACAGATCCCCCACTAAGCCAGTCTACAACACACACTCTCTTCCACCCACTGGTATATGCTCGATACTAGGTGATAACCCTTTCAATACCTCACTTCACTAATTAACCCCCAACCTGGCACTCATTATTATTACCCACTTAATACACTAGTATCACAATCTCGTATCATTACCAACATAGCCTTGCTTACCTCCACTCTGATATCCTTACATCTGATATCCAACTGAACCATGCCTAATACCTTATCATATAACTGGTACCTTAGCCAATACCCCTACCTTAGTGTATAGACCAAAACTTAGACTAGTATCCCAATTATTTAGTATCCAAGTCTATTATCTAGCATCCTCTGATACCCTAATCTACTACATAAAATCTTGACCACTACCTAATATCTAACCCATAATTGGTATCTACTCATTACCCAACTAGGATACTAACATTGTCACTCACTCCAATCCCCACCCCCATAGCTTGCTCAGTTATGATCTGTGAGAACATAGTGCACTGCCCACAGTCCACTTGCAGTGACTGTATAATAATAGGATATCTGAGCTTCCCCTTGACCTGCACCTAGCTTCAACCCCGACCAAAATGAACACTGCAACACAGTGAAGGTCCCTCATTACTACAGAATACTTCATCAAACACCAACCCATACTTCCACCCCCTAATATGTAGATCATCCTTCCCCCAATAACAGTCTTGCCCAAGGTTGCACCTACTATTAAACTCTACTACTTCTGTTGCCCCAATTGTCATGTATCATAACTGATACATTCAGTTATGACTTCAAGTCACCTACTGTTGTCTTCAACCACCCGACACCCCATGGCAACAGCAGCAACATCAACTCCAACAACCATAACACCTTCAACAATATCAACAATATCAACAATATCAAGCATATTGCTGCTGATATTGTTAAAGACTGCTAGCCGAGCTCCTACTGTAAGTATTATATAGATATTGCTCAAACCCCTCATGATATGCACATGACCGAGGTTAACAATGCCATATCTTGGCATCAATCACCAATGTCACTGTCTGCAACCTTCACCCCTTCGGCTACAACCTAGATATCAACCAAGCTCCAGTCACCTGCCTACAGGCTCCAACCCTTGCAGCTGCTACTGTAGTGATACTCTCAACCTATCCAAGCTCCACACAATGTCTAAGTACACATGCACTTGCATATGTTCAAGCACTCTCAGTCACCTCTCCAACCCACAGTCCACATACACCCAAAATGATACATAAATGCCACACACACCCTCAAGCTAAACCACTCACAACTCATACACTATATCTATAACTATACAGATATACACTAGTGTCAAGTATTAAATTATATAGATATGGTTATATATATATATATATATATATATATATATATATATATGATACAAATGATACAAATAGCATATCCATCTAGTAATTAGAATGCAATAGGATACATAGTATACACCAAGGCAATTCATCAAACACAAATGGTGCATCACCCAAATATCACACTACTCTATGATACTCCTATGATACACCCTTGATACTCTACCAAACCATCACCAAACTCTTCTTAAAGCCTATAAACAAGTCAAATAGCACAATTAAAGCCTAATAAGAGTAATAGATAGTGAATTTAGTGCTTGTGGCAAAATATAACATGTGTTTCACAAGTGTCGAAGGAAAAATCCCCAAAATTATTCCGTATCATAAAGTATCATGATACGGCCTACTCGTATCCAATTGTGGACACGTAGCTAGCCTAAAACAACTAATACAAGTCTAATTAGACCTAATAAACCTAATAACAAATACTTGGTGTACTAATCTCAAATTTTCTCCAAATTGGGCACAAAACTCAATATAAAATTTACAATAAGAATTGTTAGAAGTCAAAACTTTATCCTATGGGTAGCCCTAATGCATAGATGTATTCCTAATGCTCATATATAACAAATAGAACCTAATTAGAAGATAAATTTCAGAATTATACCTTTTGGGAGATGGATTTCTAATACAAAACCATATGTACACATTTTGGACGCAAGCTTCTAGTCTCCTTAGATGGTGAGAATGAATGAGGTTGTGAGTGATTTGAGAGAGATTGGTAGAGGAATAGACTAATTTGGAGAAGAATACCAAATGGAAAAAATTGGAATAAAGAATGAGAGGAGAGAGAAAGGAAGTCCCAACCCAATTATAGGGCCGGCCACAATTTCTCTTCCCCAAGCAAAGTGAAATATCCACAATGCTCCTATTGGATTGTCATGAAGAGGGGTTTAATTATTAGAAGATTCTAAGTCTAATAAAGGTTTAATCTAAACTCTATTTAAGGGAAAGGGTTAACTTAATTTGGGTCCAATATAACTAGTCTAAATATTGGTCCAAGTAGTCATGTCAAGTCTAGTTAAGTCCACTAGTGTCATGTCTAATTAATTAGTCTAATCACTACCAATAATAATATTAGTCACAATATATACATATATAACATGCACATTATATAAAAAAATATAAACACAATATTTATAATAATACAAAATGATAAAAATACCCATATTCTAGAAATGTGGTTGTGATAGCAACCTCTTGGTGGTGTCGCACCACTATAGCATGAGGTCACCGACCTCTGTGTAGTGTTGTCCTACTACTCTGCACATATTCGGCATTAGGCTATGTTCCTATATGTGATGCTACTGCCACTATGACATGGCCCAAGGCCGAGGCTCTTACCTCATCGTGATGTCACGTTACTTTAGCATAACGATGCCATCCCCTTTGTGGTACCAAGCCACCCGTTCTTCCGGTAATGCATGTCGGACTTTTAAAATGCACGAGAAATCATTAAGGCCCATGCCAATCCTCCAACAGAATTTATTCTATTCTAGTAGACAACAGTGGTTCTGGGTCTGTATTCCCTTAATGTCTCAAAGGACTACCCACTGTACCTGACATTCTTTCAGTCAATTATCCTTCTTTGAACCAAAAGCTAGATGCCTAATAGATTTCTCTTTGAACTAATAACACAAAATTTTATGGTAAATTAAAAAGACATAATATCAAAATATCTTCAAACCCATTTTCTTGTTGTGTCCTCAACCAGTTGATGCTTGAGGCCTTTGATGAATGGATCCACCAAATTCTTTTGGATCCGAACATCAATCACAACAATGACTCCAGTCTTGATAAGAACATTCACTACTCTATGCCTAAGTCGTACAATCCTCTTCTTACCATTAACAAGATTATTTGATGCCACTGTTGTAGTCGCCTGGTTGTCGCAGTAGATCTGTACCGTCGAAATATGTGCACCAACCAAGAAAAGATCATACATGAGATTCAGAAGCCATTCTGCTTCATCTGCTTCAGCTACTAGTACGTACAACTCAGATTCCATGGAGGAATGAGAGAACATTGTCTGTTTCTTTAATTTTTATGATATATCAGCACCACCCATAGAGAAGATGTATTCTTCGGTGGACCTTTCGCTCTCTACTTCTTAGCACCATCTTGCATCACTGAAGCCTTCCACTATTGTCGAATAATCGTTATAGTACAGTGCATACTTTTGAGAGTCCTCTTGAGATATCTCATCACTCTCTTCACAGCTTTCCAGTGCTCAACACCTGGATTGCTTGTGAACCGACTCAGCATCCCCATGACAAAATCTATTTCGTGCCTTGTGACAGTTGTTGCATACATCATACTTCTGATGACGCTTGAGTACTCCAACTGCTTGGCACTTTTTCTTGGATTATGCTTCAGCTTCTTGTCACACCTATATGGAGTATCGATCTCTGGAATATCCTGATGTCCATAGCATGTGCGCATCTTTTTAATGTAATAATATTGTCACAATGATACTCCAGTGTCTGTCTGGATGATCTTTATCTCTAGGATAACATCAGCATCCCCGAAGTCCTTCCTACTGAACTTGGACAAGAGAAACTTCTTTGTCTCTGTGACACATACTAAATTTGTAGCCAGGATTATCATATCATCAACATAAAGACAAGCTATGACTCCTCTTCCACTAGCGAACTTTGTAAACATACTTATCTGTCTCGCTGATCCGGTAGTCGTTTGATCTAATGACTTTATCAAACTTCTCATGCAACATCTTGGGTGCTTGCTTCAGACTATACAGTAATTTCACCAACTTGTAGACTTTGTCTTCAAGACCCTTGGCGATAAATCTTTCTGGATGTTACATGTAAATCTCTTTGGTCAACTCCCCATTCAGGAAAGCTGTTTTAACATCCATCTGATATATCACTAGCTTATGAATTGCACCCAGAACAATCAATATCCTGATGGTTGTCATTCGCGCTACCGGAGAATATATGTCGAAGTAGTCGATCCCCTGCTTCTAAGAAAATCCCTTGGCTATCAGCCTTGTCTTAAACTTGTTAACAATTCTGTCAACCTTCATCTTCTTCTTGAACATCCATTTGCATCCGATGGGCTTTGCTCCTTCAGACAGATCAACCAACACCCAAGTGTTGTTGGAGGTTATATAGTCAAACTCATCGTTGACAGCCTCCTTCCAGAAGATAACATCTCTGGTTTTTATCGCCTCATCATAGATAAGCAAATATGCTTTCATATGATAGGTGATAAAATTATCTCCGAAGTTCTTCTGCCTCCTCACTGCTTAGTCCTCGGCTCTGCGAGTTCTAGTTTGAACATTGTCTCTTTAACGATAACTTCTTCTTGGACTATATTTTTATTGGAAGCATAAGCCTCCTTTGCACCCACATTAGTCTCCAAAATATCCGTGAGAACAATATTCTTGTGCTTTGCAAATTTGTCTTCAAAGAATTATGCATCACGAGATTCGATGATATAATTGGATTCGATATCAAGGAACCTCCGAGCATCACTCTTTTTAGAATATTCCAAGAATATAGCTTCATAGTCGTCGTTCCTATCTTCTGAATCTTCAAGTCTGAAAGCTTCACATACACCAGACACCCCCACACTCGAATGACATTCAAGTTGGGTCTGACCTTGAACCAAAGTTCATGAGGAGTAATATCAAAAGTTGCGTATGGCACTTTGTGCAGCTTCTCCCCAGAAGCAGTTTGGAAGTCCCGCGGTCAACACCATTGAGTTCATCATCTCTTTCAACCTTTTGTTCTTCCTTTCTACAACTCTAATTGATTAAGGAGAATACGGAGCAGTTGTCTCATTAACAATTCTATGTTCTCTAGATAACGATACGAATTCAAGATACCGATACTCTCCGCCTATATCACTTTTAAGTCTCTTGAGTTATTGTTCGGTTTGGCGCTCAATTTCAGCCTTGAAGTCCTTCAACTTCTCAAATTCGTTATCCTTCAACTTGAGAAGATAGACGAATGCATACTTCGAGAAGTCATCGATGAATATAATGAAATACTCTATCCCAGGCTTTGTAGAGAATTGCTTGAAGTCACAGATATCTGAGTGCACCAACTCTAGAATATTTGTGCTTCGGTTTATCCATTTGAATAGTTTTCTGGTGATCTTTGTCTGCACACAGGCTTTACATTTCTCCACCTCCTTACCCCCACATTTGAAAATAAGTCCTAGACTAGACATCTTGTAAATTCTTTTACAATACACATATCCTAGTCTATTATGCCATAACTCAAGAGGATAACAAGAAGAAGCGACTGTATTGACTGTTTCAGTCAGAGTTACAAGTTGAAGTTTGAACATCCCTTTGGTATAAAAGGTTTTTCTGAAGTATGTTCTTTTATAGGAAATAACCATCTTACCAGCGTCAATGTCCATCCTCAAGCCTGCGGTGCATATTAGACTTCCTGAGATTAGGTTCTTGGCAATCACCGGTATGTGCTTCTATTTTGAAGTATCAGCGACTTCGTCGAAGTCAGATTCAGTACCACCATATCGGTCCCAAGTACTTTATCTTGTGCCTTGTTCGCCACCAAAACCTTCTCAGATGTAGGCTTGTATGTGGTGAATAATTTTCTCCTTGAGCAAACATGACAGGATGCACCAGTGTCCATCCACCAGTCAGTGTCGACACCAGTTAAGACCATATACACAATTATAGCAACCATTTTAGGATCACCTTGCTCAGTCTATTTGGGTTTGGATCTACAGTCCTTCTTGTAGCGGCCCTGCTTACCACAGTTGAAGCAAGTCATATCAGACTTGGGCTTTGGCTTGAATATCGTCGACTTCACCTTCAGATGGTTGAAGTACTTTTTATTGAAATGAGAAGCCTTCTTCTTCCCCTTGGAGTCTCCAGCATGCACTAAGTTGGTCTTGGACATCTGCTTGGACAGTGTGTCCACCTTGAGTTGAGCCCTCAACTTGTCTTCAACATAGATTTAGTGCAGTAGGGTCTCAAGGTCTACTTTCATCTTTTTTCAGTACATGTCCAAAATAAATTTGTTTAACTCAGGCGTGAGGTTGGCAACAATGCCCCCACAATGAATTTTTCTACTAGGGGCATGTCATCATTCTTAAGTTTTTGACGTAATTTGAGAAATTTCTTGACTTGAGGTAGCATCGTCTTGTCATCCTCAAATCGAATATTCTAAAACTTTTTTGTGACAAGAGCCTTCGATCTGTTCTCATCAGACTTCCAATGCCTATCCAAAGACTCATACGTGTCCTTTGCATGGACCGTCTTGCTGTATGGCTCCTCCATTGAATCTTCAATGAAGTTCAGAATCAACAGTTTACAGAGGTTGTTGTCTCTCCTCCACTTTGTCTATAAAGTAGTGGATGCAACAATCCTCAAGGCATTATCATCCAGAAGACTAGGCTCAGGTTCTGTTAATATGTAATCAACGTTCATGAGTTGAAGATTCAGACTAAAATTTCTCTTCTAGATATTGAAGTAATCTTCGTCGAACTTCTCCTGTTTGTTAAAACTTGTGTCGAGAAGACTTACATGGCTCTTATCTTACTCAAATCTTACTTTGAGATTGTTATTCCTGAGACAGATCAAAAGATGGAGAAATTAAGATCAGGAACCGAGATACAAGCACGATCTTGCAGTCTGGTCTCTGTATGATCCAACAGTTGTAGTCAAGATCAGAGATATAAGCACGACTTTGTAGTCCAGTCTCTAATTACCTAGATTTCAATAGATTACTAAAATTAATATCTTCTAATTATAATTTATATATTATTTGATTACAATGATCTAAAAATAAATGTCGTTCTTTCTTGCAAACACAGTTGCACTTGAGACAGAGCGAATAACAATAAAAAAGAAGAATGAGGAGGAGAAGATGACAGAAAACTGTCTGCTTGCTGGGATGATGACGATCTTATTGCTTAAAGAAAGATTCGCCCTCACACGATGTGCTTCCAGGAACCAGCAAGTTCACGAAAAACTTCTGGAATAATCGTCGTCGCCTCTTTTCTGACTTGCACATATTCCTGGAGTCCAATGGCGGCAGCAGAAAAATACTCTCTCCTTCTCTCAATTTCAAAGTCAGTCCTCAATGGAGGCACCAAGAGAGTATTTATAGAGTTGGGATAAAACCATAACCCTAATCCTGGCCACTAACTAATTATGAAAATATAGGAATCAATTAAATTTAAATTCCATAAAAAATAGATATGAATAATTGTTACAATCTTTCCATAATTGCTTAAATTCCATAATTAGCGTTATCATGCGCCTACATTGCTCTCTACGCACCCGTGTAGTAGCCCGTGCAGAATACCCTATCCAAAGGCCATGAGTAGATGCCCCAAGCAGAATGCCACACGCAGAACCCGGGCGTAGAGAAGCTCGCATAGTCGCGCTTAGAATTGCAAAGTACGTCATCAAAGCGCCACTTTACGCCCTTGAGCCCGAGTCGCTAAACCCCTTTACGGCTTTGCTGCTAAGAATTTTTTTTTAAGATTGTGACAAAAAGCATAAATACTTTCTTGAGGAGTTTAACCTTAATCCTCCTATTAAAATACCCCCATATGCTACACACATGTGCCCCACCACAACCCATGTGCATAACTCATGTAACTACCACTTCTACTATTAGGGTTATTTTTTTTATTTGTATTAATGCTAAATAATTAATGGTTGCTTTCAATTTATTAGTTAGTTTAGAATTAATTATATCCCTTTAGTCATGAATAGAATATTTTATTTTAGTTAGCTATATGTCATTCATAACTAAATAGATTCTCTCCATAACCAATTGATTCATTTTCCATTAGATCTAGAATTTGAATTAGAGTGAGTGGAGGGGCAAACTTATAATTTTGCACCAACAAACGTACACATACATAGTTGGCCCCCTTAAAACTTCTTCTTCTTTCCCGAGCCTTCTTCTCCACCAAGCCACTACATTACCAAACCCAATTTTACTTCCACCACTATCAAATCAACCTCAATTCACCCGCATTCCTCTTCCAATGAAGAGCTAGAGTCTTGGAGCTCAAGAGAAGCTTGGAGAGGAGCTCAAGCTAGAGGGATCGTGTCCAATTCATCATCTTTGTGTCTAATTGGGGGATCTTCATTGGAAAACTACTTCCAATAGTTAATTATTACTTCTTGTTTTCCTAATTTTCATGGAAGAAACCTAAATTAAACCACAGAAACCCACCAATAGTTAGATCTAACCCTCTAGGTGGTGAATTATGTGGTAGAGAGCAATTTTCTAGTTGATATATATGTTTTTATGGTCAATTTGGTAGAATTATGAATTTATGTCTACCAAGTATTTGACACATGTTTACAAAGAGATTTTGTGTCATATTTGTTAGCTTTTCTTGAGCAAAAGCTCAATTTCCTTCTTTTCTTTAGTCCCACATCGGATGGGCCAACCCCTCCTTGTGTACATATATTAGTTTCTCTTCTTTGCTTTCTTAAAGTTGTTGTGTGGGGAACCCCTTAGGCCACACGTGCGCGCCGCCGCCATCGCCCGGCTTGGTTCGGTTCGGTTCGGCGTGCGTAACGGGTGCGGGTACGCGCCCACATCTGCGGGCGCCGAATGCCGATTCGAATTTCTCTTCGAGTTCGGGCTGGGACCCTAAAATTCTTTTTGTTTTTCTTCATTTTTTTATTTAATTTTCTGAACATTGGAAAATTAATTTTGAACTTTTCATACTTTTGTGTCCAGATTCATTCCTCTGTGACTGTGTAACGGCTGAATTAATAGAAAATTAATTCAAACCGTTACATAGTGTATGGATTCTTATATATATGAGTGGTTCTCTTTGTTAACATCATCAGAATATTTTTTCTTCAAACAATTGCTGCCAACATTCTATTTTGTCCAATCTTCGTCGTTACACTCGTCTACAAGCTCTGGGCAGAGCTAAGTCCTGGTCGTTCTCTCTGAGTCGTGTGCGGCTACGAGATACCGGTAGTGCGGGGTTTTTACCACTAGGAGCTTTGGGAAACGTCTGCACACAGATTCCGAATCAACTCTTAGGACAGTGCTTCATGCACGACTTCCCTAGAGGCCGGTAACATCAGTTTATTTTAATTTTTATTCACAAAATTTTCAATAAAAAAATGATAAATTTTCTAACAATCTAAGAGTTGACTTCTTATGTTAGAATTATTCATCTAAATCTTGCTAGAAAGCTTCAGAAATATTGCTAAGTTGCAGTAGTTTATTTTTTTTTCTACAAAATTCAATTTGCTTAAAAGTTAATAGTTATTGTTTGCTTAAGCAAATTTTCTAGAAAAATTCAAGTTAATAGTTGCTGTTTGTTTAAGCAAATTTTCTAGAAAAATTCAAGTTAATAGTTACTGTTTGTTTAAGCAAATTTTTCTAGAAAATTCAAGTTAATAGTTACTGTTTGTTTAATAAATTTTTGTTTAAGCAAATTTGCAATTTTTCTGGACCAATATAGTTATTGTAGCAATTTGCTTCATTTCCTCAATTGATTTATTTGTTTACTTATTAAGTTGCTTATTATACTGTCAAATTGTAAATTTGCTTAAAGTCTTTTAAAAATTGTTAGCACATTTGATAATTTTGTCAATTGCAATTTTTTGATCATAAAATTTCTTTCAATTGTAACATACAATTTGATTCATTTTTAATCACTTAGTATTTTTGAAAGCAATCTAGGACCAAAAGAAAATAGTTTAGTAAAAAGGAAATTGTAAATAAAATCTTCAAACCTAAAGTTTTAAAGTAGAGGCAAACTCGGACACAAGCCGAAAGGGTCCTTCTGTCAACCGGGTGTAAATAGCCCTAAGCGACACGGTACTTAAGAGTCTTCGGACCGTCGCTAGCTGGGAACCGGCCCCTACAGCTAACATGAGTTGATCAATACTTGAAAAACTAAAGATTTTAAGATTTATTAGCAAAGACCACCTAAAATATTATCTTAGACATTGTTATTAAATAAATTTATATTTCTTCAGACTGCAAACATGACTGGTAAGGAGAAAACCTCTACTGCAAAACCTGTTAAGTTTGATGGCTTATACTTTAAAAGATGGCAGAGCTAAATAAAATTTTGGCTCACGACCTTAGGACTTATTTCAGCCATTGATGGGTCCACACCCATCACAAATGATTCTGATGAAATTGAGTCTGACATAGGAGTGTCCACCTCCTCGAAACCAAAAACCCCTAAAGAGATAGACTTCCACTGCTTTCATAGAATTCTAAGCACATTATCTGAATCCTTGTATGATATATTTTTTGAATACAAGAGCGCTAAAGAACTTTGGAAAGCCTTGGAAGATGAATACGGCTGTGATGATGCCGGAATAGAAAGGTTTAATTCTTCAACCTTTAATAGGTATTTCATGGTAGATAACAAGCCAATGAATGACCAACTCCATGAATTCCAAGAATACCTTAGGCATATTCAAGCCAAAGGCACATCTTTCTCCAATAAGCATAAAATAGCATGCCTAATAGACAAGCTACCTCCCTCTTGGTCTGATATTTCTAAGGAACTTATCCATACACAAGGAGATCTTACCTACAATCAAGTCCTAAAAAAAATTAGAATCGAAGAAAAAAATAGATTGAGGTCTAAGCCTAAGACTGAATCTAAAGCTAAGGTAAACCTTGTAGAAGGCCAAGAAAAACCCAAATCTAATTTTCATTATAAATCCAAAAAGAATTTCTTCAAGAAGAAGAAAAACTTTCAGCCTAACCATCAAAACCATCATAACCAAAACCATAAACCTAGAAACTTCAGTCAGACTCAGGATCAAAAGAGATTTTTGTTTTGTGTGTGGTAAAATAAATCATATGGCCACCAACTGCTACCATAGGAAGAAGGAAGCTGTCCAGACCTCCTACAAAGGAAAGGGCTCAGTTAGACCAAAAGCGAACATGCTTCACAAAGGTTCTTCGAGTTCTTTCAGGTATGTAAGCTTTTAACCCCTTATTAACCTCTCTTACCATTCTGATGATTGGTGGTTGGATTCTGGAGCTAATGTTCATGTTTTGTTTGATCTGTCACTACCACATTTTCTAGGAAAGGGTATTTTGGTAATTTCCTATTTAAATAAATATTGTGCATGGTAAATAATTATTTGTTGTATTATTTAATTATTGTTAGTTATTATTTAATTATTTTAGACTTATTTTAGTGGACCCAACTAGTTTAGTTTGGACCCATGGACCAACATGAATTAATTAGTTAGACTTGGCCCATTTAGAAAGCCCATAGTTAAGGAGATGGATTAAATTAATTAAATGATTAGACTAGAAGCTTCCTTCCTTAATTATTTCTTCATGAGAGGCCCCAAGGGGTACATTGGACATCTTACAATTGCTTGGGGGAGGGGCTATGGCCGGCCTATTAAAGAGGGGGGGAAATTTCTCTCTCCTCTCATATCTTTCCAAATCTAGATCTAGAATTCTCCCACTACCAAATTCTCTCCATTCCCAATCCAATTCCCTACCAAATTCATTCCAAATTCTTTCCAATTCACCATTAGAGAAGGAGGAAGCAAGGATCTAGAAGAAGGAAGTAAGGATCTACAAAGAGGAGCAAGGATCTACAATTTGGAAGCAAGTTTATCTCAATTGGAGGTTTCATTGGGAATCCATCTCCCAATAGGTATAATTCAGATTTTTCCATTTAAATAGCTTCTAAATCTGAGATTTAATCATGTAAAATCAACCTATATGTATGTAGTACCCATAGGACTTTGTTTTGTGTTCATAGGAGACCCATGGAGAAAGTTATGGTACTTTTTGTGTCAATTTTGTTGGAATTCTGAATTTATATTTTGTTGTGTGTGTCAATTGATCCTATAGATCAATTGAACATGAGATTTGTTTTTGAGGCTAGTGTCGTATCCATATTGGGATACTTGTGGTTCGTATCCCAACTATTTGGTGATACATGTCATTTGGGGGTTTTCCTCCGACACGGGGCTTTGAACATGTCGTATTTTGACACGGACACATAGATCTACTTTTGACGCTTTGATTTGTTCATAAATATTATTTGTGATTTGTTTGTGTCCTTCGGGGTGCATTTGGTTGTGTGTTGGACTCGTGTCGCATGCGTATCCTAGATCTAGTGGGATACGGTGAGATACTCTCCAATTGTGTGTATTTTTGCATAGATCTAATTAATTGTGGTTCAATTCTTCATTTATAATTAGTATATATATATGGATATTAAATATTTATTTTGTGTATTTATTATAGTAATTATTGTAGCATAGATCTATATTTTGGGTGTGCTAATATAATGTACAATATAATATGTAGCTTTCTTGCATGCAAATATATATGTTACTACTTGTTAAATAATATAATTTATACATAAAATATTTTATAAAATATATTTGTATGTTTAATTGTGTAATTATATTATTTATAATTATTATGTAATTATTTGGATATTAATGTAAATATTTTAGGTGTGCTTCTAGCCATGTAAATTATATGTTCTTTGTTAAATATTTGAAGGTATAAGTTTATGTGTATATTAATATATATATGTACATTTTTGTATTAATGGTTTATATATATATATATACTATTTTATATATTCTGTTTATATATATATATATATATATTGTTTATATATTCTGTTTTTATATATATAATTATATATATACAACTTGTTTTAGTGACAGTGAATTAATGACAGTAAAAAAACTGTCATTAATTAGCCGACTAATAGCAGCCGCTGTAGCCTTCGGGCAATTAATGACAAACCTGTCATTAATTGCAGCAGCGGGAAACAGCAGCTTTTTTGCGACGCTTTTCCGCGACAGTTTAACTGTCAGCGAAAACCAAAGCAGTGGCAGTTTATTATTTGGGTTTCGGTGACAGTCCTTCGGTGACAGTCCCGACTGTCACTATTTAAACTGTTTTGATTTAATCCTATTTTATTCACTGTTTTTCAATGACGCTTTGACAGATTTAATGTATATATTATATATTATAATTGTATATATATATATGTATATATATATATGTGTTTTGGGAGGAATAATAATTGTAATAATATATTATGTTATTTATATAAATGTTGGGTTGTATATATATTATTTTAGGGTATATATTAATTATATTATTAGTATACTTTGTGTGAGTTCTTTTTGAATCTAATTTGATTCCTAAATTATTGTAGTTTATCTCTATATTATTTTATAGATGTCTTGTGAGGTTGACTTTAGGTTTGACCATGTTTGACTTTAGTGGACTTTAGAGTTGACCATAGTTGACTTTTGACTTAGAATTGACTTATTGACCTAGAAATTGCCTAGTTTGACTTGTTCTCTTTTCGGGACCTTGTATTAATGTGGTATTCCATATCTAGGTCTTCGAGGCACCGAGTCAGACATTTGTGAGACTGTTCATTGGACTTCAAGCGAATACATTCTCTGATAGTTTCTCATTTATGATATCCTCTATGTTCGTTGTATCTAGTGTAGATTTACATGTTTCTCTCGACACTATGGTTACACGGATTGGTATATCCGGATCTCGTCATGAGATGTTATTCCTTGGTATATGGTGTATATGGTGTAAGTATTGTTTTATTGGTTATCTTGTACATGTACAGACACCGATTCTCGGGGAGACTAGCTATCTTCTTGGGGAATCTAGTGCCATAACGTACCGTGGTTGGATCTATTATACCAGTCGGGGTGGGGAGTATTTTAGTGTAGATATGTGATCATACCCTCCTTGTGCATGTCTTGTTCCTTGTGAGTGTTGATCATACACCACACGTATAATCAGCCAGGCCATTATACTCTTGTGCAAGTTCCTAAGCCGATCACATGTTAAAGCTAGTACTCACACACTTAGTCATTAGTATTCTTGTTCTATCAGCATATTGTTCATTATTGTATTTCTTTCCAGTACTTCCTTATTGTCTATACATTTCTTGTATCTATTTATGCATCTTGTTTATCCACAGCTACTTACTGTTATATAGTTTTTATCACTATTTGAGAACTGCTGTTAGGGTTGTACTCTGCTCCTTTCCTGACTGGATATATTTTTCCAGATGACACTGAGGAGTACCCTACCTATTATGGACCCCAGGATGTTGTGGGTTTAGATTCTGAGACCCTGGCTCAAGAGGGACTTATCCCAACTGAGACAGTTGACCCTGGAGTTGTAGCTTTATAGTTTTGAAGTATTCTTTTGTACTGGATTTGTCTCCAGCATATTTCTGTATTTTTCTTCAGACTCATTGATGTATTATTTTAGACTCATGAGTTGTATTGTGACTATTCTATTCTTATCTGATTCGTGTTCATTCTATCTTAGTTCTGTGATTGAGTACACTATCTTTTGGTGGTTTATTATATTAGATAGACTTTCTAGACAGCGTTCTACCGCCGATTCTGCGGCGTAGGCTGGGCGTTGTTTCCGACTAGTACCCTTACCCCGGGTATGGGTCGTGACACGTTTTTGGTGGTGGCCCATGCAGGTCTAGCTTCACAAGTATGTGATGTCGTGGTAGTGCGACAACTTAGTTGTACTACTGCGAGCCTGCGATAGAATATAGGATATAGGCTGAGATACTCAATCATATCTAGGAAAATTCTTTTGATTCAACTATTCTCCTTTGACGTTGATACTTGATCTCTTAAACTGTCCTTTCCTTGAATATCTTACATCTTGTGCCATATTGATTCTTTCTTTCGTTTTGTCTCAGGATGCCGCCTAAGACTAGATCACAGCAAGGGAGAGCAGTTTCTGAGAGGTCTGCGACATCCCGAGGGCCTGCACTAGTCACTTCTCCGGTGATTGGAGTGTCAGCTGCTTTCGGAGGTCCACCACCCACTCAGAGGACTGTGCCAGCTGTATCTGAGGGGCTTCCACCTCCACCTCCTGTGCCAGCAGAGGCGTCACAGATGTTTACTCTGTTTCGTGAGATGCTCGAGGCACAGAGGGCTCAGTCGGAGGCACATCAGAGGCAGACCGACGTTCTACGGCAGGGCATCGAGAGTGCTCATCAGCTTGCTCGTGCTGTAGTTGAGAGAGGAGTTTCGGTCCAGCAGCAGGTTGTTCCTCAGGTTGCTCAGCTTCGGCCAGGCAACATTCAGGACTTTAAGAAACTGGAGCCTAGGGTTTTCAAAGGGACGGAGGGCATCGTCTATGCTGATGATTGGCTCGAGGACATTGAGCGTCTTATGAGGGTGTCCCGTCTTTTTGAAGATCTGAAGGTTGAGACGGTAGGACTTCAACTGTTCGACGTCGCTCGTACCTGGTTCAGGAATGAGCCGTTTCTAGTTGACGCAGGACAATCTTGGGAGGTATTCAGGGACCTTTTCAAGAAGAAGTTTTTCGCCCGGATAGACAGGCTTGACTTGGGGAGACAATTTGAGAGTCTCATTCAGGGAAGCATGTCTGTGGAGGAATACGCTGCAGAGTTCGGTAGGCTGAGCCGATTTGCAGAGTATCTGGTAAGGGAGCCGGAGGTTCGAGCTATTCGTTTCCGAGAGGGTCTAAACTGGGAGGTGAAGATTCTCATTCTGTCTTTTTATGAGACATACTCGGAGATACTTGCGGAGGCACGCAAGGTTGAGCGGGATCTGGGTTTGAAGACCAAGAGAGACCGTGATTCTTTTCTGGGGGCCAACGGCAGTGCAGTATCTGCCAAACATCCTCATTTCCAGTCCAGACCTTTCCAGCAGCCACAGCAGAACCAGACTCCAGCTAGAGCACCTTTTCACCAGGCACCTCAGCAGCAGAGGCAGTTACAGCAAGCTCTATGCAACTTCTGCAAGAAGCCCGGCCACATCTGGAAAGTTTGCAGAAAGAGGCTAGGAGTTTGTTTGTATTGTGGTACTGAAGGGCATCAATTGAGGGAGTGTCCTCGTCGTGCAGTTCAGGGAGCAGCTCCAGCTCCGAGGGCATAGATGAGACCACCTGCAGCACAACCGAGGGGACCGCTTCCGACACAGCAGCAGCGTTTTGTCCAGCATCAGCAGCAGGGAGGTGCTCGGCAGGGACGAGCGTTTGCTATGACAGTCGAAGAGGAGGAACCCACCGGAGATGTCATCGCAGGTTCTATTCTTCTTGATTCTATTCCAGCTTTAGCTTTGTTTGATAGTGGTGCTTCCCATAGTTTTGTATCTGTTTCTTTTGCTCTAAAGCATGGTTTGGTAGCTGAGTCTTTGCTTAGGACTTGCAAGATTATGACCGGGGGAGGCATTATCCTGGTTAATGATATTTGCAAAGATCGGAGAGTTACTCTGGGAGGCGGGAGTTGAGTGCGTGTCTACTTGTAATGCCACTTCCGAGCTACGACATTGTACTCGGGATGGATTGGTTGAGTAGGCACCGTGCTAGCATAGATTGTAGAGGAGGTAGAGTTTTGTTTGGTCCGCCAGGAGAGCCAGAGTTCGAGTTTGCTAGAGGAGCTGCGGAGCAGGAAGAAGGCATTATTTGTGGAGCTATGGTGGAAGACAAGGAGTTGCCACATCTGTTGATAGCAGAATTCTTGGATGTGTTTCCTGAGGAATTGTTAGGATTGCCACCAGATCGAGATGTTAAATTTTCTATAGACTTGGTGCTAGGTGCAGAACCAATTTCGCAACATGTCTATAGAGTAAACAACAGCGAGCTGGTCGAGTTGAAGAAGCAGGTGGACGAATTACAGGATAAGGAGTTTATCAGATCGAGTTCTTCACCATGGGGAGCCCCGGTATTGTTTGTACCGAAGAAGGATGGATCGGTGCGTATGTGCATTGATTACAGGGCTTTGAATAATCTCACTATCAAGAATAAGTATCCTTTGCCACGGATTGATGATCTGTTTGATTAGTTGAGTGGTGCAAAGGTATTTTCTAAGATAGATTTGAGATCAGGCTACCATCAGGTGAAGGTGAAGCCGGAGGACATACCGAAGACTGCTTTTAGAACTCGGTATGGTCAGTTCGAGTTTATGGTGATGCCGTTTGGTTTGACTAATGCACCGGCGGTATTTATGAACTTGATGAACAAGGTGTTCCACCAGTACCTTGACAAGTTCGTGGTGGTGTTCATCGACGACATACTCATATACTCGAGGACACCGGAGGAGCATGAGGAGCATTTGAGGATTGTGTTGGATGTGCTGAGGAAGGAGAAGCTGTATGGGAAGTTGTCCAAATGTGAGTTTTTCTTGGACAAAGTAGAATTCTTGGGGCATGTTGTGACTGGTGATGGTATTTCAGTGGATCCAAAGAAGATTTCAGCAGTGGAATCTTGGAAGACTCCGAGTTCAGTAGCAGAGATCAGGAGTTTCTTGGGATTGGCAGGCTATTACAGAAAGTTTGTGCAAGATTTTTTGAGGATTGCCGAGCCGATGACCAGACTCACAAGGAAGGATGTGGAGTTTGTTTGGACGGAGGATTGTCAGGTTGCTTTTGAGGAGTTGAAGAAGAGGTTAACGTCTGCTCCTATTTTGACATTGCCATCAGGGTCCGGAGGTTTCACTATTTATAGTGATGCATCGGGAAAGGGTTTAGGTTATGTTCTTCAGCAGCATGGAAAAGTGATTGCCTATGCATCCAGGCAATTGCGTCCTCATGAAAAGAACTATCCTACCCATGATTTGGAGTTGGCAGCTGTCATATTCGCCCTGAAGTTGTGGAAACATTATTTGTACGGAGAGCGTGTGGAGATCTTCACAGACCACAAAAGCTTGAAGTACGTTTTCACGCAGAAGGAGTTGAACATGAGGCAGCATCGGTGGTTGGAACTGATGAAGGATTTTGATATCTCTTTACAATATCATCCTGGAAAGGCCAATGTAGTTGCCGATGCTTTGAGCAGGTATCCGGTAGCTATGTTCTTGACGCAGGATCGATATTTGTTGGAGGACTTGGAGAGCTTGGGCATTGAGGTGATTGTTCCGGGTGGTGCTATGCAGATGTGGGGATTGCAGATACATTCAGATTTGATGGATAGGATCAAGGCAGCACAGTATGATGACGTATCTTTGAGGAGTATCAGAGCTCAGGTGAGAGCAGGATTGGAGGATGATTTCACTATTGCAGAGGATGGATCTTTGAGGCATGGAGTTAGATTGTGTGTGCCTAGTGGGGAGTTGCGAGAGAAGATATTGCAGGAAGCGTATCGCTCTCAGTATTCCATACATCCAGGTGCTAGCAAGATGTATCGGGATATGCGAGAGAGTGTGTGGTGGTATGGCATGAAGAGGGAAGTGGCACAGTTTGTATCCAGATGCTTAGTGTGCCAGCAGGTGAAAGCCGAGAGGCAGAGGCCAGGAGGTTTACTTCAGCCATTACCCATTCCAGAGTGGAAGTGGGAACACATTACTATGGATTTTGTGTCCGGACTACCACGATCTCCAGGAGGGAAAGACGCGATTTGGGTCATTGTTGATAGATTGACCAAGTCGGCCCACTTTTTGCCTTTCAAGGTGGGTTTGTCTATGGAGAAGCTGGCAGAGATGTATGTGAGGCAGATCGTTAGGATACATGGAGTTCCCGTCAGCATAGTCTCAGATCAGGATAGTCGTTTCACTTCTCATTTCTGGAGGAGTTTGCAGGAGAGTTTGGGCACTCAGCTCAAGTTCAGTACTGCATATCATCCCCAGACAGATGGGCAGTCAGAGAGGACTATTCAGACTCTCGAGGATATGTTGCGCACTTGTGTACTAGATTTCGGGGGTTCTTGGGAGGACCATCTCTATTTGGTAGAGTTTGCTTACAACAACAGTTACCAGGCCAGTATAGAGATGTCACCTTTTGAAGCTCTATATGGTCGGAGGTGTCGTACTCCTTTGTCTTGGGACGATGTTGGAGAGAGAGTTTTGCTTGGGCCAGAGATGGTTGTGGATGCAGCAGAGAAGGTTCAGTTGATCAGAGACAGACTTCGAGTGGCACAGGACAGACAACGGCATTGGGCCGATAGCCATCGGAGACCCTTGGAGTTTGAGGTATAGTTTAGATTTTATTTTGTGTGCTTGTTCTTGGTTATTTGTTATAGATAAGTTCTTAAGGTGGTGTTTTGTTCTAGGTGGGTGGTTTGGTGTTTCTGAGGATTTCTCCGACACGAGGCACGATTCGCTTCGGTGGAGGCGGAAAGCTTAGTCCGCGATTCATTGGACCTTTCACTATTCTAGAGAGGGTCGGTGCAGTTGCTTATAGACTAGACTTGCCACCTGCATTGGAGGGAGTGCACAACGTGTTTCATGTGTCGCAGTTGAGACGATACGTGGCAGATCCTAGTCATGTATTGGATCACTCAGAGATAGAGGTGGGCCCTACTCTTAGCTATCCAGAGCAGCCAGTTGGAATTCTGGATCGGAGAGAGAAGGTGCTGAGGAACCAGACTATTCCTTTGGTGCGCGTCGCATGGAGGCATCACTCTCCGGGGGAGTCTACCTGGGAGAGAGAGGATGACATGCGAGAGCGTTATCCATATTTGTTTGTACCTTGAGGTATGCTATTTCTAGTTATGTTCTGTTCATTGTTATGTTCTGTTCATTAGTTAGTTGTGATTCTTTAGTTCTGTTCTGTGATTTTCTGGGGGTAGTTTTTGTCTTTGAATTTCGAGGACAAAATTATTTTAAGGAGGGTAGACTTGTCACTACCACATTTTCTAGGAAAGGGTATTTTGGTAATTTTCTATTTAAATAAATATTGTGCATGGTAAATAATTATTTGTTGTATTATTTAATTGTTGTTAGTTATTATTTAATTATTTTAGACTTATTTTAGTGGACCCAACTAGTTTAGTTTGGACCCATGGACCAACATGAATTAATTAGTTAGACTTGGCCCATTTAGAAAGCCCATAGTTAAGGAGATGGATTAAATTAATTAAATGATTAGACTAGAAGCTTCCTTCCTTAATTATTTCTTCATGAGAGGCCCCAAGGGGTACATTGGACATTTTATAATTGCTTGGGGGAGGGGCTATGGCCGGCCTATTAAAGAGGGGGAAAATTTCTCTCTCCTCTCATCTCTTTCCAAATCTAGATCTAGAATTCTCCCACTACCAAATTCCCTCCATTCCCAATCCAATTTCCTACAAAATTCATTCCAAATTCTTCCCAATTTACCATTAGAGAAGGAGGAAGCAAGGATCTAGAAGAAGGAAGCAAGGATCTACAAAGAGGAGCAAGGATCTACAATTTGGAAGCAAGTTCATCTCAATTGGAGGTTTCATTGGGAATCCATCTCCCAATAGGTATAATTCAGATTTTTCTATTTAAATAGCTTCTAAATCTGAGATTTAATCATGTAAAATCAACCTATATGTATGTAGTACCCATAGGACTTTGTTTTGTGTTCATAGGAGACCCATGGAGAAAGTTATGGTACTTTTTGTGTCAATTTTGTTGGAATTCCGAATTTATATTTTGTTGTGTGTGTCAATTGATCCTATAGATCAATTGAACATGAGATTTATGTTTGAGGCTAGTGTCATGTCCATATTGGGATACTTGTGGTTCGTATCCCAACTATTTGGTGATACGTGTCATTTGGGGGTTTTCCTCCGACACGGGGCTTTGAACATGTCGTATTTTGACACGGACACATAGATCTACTTTTGACGCTTTGATTTGTTCATAAATATTATTTGTGATTTGTTTGTGTCCTTCGGGGTGCATTTGGTTGTGTGTTGGACTCGTGTCGCATGCGTATCCTAGATCTAGTGGGATACGGTGAGATACTCTCCAATTGTGTGTATTTTTGCATAGATCTAATTAATTGTGGTTCAATTCTTCATTTATAATTAGTATATATATATATGGATATTAAATATTTATTTTGTGTATTTATTATAGTAATTATTGTAGCATAGATCTATATTTTGGGTGTGCTAATATAATGTACAATATAATATGTAGCTTTCTTGCATGCAAATATATATGTTACTACTTGTTAAATAATATAATTTATACATAAAATGTTTTATAAAATATATTTGTATGTTTAATTGTGTAATTATATTATTTATAATTATTATGTAATTATTTGGATATTAATGTAAATATTTTAGGTGTGCTTCTAGCCATGTAAATTATATGTTCTTTGTTAAATATTTGAAGGTATAAGTTTATGTATATATTAATATATATATGTTCATTTTTGTATTAATGGTTTATATATATATATATATATATATATATATATATATATATATATATATATATATATACTGTTTTATATATTCTGTTTATATATATATATATATTGTTTATATATTCTGTTTTATATATATAATTATATATATACAACTTGTTTTAGTGACAGTGAATTAATGACAGTAAAAAAACTGTCATTAATTAGCCGACTAATAGCAGCCGCTGTAGCCTTCGGGCAATTAATGACAAACCTGTCATTAATTGCAGCAGCGGGAAACAGCAGCTTTTCTGCGACGCTTTTCCGCGACAGTTTAACTGTCAGCGAAAACCAAAGCAGTGGCAGTTTATTATTTGGGTTTTGGTGACAGTCCTTCGGTGACAGTCCCGACTGTCACTATTTAAACTGTTTTGATTTAATCCTATTTTATTCACTATTTTTCAATGACGCTTTGACAGATTTAATGTATATATTATATATTATAATTGTATATATATATATGTATATATATATGTGTTTTGTGAGGAATAATAATTGTAATAATATATTATGTTATTTATATAAATGTTGGGTTGTATATATATTATTTTAGGGTATATATTAATTATATTATTAGTATACTTTGTGTGAGTTCTTTTTGAATCTAATTTGATTCCTAAATTATTGTAGTTTATCTCTATATTATTTTATAGATGTCTTGTGAGATTGACTTTAGGTTTGACCATGTTTGACTTTAGTGGACTTTAGAGTTGACCATAGTTGACTTTTGACTTAGAATTGACTTATTGACCTAGAAATTGCCTAGTTTGACTTGTTCTCTTTCCGGGACCTTGTATTAATGTGGTATTCCATATCTAGGTCTTCGAGGCACCGAGTCAGACATTTGTGAGACTATTCATTGGACTTCAGGCGAGTACATTCTCTGATAGTTTCTCATTTATGATATCCTCTATGTTCGTTGTATCTAGTATAGATTTACATGTTTCTCTCGACACTATGGTTACACGGATTGGTATATCCGGATCTCTTCATGAGATGTTATTCCTTGGTATATGGTGTATATGGTGCAAGTATTGTTTCATTGGTTATCTTGTACATGTACAGACATCGATTCTCGGGGAGACTAGCTATCTTCTTGGGGAATCTAGTGCCATAACGTACCGTGGTTGGATCTATTATACCAGTCGGGGTGGGGAGTATTTTAGTGTAGATATGTGAGCATACCCTCCTTGTGCATGTCTTGTTCCTTGTGAGTGTTGATCATACACCACACGTATAATCAGCCAGGCCATTATACTCTTGTGCAAGTTCCTAAGCCGATCACATGTTAAAGCTAGTACTCACACACTTAGTCATTAGTATTCTTGTTCTATCAGCATATTGTTCATTATTGTATTTCTTTCTAGTACTTCCTTATTGTCTATATATTTCTTGTATCTATTTATGCATCTTGTTTATCCACAGCTACTTACTGTTACATAGTTTTTATCATTATTTGAGAACTGCTGTTAGGGTTGTACTCTGCTCCTTTCCTGACTGGATATATTTTTCCAGATGACACTGAGGAGTACCCTACCTATTATGGACCCCAGGATGTTGTGGGTTTAGATTCTGAGACCCTGGCTCAAGAGGGACTTATCCCAACTGAGACAGTTGACCCTGGAGTTGTAGCTTTATAGTTTTGTAGTATTCTTTTGTACTGGATTTGTCTCCAGCATATTTCTATTTTTTTTTTCAGACTCATTGATGTATTATTTTAGACTCATGAGTTGTATTGTGACTATTCTATTCTTATCTGATTCGTGTTCATTCTATCTTAGTTCTGTGATTGAGTACACTATCTTTTGGTGGTTTATTATATTAGATAGACTTTCTAGACAGCGTTTTACCGCCGATTCTGCGGCGTAGGCTGGGCGTTGTTTCCGACTAGTACCCTTACCCCGGGTACGGGTCGTGACATGATCGCTCCTGTTTTTTAAACTATCAGGAATCAAGTGGAGGAGGTGTGACCCTAGGAGATGGCTCAACGGCACAAATTATTGGAAGAGGAAAAGTTGACCTGAAGATGACATCAGGAAAAATCTTAACTCTTCATGATGTTCTTCATGTGTCGTCTGTTAGGAGAAACCTAGTTAGTGGATCCCTTCTTGTAGCCTCAGGATACAAAATTATAATGGAGGCAAATAAAGTAGTATTTTTTAAGCATGACTCCTTTATAGAAAAAGGCTTTGTAAAAGACGGTCTTTTCATTTTAAGCACCATGAATAAATTTTTTGATTGTTCTCTCATTGTCTCTAATATAGAATCTTCAAATGTTTGGCATGGCAGACTAGGTCATGTGAACCTAGGTTCTATTAAAAGAATGATGATTTTAGATCTTATTCTCAAGACTCCAATAGATGACAAACACAAATGTGAGATTTGTGTTCAAGACAAACACACTAAATTACCATTCAAATCTATAGAAAGAAATTCTGACCTTCTAGAACTTATCCATAGTGATGTATGTGACTCAAATAGGATTTTGACCAGAGGCGGTAGAAAATACTTTGTTACGTTTATAGATGATTATTCAAAGTATTGTTATATCTACCTTCTCAAAACCAAAGATGAAGTTCTAGATAAATTTGAGGTCTACAAATCTGAAGCTGAGAATCAATTAGAAAGGAAGATTAAGATCCTTAGATCTGATCGTGGTGGAGAATATACCTCAAAAGAAATGATTAACTTCTGTGAAGAACATGGAATAATTCATGAGGTAACTGCTCCATATTCACCTCAGTCTAACGGAGTTGCTGAACGCAAGAACCGCACTCTGTTAGATATGGTGAATGCCATGCTTCTCAGCTTTGGTGTTCCTGATAGCTTGTGGGGAGAAGACCTTTTAACTACCTGTTACATTCTTAATAGGATTCCTAGTAAGACAAAAGATAAGACTCCCTATGAGCTGTGGAAAGGTAGAGCTCCTAGGATTAATCACCTTAGAGTTTGGGGATGCCTTGCTAAAGTCGGAATTCTCGAACCTAAAAAGAGAAAGATTGGTTCCAAGACTGTAGACGCTATTTTCATAGGATATGCCTTAGACAGCTATGCCAATAGATTTCTAGTGACTCACTCAAAAGTAAATAAAATCTCTAACAATACCATTATAAAATCAAGAGATGCAGTTTACTTTGAAAATATATTTTCTTTTAAGGATAGAAGTTCAATCTCTTCCTCCATACCCTCTACTAGTTCTCATGTCCAAATACCTAGCTTACAATCTGAACAAGACTTAGAACCTAGACGGAGTAAAAAAAATAGGATTGAAAAAAATTTAGGAGAAGGATTCTTCACCTTTTTGATAGAGGGTGATCCCTCAACTTATGAAGAAGCAATATCGTCTCCTGATGCTCCCTTCTGGAAAGAAGCCATTAACAGTGAATACAACTCCATCATGGAGAATAACACTTAGTTTCTAACAGATCTACCTTTAGGCAATAAACTAATAGGTTGTAAGTGGATTTTCAAGAAGAAACTCAGAGCCGATGGTACTATAGAGAAATACAAAGCTAGATTAGTTGCTAAGGGTTTTACCCAGAAGAAAGGGTTATATTATTTTGATACCTACTCTCATGTAGCTAGGATCACATCCATTAGAACTCTTTTGGCCTTAGCATCCATTCATGATATGCTAATCCATCAAATGGATGTAAAGACAACATTTTTAAATGGAGATCTAGAGGAAGAACTTTATATGGACCAACCTGAAGGTTTCATTACTAAAGGTCAAGAAAAGAAAGTCTGCAGACTAGTAAAATCTCTCTATGGCTTGAAACAAGCTCCCAAACAATGGCACAATAAATTTGACAAAGTAATTTGTGAATATAGTTTTTTGTCAAATGAGTATGACAAATGTATATACTCTAAAGGTACATATAAAAGTTGTGTCATTTTATGCTTGTATGTAGATGACATCCTTATCCTAGGTTCATCACTGGAATTGATAAATATTACAAAGAACTATTTATCTAGCTAGTTTGATATAAAAGACCTAGGAGAAGCCAACTTAATTTTAGGAATGCAAGTGACCAAAGGCAAAGAGGGTTATTCTCTATCTTTAGCACATTCAATTAAAAAAATGCTAAAAAGGTTTTAGTTATTTGATAAGAAACCTGTCCTTACTCCTTATGACAGTAGTATTATACTAAAAAAGAATGAAGGATCACCTTTGGAACAACATAAATATTCACAGATTATAGGCTCCCTTATGTATATAACAAACAGGACAAGACATAATATTGCATTTGCTATTGGGAGACTAAGTAGATATACCAGTAACCCAAATCAGTCACATTGGACTGCCTTGGATAGGGTATTTAGATATCTCAAGGGTACCCTAGATTACAAACTTCATTTTACTAGGCACCCTGATATCATAGAAGGTTATTCAGATGCAAACTGGATAACTGACTCACATGATATAAAATCTACTACTGAATATGTATTTACTCTAGGAGGAGCTGCAATCTCCTGGGGCTCTTGTAAGCAAACTATCATAGCTAGGAGTACAATGGACTCCGAAATGATAGCTTTAGATACAACTTACACAGAAGCTGAATGGCTTAAAAATCTTATTATGTATATACCTGTTTCTTTTAGTCATGTTCCTGCAATTTCTATAAACTGTGATAATAAATCTATTATTGAACTACTAAAGCATAATTCTGTGAATGCTAAGATGAACAGGCACCTGCAACTGCGCTTCAAGTCAATAAAAAGCCTACTAGGCAAATATGTGGTTCTTGACTATATAAAGTCAGAAAAAAACCTTGCAGATCACTTGACGAAGGGTCTGTCTAGGACTTTGATCCTAGAATCATCGAGGGGGATGGGGTTAAGCCCATAAGTTAGTCACCAGCAGTGGCAACCCAACCGAGTCTGACTGGAGATCCCAAGAAACTGGTTTAATGGGTAGAAACAAGTTGAACTTAGGTGACTTTATGGAACACTGACTCGAGATTAAAGTCTCATTAAAATAAAGCCCAAGCGGCTGTACATGTGTACAATGACTCCCCATCCCTATGGTGACAGTGTTCCTGTGTGATATGGTTAGGATGAGGTTAAACTCTTAATAGGTCCAAGCTGTAATGCTGGGTTGATTCATATCACCAACCATTAAGGACTTACCTATATAAGAGGTCGTGAAGGCCGCGACTATGGGACAGGGCGATCCCAGATAACTCTCATGAATGTGGAAAAGTGCGCATGGCTATTTAAAAGTGCCACCCGATAGACCAAGGACCTCTAGCGTACTATGTGTGCTATTTTTCTAAATCTGGTTCAAGAAGTCTGATTCAAGGCATAGTCCATCAAGAACTTCTTCAGATTAAGGCAATAGTCACTACGTGAGATTCAAGACTGTAGTCCATCTCATCTATGTATAGTATTTTACTGCCCAGATGCTCTCTCTCTCTCTATATATATATATATATTTACTTTACACTTATCTCTGTTTCGGAACTTGACCTTTTGGGGGGGGGGATTGTTAGCTTTTCTTGAGAAAAAGCTCAATTTCCTCCTTTTCTTTAGTCCCACATCGGATGGGCCAACCCCTCCTTGTGTATATATATTAGTTCCTCTTCTTTGCTATCTTAAAGTTGTTGTGTGGGGAACCCCTTGGGCCACACGCGCGCGCCGCCGCCGCCGCCCGGCCCGGCTCGGTTCGGTTCGGCGCGTGTAACGGGTGCGGGTACTCGCCCACATCTGCGGGCGCCGAATGCCGATTCGAATTCCTCTTCGGGTTCGGGCTGGGACCCTAAAAAATTTTTTGCTCCTCTTTATTTTTTTATTTAATTTTCTGAACATTGGAAAATTAATTTTGAACTGTTCATACTTTTGTGTCCAGATTCATTCATCTGTGACTATATAACGGCTGAATTAATAAAAAATTAATTCAGACCGTTACATAGTGTATGGATTCTTATATATATGAGTGGTTCTCTTTGTTAACATCATCATAATATTTTTTCTTCAAACAATTGTTGCCAACATTCTATTCTGTCCAATCTTCATCGTTACACTCGTCTACAAGCTCTGGGCAGAGCTAAGTCCTGGTCGTTCTCTCCGAGTCGTGTGTGGCTACGAGATACCGGTAGTACGGAGGTTTTACCACTATGAGCTTTGGAAAACGTCTGTACACAGATCCCGAATCAACTCTTAGGGCAGTGCTTCGTGCACGACTTCCCCAGAGGCCGGTAACATCAGTTTATTTTAATTTTTATTCACAAAATTTTCAATAAGAAAATGACAAATTTTCTAACAATATTTTGGGTAGAGCTTGTGTCCATCTATCCTAATTTGGATACCTAGTGTTTCTGTCATAATACATCATAATACACATGGTTATATTTGGTAATTCATGAGTATTTGTGTTCCTTGTATCAATTCTATGTATATTGCTAATTAGATCTATGATATGTCAATATTGTTTTATATTTCAATTGGAAGATATTTGGATTGGTGTTAGTATCATGGGTTTGAATTTGTGTACCATGAGTATCATGGGAAGTATTAGTGTTAGTGTATCATGTGATACTCATGGATATCATGAGGAGGGTTTATTATGTATATCAAATTGATATAGGTAGGTGTGTGAGATATGGGGAGTTGGATAGGTGTTCATGAATGTAAGTGATGCATATCCAAATCTGTGTTAGTGTTAGAGTTGGGTTGTGCTAGGTGATGGGACTTGTGTATATATTAGTATATAGTATGGGTATCGATGCATTATGCATTATCTGTGGCATGTATGGATAGATAGTAATGGAGTGGGTGTGTACCAATAAAGCAGTAGGGGGAAGCTGTACAAAAACTACAACAGGAGAGAGAGCCCAATCCAGGGTCTGCAAGGAAGCCAGAACAGCAAGTAGTGAGGGGGGAGTTCTGTAGGATTTTGCAGAAACTTTACCAGGTTGCACATCAACTTGGAAGATTTTTGTAGTAGACTAGGAAAGGGGGTTTCCTGGGTATTCTTGTAGGTGATAGCTACATTAGCAGCAACTGAACCCGAGAGTGCAAAGTGTGCAATGGATGTGAGTGTTCAGGTTTGTGAACATCAATGAGAGGGGATACACTGGGCAGCAGCAGGTCGGGTAACAGCAATTTGTGTTGCAAACTGGTAGCAACTGCATGAAGGTTTTGTACAGAACAGAACCAGTGTTTTGTGTGGGTGTGCACAATGCACAGACTTGGTGCAGGTAGTGGGAAGTGCATGTATTACTGAGTATTGAGTGTGTGTCTCGAGTGCAAGTAAGTATAAGGTGTATGTGCTATAAGTAATACTATAGACGAATGTATTAGATGGGTACAAGTGTATAAGAGTATAAGTGTCAAGATACTTGGATTTTTGGGTATGTTGGTATCAAGATACCAAGTGTCAAGCATAGTGGGTAGGTATCCTAGTATAGCTAGTGACTAGTGTCAAGTGGTCAAGGTATTGGGTAAGGGTAAGTAGTAGGGTTTGGGTGAGGGTACTCTAATTAGGAATCAAGGTATTGAGTTAGGATACCAGAAAAGTTAGTATATATATATATATATATATATATATATATATATATATATATATATATATATATATATATATATATAAAACTTGGTAATAGTTTAGATAACTAGATACACAAACCAAGTAGGTATTGGAGAACCTAAAATAGATACCTACCTAGTATGAACCAAATTGACCTAAAAATCTAAAATAAGAGTAGTTAAGGTTGTTGTTGATTTAAAATCACCTATTAACATTGTAAATTCATAATATAGGTTAGTTGGGCTCCGATACGGGTTCTGATTTGTACTTTCAGTTCAGGACCATAGACGAGTACATTCTTTGATAGTTTTATTTACTTGATAGCTTCTATGATACATATTTTTAGTGATATTTTACTTGATTTATGACATGCTGATACACAGATTGGTATATCATGGATCCCTAGTCATGAGATGTGGCTCTTCTTGTTAGTATTTAGACCTTTATCATTGTATTGGTATTTAGACCTTGTATTGTGATTCATGTGTCATGACGTATAATGATATGGATCCAATGTACTAGTCGGGGGCAGAAAAGTTTAAGTTAGATATGTGATCATATCCTTAGACCTTGTGGTAGTATATATCTTGTGAATATCTAATCATACACCTCACGTATTGTCATGCCCCAGTCCCAAAATACCGAGGGACTAGCCATGTGGTAATGGCCAGCAGCACACTCCAATGGGCAAATCTAATTTAATGGACCCGATAGCGTGTACTTACGCTATAAAACAAATATAATGGACTACGATACATGTCACAGTCTAATTCTAATCTCATCCACAGAAGGAAAGCATAATTCAAATGTCAGACTAATCAAAGAGAAATATAATCCAACAAGTCTCAATAAAAATGTCTCGGAGAACAACCCGATAATGAGTTTAGTACCGTAATAAAAAAATAGAGTATCAAGAAACAGAAATAACTGAGTATATAACAAAATACTCAGAAGAAATCTTCTGACACCACCTCGTCCTCTAGTATTGGTACTGCTCCAGTGTCTGCTCATGTCCCATATACCTCAGGGTAGATCTCCTCTGCTATACCTGGGGACATAATCCAGATCCAGGTCCTCAGGAGACATAGCAAGGTAAAAGAATAACTCAAGCCAAATAAAATACAGTAAATAAAATATATCAACAGGGCAAACTATGTAACCAACTATGTGAAATACAAATGAGAGCATTAATCATACTCAGGCTGAAACTACTATAGGCTCTGTGTCAGAGAAACCCATAACAGCATGTATTATCTCGAAGGGCCAGTACGTTTGCCAAAGCTCTGGTCATAGTCTAAGACACTCCCAGTAATATAATATATATATATATATATATATATATATATATATATATATAATAATAATAAGCCTTTAGTATGGTAAGACTCTCCCCACCCAATGTAATCTCACATCTCATGTCCATAACACGCATGATCATGACCTCTAACTATTACAGCGAGTCATAATGATATCTATGTATATACAAGTCTTATGTCACGAATCCTGTAAGCCTATACAGAATCACCATGAATAACTCAAGAAATATTCTGTCACATGAATAGTGTCAAGTGTCCTATGGTATGACGTACTTGGTAAAGCAAGCACGAAAATATATGATCGAGATATCAACTCTCTAAGTGACGTTACACGACTCTGCGTATGGCGTCGACACTCAAATATTATTCGAACGTTAAGCAACATATCATGGTCCTAGGTTGAGCAGATACATCACAAAAATAAATCAATCAAATAATATTAAAGCAATTACTGTAAGTTTGGCAAGGTACACTTGTCTGAGGTTTGAACTCCTTCAGTTGCTCCGGTAACAGCAAAATCTTCAGGTAGGCCTCCGAATACTGAAATAAATATTACAACCACTCTCAGAAGACATGAAATAGCTAGGATTGACTATCCATAAGTCAAATTTGGATACAGGAGCAGAATTGACATTTTTTGGTCAAAGCGGGGTCCACCTGTGGCCAACTTCTCACCAAAAAATGTCTCAGAGATAAAGTTCTCCAAATTCGTCAAACTTAGTGCCTATGAGTCCAAAACGATGATACGAACCTAACATAACATTCAAAACTGGATTCCGACGAGCCGGTCACAAAATTGCCCGTCAAGTGGAGCCATGGACCCACGAAAATAGGGTTTCATCAACGTTCTCAAAATCGAACCAAACTTGGGTCACAGGAACAGTGTAACGCTACGAATCCGATGGTACAAGTTTTGTTGTAAAATGACAAGCACACACAAAATTATGACGAGTGTCAGAACATGTCCGATACTGGACTTTTCGGCGGATATGTGTTGATTCTGTTGTGCACGCACATCCAAATCAACTTTCACGAAATCCCACACATCCGCATTGATAATACGCGCCTCTCGATACAATTCGTACACGATAAACTCATCTCATTTAGCGGGATGCACCCAGCTTCGGAATATTTTGGATTTTAAAAACCAAGTTTTTGGTCAACTTTAACCACAAAATAAATACAACATATATTAAATTAAAATAAACTAATTAAAGGGGTTAAAACTTGTTTATATTTTCTAATTTATTGTTTAATTGGAATTTAGAATTATTAACTAGGTTGGGGGCAAAATGGCCATGAACATGGGGCTTTGGGACAGTTTCCAGAAGCAAAAATTGGGTTATTTTTCCATGTTTTGCGTCGCGGTTTACGACCGACACAGGACATGATACCCCAAACTAATTATACAGGGTTCGAGAGGGTCATGCTGCGATCACAACGCAATAGGCCGATCAAAAATTAATGCAACGAGGAGGAAGTTAACTCACTCGGAACATGGGGTTCAAAACCGCGTTGTTGCGCTTGGACGATAGCGGGGTGGCGGTGCACTGTTGTTGCGGCTGCTGTGGTGGTGGTCGTGGGTCGTGGTGGTGCTGGTAGTGGCGGTGGGTCATCATCGTCGCTGGAGTCGGCGAGGTCGTCGTCGGGGTGAGGTGGCCGGAGTCGGTGACGGCGGTGGTCTGATGATGGTGGTGGTAGCGGCTGGGGGTTTTATAGGGGTTGTGGCCGCGGCGGTTACGGGGAGGTGGACTAGAGAGGTCGCCGGCGGGCAGGGGAGAGGAACCGAGGGGTCGTCTGCGGTTGGGTCGCGACAGCGGGGAGGTGAATGGCCAGCGGCAAAAATGGTCGAGGGATTTAAAACTTTCGGTTACTGTAGTTAAGGGTTAACGGGTCGGGTCGGGTCGGGTCGGGTACGGGCTATGGGTTCGGGTATGGATCCAAATCCATTAGGGTTGGTTCAGTTGGGTTCAGTTTGGTTTGGTTCGGTTCAAGTTGGTTCAGTCTGGTTTATTTTGGTTTATTTAAAAATAATATTTTTTAGCTATTTAAAAATAGTTTTTTAGCCCAATAAATTCTAAAAAAATTATACAATATCCAATTATTAATTATACACTCAAAAATATAATTTTTATAATATTTTAATATTTAATTTAATTCACAAAAATATTAATCCTTGAAGAACATTTATTTTAATTAATAAAAAATATAGAAAAAATCCCAAAAATAATATTTAAAATTTTTAAAATATGGGTGTTTACAATCTACCCACCTTAAAAGAATTGCGTCCTCGCAATTAAAAAAATAAAACATAACCGGTCAGAAGAGATGACGCGGTTGCAAGACATGTTTGAAGCACAACACAAAGGATAAAGAACCATGAACAAGGAGAAATCGAGAGGAATGGTGAGGGTTTTGTTCAAGCAGAACATGTAGGGAAGGAATAAAAATATTTTTCTAGGCAATGAGAGATAAGTAACTCAAGAGTAAAGGAGACTGGTTAGAACGAAGATCAACTATAACTTATGAAAACTTAGGTACCAGTTACTAATCTAGACTAACAAGTTCATGCTAGCATAATACTAGGCTTAGGCTAGGGAATGGAACTAACAGGCACATGCTAAAGCATTACTAGGAATAGATAGCTATGATAAAACTTAAATCTTACTCATATTCGTTACTCCTCGAGTTTGTGCCTCCTCCACTGTCATCCCGAAAGCCTATCCACGTCCTTGCGGTGGTGCCCTCTGCTGTTGCTGGGCCTGCTGGAAGAGTGTTGTCCGTAGTGCCAAGGGTGGCATCGACTGATATTGGTAAAGCTTGTCGGTTTACTATTGGTGCTCTTTTTTGACGCTCAGGGCAATCCCTTACTGAATGCTGACTGAATCCACAAGCTAAACATAATCCCAATTTAAGTCTATACTCCCTCTCAATATGGCATACCTTGCCACAGTAGTGAAAAGTAGGAAGGGTTAAGGATTGTGATACTGCTCACTGTGGTGGTTTCATCTGGGGTCGCTTTGCAGACTCCCCGTGTAATGTTCTGGTTGGTGCTGATATGAACGGTCGTTTCAGGCTGGACTCTCTTCTGGTGACACGCTCCATGCGTCGGGCTGCAACAAGGATGTCCGAGTAAGAAGTAGGTGCAACGGAGCTGATTAATCTCTGTAGCTCAAAGCTGAGTCCGTCGAAGAACTTCTCAGCCTTCTCTTTTTCTGTCAGAATTAGTATAGGTGCGAGTGGCTCAAACGGATGAACTCCGCATTGTACTGTTTTACTGTCATATTATCTTGAGTGAGGCGATTGAACTTGTCCTGAAGTTTCGATCGAGTAATAGATAGAATGTACATCTCCTGAAAGATTCTAGAGAACTCCTCCCAAGTGACTCGGTCTGGTCTGATCCATCTCTCCTTAGATAGCCACCAGTGATGTGCATTACCCGTCAACTGCATTCGGACGACAGTCATCCAACACTCACTTGGAAGCTCAGCTGCTTCCAATTGGTGTTGAGTGTTTGTGAGCCACTCATGAACTTTAGTAGGCTCCTCCTTGCCTGAAAAGGTACGGGACTTCAGTTGGCGAAAATCGGTGATAGATCCCGTCGATGGCCGTCTAGATGGTGGGTTTGCCTGCTCCGGTGTGCTCACTATACTGTTTCTCAGGTTCTCTGCCTCGTGACGCTGAGCCTCTTGATGAATCTGCTGTTGGGCCTACATCATTGCGTAAAATATTTGGAACATCTGCTGACCATCCATAGGTTATCCTGGTGGAAAAATAGGCATCGGTGGAGTAAACTGTGGTGGTAGTGGAACGTCGCCTAGCTAGAACCTCGAGGCATGCTGACTTGCTTGACTGTTTTGGTGAGTGAAGGGATCTCCACTTAATGGCGTCACTCCATCGTCGTAGGTGACCACAACACCTTATGGTGTACCTGCGGCAGTCTCATCGCTGGCTCGTGGATCCATTACTCTTCATCCAAAGTAAACTATGAGAGGCGCACAGAGGAACCAAGGCAGGATGCAAGTCAAAAAATTATTTTGAAGTCGATATAGAGGTCAAGAACGAATCAATCAAGTGGATGAGATCCTATAACTTATCATATCCTTATCGTAGGCTTGCTCGGTTCCTTAGTTGAAACCGAAGCAATATAGTCTTTGACCTGCATGGGCCACCACAAAAACTATGTCATGCCTCAGTCCCAAAATACCAAGGGACTAGCCACGTGGCAATGGCCAGCAGCACACTCTAATGGGCAAATCCAATTTAATGGACCCGTTAGAGTATATTTAAGCTGTAAAATAAATATAATAGACTACGATACATGTTACAGTCTAATTCTAATCTCATCCACAGAAGGAAAACATAATTCAAATATCAGACTAATCAAAGAGAAATATAATCCAACAACAAGTCTCAATAAAAATGTCTCGGGGAATAACCCGATAATGAGTTTAGTATAGTAATCAGAAAATAGAGTATCAAGAAACAGAAATAACTGAGTATATAACAAAATACTCAGGAGAAATCTTCTGACACCACCTCGTCCTCTGGTGTTGGTACTGCTCCAGTATCTGCTCTTGTCCCGTATACCTCAGGGTAGATCTCATCTGCTATACCTGGGGACATAATCCAGATCCAGGTCCTCAGAGGACATAGCAAGGTACAAGAATAACTCAAGCCAAATAAAATATAGTAAATAAAATATATCAACAGGACAAACTATGTAACCAGCTATGTAAAATGCAAATGAGAGCATTAATCATACTCAGGCTGAAACTATTATAGGCTCTGTGTCGGAGAAATCCATAGCAGCATGTATTATCTCGAAGGGCCAGTACGTGTGCCAAAGCTCTGGTCAGAGTCTAAGCCACTCCCAGTAATATAATATATATATAACATAATCAGCCTTTAGTATGGTAAGACTCTCCCCACCCAATGTAACCTCACGTCTCATGTCCATAACACGCAAGATCATGACCTCTAACTATTACAGCGAGTCATAATGATATCTATGTATATGCAAGTCTTATGTCACGAATCCTGTAAGCTTATACAGAATTATCATGAATAACTCAGAAAAGATTTTGTCACATAAATAGTGTCAAGTGTCCTATGGTATGACGTACTTGGTAAAGCAAGCACGAAAATATAGGATTGAGATATCAACTCTCTAAGTGACGTTACACGACTCCGCGTACGGCGTCGAAACCCGAATATTATTCGGACGTTAAGCAACGTCTCACGGTCCTAGGTTGAGCAGATACATTACAGAAATAAATCAAGCAAATAACATTAAAGCAATTACTGCAAGTTTGGCAAGGTACACTTGCTTGGGGTTTGAACTCATTCAATGACTCCAGTAACAGCAAAATCTTCAGGTACGCCTCCGGATACTGAAATAAACATTACCATCACTTTCAAAAGACATGAAATAGCTAGAATTGCCTATCCATATGTCCAATTTGGACACAGGGACAGTATTGACAGTTTCTGGTCAAAGCGGGGTCCACATGTGGCCCACTGCGCACCAAAAAATATGCCAGAGACAAAGTTCTCCAAATTCGTCAAACTTAGTGTCTACGTGTCCAGAACAATAATACGAACTCAATAGAATATTCAAAACTGGATTTCGATGAGCCGGTCACAAAATCGCCCGTCAAGTGGAGTCGTGGGACCTACGAAAACGGGGTTTCGTCAACGTTCTCAGAATCGAACCAAACTTGGGTCACAGGAGAAGCGTAATGCTATAAATCCGATGAAGCAAGTTTTGTTGCGAAATGACAAGCACACACGAAATTATGACGAGTGTCAGAACAGGCCTGATACGGGGCTTTTCGGCGGATACATGTTAATTTAGGTGTGCACGCACATCCAAATCAACTTCCGCAAAATCCTACATGTCCGCATTGACGATACATGCCTTTTGATGCAATTCGTATACGACAAAGTTATCTCGTTTAGCGGGACGCATCCAGTTTCAAAAATTTTGGGTTTTGAAAACCAAGTTTTTGGTCAGCTTTAACCGCGAAATAAACACAACATATATTAAATTAAAATAAACTAATTAAAGGGGTTAAAACTTGTTTATATTGTCTAATTTACTGTTCAATTGGAATTTAGAATTAGTAACTAGGTTGGGAGAAAAATGGCCATGAACATGGGAATTTGTGACAGTTTTCAGAACCAGAAATTGGGTTATTTTTTCCTATTTTTCGTCGCGGTTTGCGACCGACATAGGACACGATACCCTGAACTAATTATATAGGGTTCGAGAGGGTCATGTTGCGATCACAACGCAATAGGCCGATCGAAAATTGATGCAACGAGGAGGAAGTTAACTCACTTGGAACTGGGAGTTCAAAACCGTGTTGATGCGCTTGGACGGTGGCGGGGCGGCGGTGAACTGTCGTCGTCGGGGCCGGGTTCGTCGGCTGCTGTTGCGGCTGCTGTGGTGGTAATCGTGGCTCTTGGTGGGGCAGGTAGTGGCGGCGGGTCGTCGTTGTCGCAGGAGTCGGAGAGGTCGTCGTCGGGGTGAGGTGGCCGGAGTTGGTGACGACGGTGGTCTGATGATGGTGGTGGTAGCGGCGGGTGTCACGCCCCAATCTCCCGCAAGCTCGATAGTCCCCGCTGAATGTGAATCACCACGTTTACAGCTCTCCCGCAGGACAATCGTTCTCATCGGGACGTGATGCCGTACGAGCCTGGAGTTGCGCTCGTACAAGGCGATGTTGTCAAACATCAAATGTTATCATTGAAACAACCAAGTTGCAGCGGAAGTCAAGTATTGTGTACCAAGCACACAATCAGAGTATACGTAGCGAAGTTCACGATAGGGTCCAAATGAGGTGCCCCGAGTTAATGCCACAAAGGCGATGCCACGGAGACGATGAAATAACTCTTGCTCTTTCTCTAGCCCACAAAGGTACTTACAGTTCATACATCTTGTCCCGTATATCCAAGCAGCGCCACTACGTCTGTGTACCTAAAATATTGCCCACAAACGTGGGTCAGTACACAACCGTACTGGTGAGCGGGGTAACCCACTCGCCTAAGCCGACACTAAGTAAAATAGTGAATGCAAACAGTTATATGGTGATCTTTCTAGTTGAATCCTAGATTCATTTCATGGCATATGGATGACATGTTAAGGAAAGCTGTAAAGCAGTTTAAGCATGCTAGCATTCATTCTCAAACCAAACGACAAGCAGTTTATATAAAGCCGACCCGTCTAACTCAATGTCATCGCTTGCACGATAACATATCGAACCATCAGTCTCGCCTCAATATCCATTCTCAACCAAAGTTTATATATCCCACTCTCGAGTGCACACTCTTGCCGAGGCAAGGTGGCTGCGCCTACACGATGCACAAACCAACCAAAGTAAAGCAAGCCAACATCTATTCTTATATGAAGTCACTGGCCAAAGGCCATAAAGGACGTTGATCGGACAGATCAATGCGGTTCTATTCGAAACAGCGCTAAGTAGCTAACCCACCTGAATCGCATCCAACCGCTGGTACCGTGCCCAAGACGCGTTACCCAATTGTCTCCTCCATGGCCGAACGGTCCCGGTGCCCCGGAGCACCCGTTCGAGGAAACCAAACCCTGTGCCACCCAGGTTGTCCGTGACTATGCAGACACATAGGTATGACGAGAGGATCGAACATTCTCGCCCCACCAAGCGATCCTAGACTCGTTCCACCAATAATCCAACCAACACATCCATAACCATTCTTCCAACATGTTCTTCCAAGGAACCCAAATCTCGACCTCAAAACATAGCCCGAGGCATCAAAATATCAAGTGTTTCATAGGCACGAAGCCTCTTCTCAACACAATCCAAATTGGTGCAACACCTATGCTCGAAGCTAAACCCATGGCACAATGCCGTTTCAGTGGCACAATGTCACATTCATGGCACGATGCCCCATCAAACGACACAACGCCCTCGCCGATACAGTTGTTCGGTTTCGAACCATAACTGCCTGCTTTGCAAGATAAAGCATCCTTGTGATACACGCGCACGGATGCACGTTCGCTCGCACGAATCCCGATATTCCCATTGCCTCAATTGTATCATTCCAACCTGTATATTTCCAACCGTCCAAGCATAATCCCAAGTAATCCAACCGATCGCCTCAAATGAATAATCCAGCTATCGTATCCAACTATCCAACGCGTAAACCATTCAAGCCACAATCCTACCAAGCCAACGACGCACACTCTATGCACGCCTCAGTGTAGTGCTTCCCGATGTTTCAGTCCAAGTGTTCAAGCCTTTACGTGTTTTCTATATTATTAGGCATGAAGGAGTAGAGGAGAAGGGAAAGAGCCCACTCACATTGATTGATCCCGTTAGGCATCCTGTCCTGCCGATACGGCCAATCCCTTGAACCCGTGGTCCGATGCAAGCGCGATCTACTCAACTGGTATGACCGTGCGAGCAGGCCGTGCTCTACAAATCATCCGACCGATCGGACTAAGGAAGATGGCATTATCATTTCCATTCAGCTATTCAGTCCTGTTCGGAACGAACACCAGATTTCCATCGAACCCGCTAGCCATCTGCACATTGAAACCAACTCGATTAATCCTTCTTCCCGAAATCCGATATTTCAAATGTAACCAGCATTTGATTCATTCAGTCCGACTCAGCGTAACGCTCCGAGCGGTTGCGGGGCGTTACATAATATACCACTTAGAATCAGGTTCGTCCACGAACCGTGCTGGTACTCATTCCTATCACATGCCACAATCTAATTCCATAGATCTGCTCTATGCAACTTATCATATTCACTATTTCTGACACAACATCTCGTTCTGCTGAACGCTCGAATAAGTTTCACGAATTCCCACATCCTCCTTGCAGCTCAACCCAAATTTCTCGTATCGCTTAGTTTTGGATCGTACATATATTTAAGGCGTCCCTAAAATACATGCATTTCAGCCGAGCCTTGCGATAGCAAATTTGAACAAGTTACAAGGGTATCTTTATGTTCGAGGCGTCCATTTGCTTTGCTCCCAAATGGACCAAATCACGATTTCCATTCCAACACATTCGCTTGAGAACTATTCTCAATTATGTAGATTTTCCACCGACTCAATCAGTCCGAGTTCCAACTCAATCCATCCCACTATTTCTGAAATCAGCACTAGCAACATCTCCAAATATGTATCTCATGCACCAAACGATCATCACAACTGATACTACCCCAGATAGGCGACTTACCCAAATATCAAATTTGCTCTCATCAGCTCAACCAAACACTTCTTTCTCAATCTCAATACCTCGCTGGGTGAACATCTATATTGAGGTTCGTGTGATCCACGAAGATCTCGCCGCCACGCCAAAGGGATAGTGTCGCCACGATTTCAACGTGGACACACTCGCCACAATTTCTAGGTTGCGCATGGAATAGTTCTTCGCGCTGCTTCCACTGCCTCGAAGCATAGGATATCACCTTCGCCTTCCGAATGAGCACGCTTCCCAGACTAAGTTTTGAGATATCTTGTAAATCTGAAGCAATCTGTCCCTTCCAGTATTCGCAAGGATTTGATCTGAACGAGCCGCTGCTTTAACTTCACGAGCTAGTTTCACAGTCGTCAATTCATATGAATGCTATTCCCTTCCAGGGCACGATGAGTCAGAGGCGATGCCATCGATAAAAATCTGCGACTCTGAATCTCATCAGTTGACAAGGCTACTTCCACCATCGCTTCGATCTTCCGGCTGTATCTTCAGCTGAAGGCTATCCCAAGGATCTCTCAAATCCAACACTCAGTCAATAAGCCAAATCATATTGCTCACATCTGCCCTCGACGCATTCCCAAATACGCCACCTCAATAGTCGTTCTATGGGTCTACCATATTCAAATCCGATTCAGCGGGCGAGGTCGCTTAGGGTCAGCTGTCCCGAAGCTACGCTTGATAATTGTAATCATCACGATGGACAGTTACTATAAACCATGCTATATCTCATCTGAAAATCTGACTCAAAATCCAACCATTCATCCGAGCGAAGTTTCCGAATCCGAGAACCGCGCTCGTTGAAACCTTATTCCATCAATCCGCCGTTCTGTCCTGAATCCATCAAATTTCTGAATTGCATATTCGATTTTCGCACTACAAATTGCAATGATTCTCAAAACCCAAGACTTGCTCCAATTCTTATCCATTTGCTGCGTCCCACAATGCACTTCCAACTTACTCGAGCAACGCAGTGATTTGTTCCGACGTTGCTATCACATTTAGCTATCTTCAAACGTCCGTCCACGTCTTCCGAAGAATCCGTTTACTATCGTTGCACCATCCTGTCCAAAATTCCATTTCCGCTAAACCTGAGTCAACTTCACGAGCAACAACATTCAAAATCCTTCCAGACCGTTCAAGTCCATCGCATTGTCCCTCCAAACCAAGATCGTGTTTCATTGCTCAACCAACATCTCAAATGTGTTGCCCAAAATCGTAGTCCTTGCTCGCTATCATTCCGATAATCCCATCGCTTTGCTCAAGCGTAACCCAAATGTTCGTTCCGATTTGATCCATCTCTTAAGCCCAACGATGCTTTCCATTTGCACCAGTCCGTTCACGATATGCTCAACTCAATATTCGCTTGCTCCATTTTCATTCTTCCCACTATACCGACTTTTACTCACCAGCTTGTATTCTCGTTTCACGAGTCCGTTCAAGAAATTTCCATTGAATGTCCAGCCAAAATGTTTCCAATGCCTTGCTCAAAATGTGGTATCCCATATACAATTTCCTTCACAGATCCAAGATCCGTTCGAACCATCCCTTATGCATAATCAAGCCTTTCCCAATTCGAGTCTGACACAAAACTCAGGCAACACTTGAATTATCCAACTGTTTCTCAACCCGTCTGATACCTTCTCAACACGAGCAATCGTGCAATGATCGTCTTCCAAATAGTCCAACCCAATACCCAACGGTTTCACTCTTTTGTTGTACGAGCAACTCGTACCAACTTATCCATATATTCCTGAGCCAAACTCAAACCTGCTCAACCGATGCGCCACAGCCAAATTCCAACTTCTATCCAACACAATCGCTTGACGAGCAACTCGTTCAAGGATCTATTCTCTTCGAATGTTTCTACTCAAAATATGCCGCATAACCAAATCTCGTATGCCAACCAACTGATCCACGATGCAATCAGAAACTCCCTGAACGACAAGCCAAGCCAACCCAACGAAAGCTCACACTTGTTGCACAAATGCAACAACGCCACCCAACTTGCTGCACGAATGCAATAATGCCTAACGAGGCTAAGCGATCCTACAAAAACTAACCAAGGCAACCCAACCAAGAAATAAAATGCAGCCAAAACCAGCAATAAATAGACTTATTGCATGAAATATCCGATGCGGCACCGAGTAGAGTCAAGAGCTAGACGACACGCGGAAGCTATTTAGAGTTTGTGATGAAGCGAAGGACCAAGTCCGAAGAAATGAACCGGGCGCTCTGATACCAATTTGTCACGCCCCAATCTCCCGCAAGCTCGATAGTCCCTGCTGAACGTGAATCACCACGTTTACAGCTCTCCCACAGGACAATCGTTCTCATCGGGACGTGATGCCGTACGAGCCTGGAGTTGCGCTCGTACAAGGCGATGTTGTCAAACACCAAATGTTATCATTGAAACAACCAAGTTGCAGCGGAAGTCAAGTATTATGTACCAAGCACACAATCAGAGTATACGTAGCGAAGTTCATGATAGGGTCCAAATGAGGTGCCCCGAGTTAATGCCACAAAGGCGATGCCACGGAGACGATGAAATAACTCTTGCTCTTTCTCTAGCCCACAAAGGTACTTACAGTTCATACATCTTGTCCCGTATATCCAAGCAGCGCCACTACGTCTGTGTACCTGAAATATTGCCCACAAACGTGGGTCAGTACACAACCGTACTGGTGAGCGGGGTAACCCACTCGCCTAAGCCGACACTAAGTAAAATAGTGAATGCAAACAGTTATATGGTGATCTTTCTAGTTGAATCCTAGATTCATTTCATGGCATATGGATGACATGTTAAGGAAAGCTGTAAAGCAGTTTAAGCATGCTAGCATTCATTCTCAAACCAAACGACAAGCAGTTTATATAAAGCCGACCCGTCTAACTCAATGTCATCGCTTGCACGATAACATATCGAACCATCAGTCTCGCCTCAATATCCATTCTCAACCAAAGTTTATATATCCCACTCTCGAGTGCACACTCTTGCCGAGGCAAGGTGGCTGCGCCTACACGATGCACAAACCAACCAAAGTAAAGCAAGCCAACATCTATTCTTATATGAAGTCACTGGCCAAAGGCCATAAAGGACGTTGATCGGACAGATCAATGCGGTTCTATTCGAAACAGCGCTAAGTAGCTAACCCACCTGAATCGCATCCAACCGCTGGTACCGCGCCCAAGACGCGTTACCCAATTGTCTCCTCCATGGCCGAACGGTCCCGGTGCCCCGGAGCACCCGTTCGAGGAAACCAAACCCTGTGCCACCCAGGTTGTCCGTGACTATGCAGACACGTAGGTATGACGAGAGGATCGACCATTCTTGCCCCACCAAGCGATCCTAGACTCGTTCCACCAATAATCCAACCAACACATCCATAACCATTCTTCCAACATGTTCTTCCAAGGAACCCAAATCTCGACCTCAAAACATAGCCCGAGGCATCAAAATATCAAGTGTTTCATAGGCACGAAGCCTCTTCTCAACACAATCCAAATTGGTGCAACACCTATGCTCGAAGCTAAACCCATGGCACAATGCCGTTTCAGTGGCACAATGTCACATTCGTGGCACGATGCCCCATCAAACGACACAACGCCCTCGCCGATACAGTTATTCGGTTTTGAACCACAACTGCCTGCTTTGCAAGACAAAGCATCCTTGTGATACACGCGCACGGATGCACGTTCGCTCGCCCGAATCCCGATATTTCCATTGCCTCAATTGTATCATTCCAACCTGTATATTTCCAACCGTCCAAGCATAATCCCAAGTAATCCAACTGATCGCCTCAAATGAATAATCCAGCTATCGTATCCAACTATCCAACGCGTAAACCATTCAAGCCACAATCCTACCAAGCCAACGACGCATACTCTATGCACGCCTCAGTGTAGTGCTTCCCGATGTTTCAGCCCAAGTGTTCAAGCCTTTACGTGTTTTCCATATTATTAGGCATGAAGGAGTAGAGGAGAAGGGAAAGAGCCCACTCACATTGATTGATCCCATTAGGCATCCTGTCCTGCCGATACGGCCAATCCCTTGAACCCGTGGTCCGATGCAAGCGCGATCTACTCAACTGGTATGACCGTGCGAGCAGGCCGTGCTCTACAAATCATCCGACCGATCGGACTAAGGAAGATGGCATTATCATTTCCATTCAGCTATTCAGTCCTGTTCGGAACGAACACCTGATTTCCATCGAACCCGCTAGCCATCTGCACATTGAAACCAACTCGATTAATCCTTCTTCCCGAAATCCGATATTTCAAATGTAACCAGCATTTGATTCATTCAGTCCGACTCAGCGTAACGCTCCGAGCGGTTGTGGGGCGTTACAGTGGGGGGAGTTTTTATAGGGATTGTGGCAGCGACGGTTACGGGGAGGTGGACCAGAAAGGTCGTCGGCGGGTAGGGGAGAGGAACCGAGGGGTCGTCGGCGGTTGGGTCGTGGCGACGGGGAGGTGAATGGCCGGCGGCGGAAACGGTCAGGGGATTTAAAACATTCGGTTATTGTAGCTAAGGGTTAACGGGTCGGATCGGATACGGGTTATGGGTTCGGGTATGGATCCAAATCCATTAGGGTTGGGTTTATTCGGTTGGGTTCAGTCTGGTTTAGTTCGGTTCAAGCTGGTTCAGTCTGGTTTATTTTGGTTTATTTAAAATAATACTTTTTAGCTATTTAAAAATAGTTTTTGAGCCCAATAAATTCTAGAAAAATTACACATTATCCAATTATACACTCAAAAATATAATTTTTACAATATTTTAATATTTAATTTAATTCACAAAAATATTAATCCCTGAAGAACATTTATTTTAATTAATAAAAATACAGAAAAAATCCCAAAAAAATTATATTTAAAAATTTAAAAATTTGGGTGTTTACACGTATGATTGAGCTGAATCTTATTAGACCTTGTCTTTTCTAAGCCGATAACATATCGAAACTAGTATTTCAAAACACTTAGATAATTACAGTTCTTCCATGTTTCACTCCATATTTGTTGACTTGTGACATATTACTCCTGTTTACTTATTTCTCACTACGTGCCATGTCATGATATCAGTTTTACGTTTCTCATCATGTATTTTATTACTATTTACTATTTTATAGTCTCTACCATGTGTTGGAATTGCTTTCAGTATTTTTACTTGTTTTATCCTGGCTAGATAATATTTTTAGGTGATTGTTTGGAGGATTGGTGCCCTACTTACTATGAGCCATAAGAGGTTGACGTAGCTGAGACTGGTCCCCTTCTTCCGTAGGATCAGGGAGTGATTGCCGGAGAGGCCCAGCCCGGAGTTATCTAGATAGTTACCTTCCATATTTCTAGTATTTGATACTGAATTTAGCTCCAAAAATCATATTGATATATTTGGATATATTCTGGGATTTAGACTTGTTGGATATTGTGATATTTAGACTTGTGACCTTATTTCTCTTCACGTTATATTCTATCGTGCTTTATCTTCCTTAGGTTTTGTGATTGAGTATTATCATTGATTATTACTTGTCTTTCCTTGGTGGAATTGAGATATTATTATGTGAGTTATGGATTATATTGTGAGGTATAGATATCGTTCTGCCGCCGATACTGCAGCGTAGGTTGGACGTACCCACGACTCATACCCAAAATTTCGGATGTTGGTCGTGACACATCAACAACAAGCAAAGCTTTATATTGAGATACCCACTCGGAGTTGTAGTTAATGTGGGACTATCTTTACTAGTTCAAAGAGAAAAACTTCAATATTTGGTTATACGGAGAAAAAAAATTATAATTATAATTTTTTGTATTTTTTTAATTTAAATCATTGAAGATTTATAAACGACATAGGCAGCTCAATTTTAAACCGTTTTAAATCTAAATCCTGTTATAATCGTAGAGCTAGTATAGATTATTAAAGCTTTTGTTACAAGAGAGAAAGTGTATTCTATATTTGTAATACCACTAGCATATTTATCAATATATCTTTTATTTGAAATATATATATTAATAAATATAAAAAAAAATATTGATAAATGTATTAATTAAAATATTAATATAAAATACACCGTTTTCAAATCCAATTAGAAATAAAATACAATATGACCGGGGGAACAAATCTTGAAGGAATCACATGGAATTGCCTCGCCAAGTGCTCCATCCTAATCAAGGAGAAGATATGGTTAAATGATGAGATGATCCCTCATATGAAGAAGGGAACAGGGGTGATGACGTAAGCAGATATCTAGGGGCCACCACCTCTTGCTTTCAAATCCAACCTCCGGATTTGATGCTTTCAACTGTCCTTGCGGACCTCCACCAACTAAACATTGTCCCCCTTATGCACTTAAGCCCTTCCACATATTATAGTTCACATTTTCTTTTAATTATTATTTCTTCACATACAACACCTCTTCGCTGTTCAAAAAACAAAAACCCCTCTTCAATAATTCCGGTCCGCCAACAATTATTAAGGTTAAAAGAAATCCTCCTAACTTTCTTATTGCTTAGGCCATCCACAAATTGGATTTCTATCTGCCTATTTCTGAGATAGAAACCTTTAAAAAAAATAAAAATAAACGCCCAATGATTTCTATTATAATTTTTATTCTAAGTGATGCTGATGTAGCATAAAAAATTTGTACGAGAGTTTGTACATGTAAAAATTCTCATAATTTTTTTTCATTTATTATAGAGTTTAATATTGAACCATACTTTCAAACTAATTTACTAAATTAATTATTTTATTTTTTTTACTCTGTAAGATAGAAATGTAGAACTACTGGAGATTATTTTTTTTTGTTGGTACAATTAATTTTATGTAGAAATTCTGCCAACTAAATTTTTTTTTTCTTAAAATACAACGGCAAGTATAATAGAAACTCATTTTTTAATATTCTCATTAGAGATGTCTTAGTTAAGTTTCAATCACTATATAACACATAATATAAATATGTTTCTTATATGATAAGCCTGCCTACATGCTTTGTATATGAATTTCTTAGTGATAACTCCATGAGATTTGACAGGGTATCAAGGTCAAGATAAACATGATCTTTGTAAGATATGGCAGGCCACACATTCTTTTTTAAGAGAGTGAGAATCTCATAGTAGACCTTAGAACTTTATATTTTCCTTTAGTTTTTGAACAAATATCTTATGCCGTCCAAATTTCAAATTAGAATAAAATTTATCACAAAACAATATGCCAAATTGTCATTTGTCCTAGGAAAAAAAAAAAACCGGCTTTCCATAGCCAATTAATAATATGGTGGATTATCAAACAATAATTCCTAACGTGAGGATGTTTTGGAGAGTTTTGGCAACGAAAGAACAAGATAGATTCCTTCTATTCCTCTTGCTTGAAGCAATGTATAACAAACAAATATGTATACTATCAAGTCCTACATAAATTAGTATTTTGTTTTGGCATGATTTGCAGGATCGGCCCGAGCTTATTGGGATCCGAAACGAACTTTCGAAATAGATCCCTATACATAATATAAAAAATATTAAATATTAAAATCAAAGTAATTATAAAAAAAATTATTACAGCTTATAATTGAACTAAGGATCTCTAGTGTGTGTGTATATATATATATATATATATATATATATATATATATATATAACATGATAACTAATATACTATAACTCTTTTGAATTAAGGGATGTCCATAATACATCACGATTAGATACGTCCATGTTGATGTCCCGTCGTCATGTCTGTCTTGAGCCGGACTGCCCCGCCACGCCCCTGATGATTTGTCACAACAAGCAAGATGGGATGGTGTGAAATTAAACAAATTTGGAGGGGAAATAGGCAATGAATAGAACTAGCCATCTGAAGATCATTGTAAACCTGCAGGTCATTGTACCAAAGTCTTATAATAAGAGAACAGCATTGTTGCTTGCTATGCAATTCAAAGCAAATGAATGAACTGTGGAAGAGATTTGGATGATATCTTGCTTTCCAAGAGGGGAGATTCCATTATAAAGAAAGCAACAACAACAACTAAAAGGGGACCATTCTCATTCATTCATTATTGAATACCATGGGCATTGGCAGTGGTAGAGAGTGTGGTGAGCACTACCATGTTCTTGCAGTGGATGATAGCCTCATTGACAGGAAGATCATTGAGAGGCTACTCAAGACCTCATCTTTCCAAGGTGTGCATGCCCTGCCATGGTTAACAATTAATTAATCAACCAAAATGAGGATGAACCATATTCTCCTCCTCCTCCTCGTTAAAATGATGTATTCTTCTTGTTTCAGTGACCACAGCTGAGTCTGGAAGCAAGGCCCTGGAACTCCTTGGTCTGCATCATCAGGAGGAGGTTGAGGTGAACCTGATCATTACAGACTATTGCATGCCTGAGATGACTGGCTATGATCTCCTCAGGAAGATCAAGGTGCCTACTCTTTTCCTCTCTCTTCTTTCATTTCATTTTTTTTTTTTTTTTTTAGAAATTAATCTTGTTGATTAATCGAGAATTAATTATAGGACTCATCATATTTGAAAGATATTCCAGTTGTTATCATGTCATCTGAGAATGTGCCTTCCAGGATCAACAGGTGATATGAGAGCTAATTATACTACTACTACTACTACTTTTATTAAAAGTAGAAAATATGATTTCTATTAGGTGCTAATGTAATGTTGTTAGATCATATTAGATAGAATAGAATATTTTTGCCTTTCAAGTTGGTAATATCTTCGTTATTCACTTCCTCTTAAAATGCCAACCCCAATATCAATGGAATAGGTCAATATAGATACAAAGCAAAAAAACAAACCGGTCAAAATAAGATAAAGCATATCTCTACCATTATAAAAATGTTTATAAACACTAAAATAAATCGTTTATATATATATATATATATATATATATATATATATATATATATATATATATATATATATGAGTTATACTAATCATGTACATGTGGACCAATATGAATGGATTCCTACATCCCATGTACGTCCATGTGCACTAGTACACTCTATTTCTATTGGTCCACATGTGCATGGCTCATTTAGAAAAATGAGACTATAGCTCATATCTCGTTTACCCATATATATATATATATATATATATATATATATATATATATATATTTGAATGTAAAAAATTTATAGATAAACACAAATTATACCTATGATCTAGTTTTGATTACAAAATAGGTCATCAGGGGTCTAGAATATCTATGTCAGCTTGTAAATTTTTTTTACAACAAAATTACTGAGATAAAGATTCTCAAAAATTCGTCGGTTACGTTCCCTCCAAACATGTCATACCACCACTCCTAAGCTTAGACGAATATTGCGGTACCCATACGCGCCACTGACTTTCTTAGCTTTAACTTCATCCATGACAGAGAAAAGGGTTATGTTTTGTGAGGAAACAAACCCAAATCTATCTCTCCGAGTGTTCCATATGTCCCAAACAAAATCACAGGCGAAGAACAGATAGTCCCTAGACTCATCGGCCTTATCACATAAGCTACACTTTGTGTCCTCACAGGGGATACCAGACATAGCCAGCATGCCCCTCGTCTGTAGTTTGTTCTTGACCATTTTGTAAAGGTACAAAGACATTTTAATCGTCATCCCTTTCGTCCACACCACTTTCATCCAGTCAACCTCCTCATGATGGATCCTGCTCTGATTCAAAACCGTCCGGAACTTAAAAGTGCCTTTCTCCATATCCTCCAAGATCCAGTAATCATTCGTCCTTTGCCTATCAAGCTCCACTGCCCTAATATCTTCCGCATGGATAACCTCGATGAGTCGGCCATGCAGGTTCCACTCCCTATTATGGATAAGTATATTCATCGTATCAGTAGAGCTCATTAACTCATAAACATGCCACCCCTCACTCTCGATCAAACTGGAGTGATTGAGCCACGGGTCATGCTAAAGGCTGGTTTGGGCCCCGGAGCATATCATCCTGGTGAGCCTTTCCTTCATCATATTTCTCGTGGCCAACAATGATTTAACAGTTACCGAGTAGTTATTGTTGCTACTAGCCGACCAAAAATTTCCACGCGAAAAATATCTTCCCCTAACCCAGTCAGCCCAAAGACTCTTCCCATTAATGAATCTCCAAAAAAGTTTTGAGGTATTTCGTATCTCTCAGGAGGGACATATATCTTGTACCAACTCCTCCCTCCTTTTTAGGTCGGCATAATTCCTCCCAACTTATAGCATGTATCCCTCATCTCCACAAGAAGTCCGCACACATACGTTCAATCTTCTTGATCGTACCCTTGGGCAGATTAATGACATGTAGCCAGTATACAACAACCATCGAGATAACGTCTCTGATAATTTCAATCATAGCTCCAAATGATAAAATTTGTGCCTGCCAACCCTCCAGTCTCGATTGCGCATAATTCAGAAGATCCTCACAATTTGCATCTGAGACATAATTGATGGATAGAGGAAGTCCCATATATTTGACAGGAAGCATCCTTTCTGATATATCCATCTTGGCCATCCAAGCTTCCCCGTTCCCACATGTGCGTTTCATGAACATCTTACTCTTATTCCAATTTAGTTGCAGTTCCGACCAACTCTCGAACGAGGCAAGGATGTTCATTAGCGTGTCAAGAGATCTATTCGAAGGCCCAACAAAAACCAGCAAGTCATCAGCATAGATAAGGTGGAAGACCACATAATCCATCTTACGAAATAAGGGGGTAATCAGCCCCTCCACAACCGATGCATCCAATTGTCACGATCCGCGCCCACGATATCGGGTATGAGTGCGTGGTCAAGTCAAGCCTACGCCACAGTATCGACGGTAGTCAGCTATCTATACCTTATCAATCACCAAGTAACGTAAATTGATCACCAAGTCACAACACTACAACGAGTAACAACACAAACCCACGCACCCACAATCACCACAATCCACTAGTATGATCTTTTTGTACATTATACAAGTCTATCTCATCCGGAGACAAATCCGGAAACCATAAAATAATATACAAGCCTCCAACTAAGTACATCAAAGAATAATACATCAATAATGTCTACACTAAGTCCTCGAAGTAGCTCCACCGATCCCGTGTCAACTCACTGCTATCTGTATCAACTGTCCAGTCAGGATGGAGCTAAGTACATCTACACAATGCTAGAATATAATGTAAAATAAAACAAACATGAAACAATAAAGTACCAGTACAATTAATATGCACAAGTAACCATCTAACATGTGACTGCTACTGTTTACGGTTTGAGAATGGGGTCATCCACACACAACTATGATATTCCCCTCCCGACACCAATAGCAATCACAATACGATATGCAATGGACACGATACAAAGTACAATGATACAACACAAAATACAATGAACACGACACTCAAATCACCATGTGTCCTACCGTGTCACGAAGCATGCAATAAAACGAATATATACTAGCAATATGCACAATGTGTAGGAACTTGCAATGAATGATAAATAATGATTTACATGAATTTAAAGAGGAACTTGCAATGTCAATGAAAATATAAAAACTTGCAATAAATCACGAAATACGAAAACGGAAGAAAGTATCGTATAGAGTGCTTGCCTCTGGTCCAAAGATGCAGCTTCTCTAACCCACCTAGATAAAATAATATTAATTTATCAGGCTCAACTCTAGTTATTTATATTTAATTTCCAAACCTAAAATCCCAATAAGAGTGTTCTAGAATCCCCTTCTAACTAATAAATACTAGCAAATTCTTGTTACTAACTAACTTATTCCATTGATTCTTGATTTTCAACTCTCTCTTGAATTTATTCAAACTTCCAAAATAATTCCAACATTTATTTAGTCCTATTGTTTACTGTCAGTGGGATTTAAGCCTAAAGTATCCCTTCTTACAGTGGACTGGCCCACTCCAAGAATCAGCCTGTTACAAAATTTAGTGGACCATTGAACCGATTTCTTCCTCTTATTTACTAGCCCAAACCTCTGTTCACCTTACCATGCCCAAAATATAACAAGAACCTAATTCTAATAGGAGCCCATAATTTATCTAACTAAATTGCATTAGACTCTGGCCCGACCCCTACTCTAGAATGTTCCCTCTTAAGTTTTTTTTTTTTTTTTATCTACAAGACTACCATTCCCTTTTCATTTAAATTGTTTCAAATTCCTTTTAAGGAAAAACTATTTAAATTCGACTCAAAAATGTTTATTGAAATATTGATTTAATTTCTAAATTATTTGAAATAGTATCAAATCTGGAAAGAAAGTTTTATTGAAACCAAAAACTAAAACATTTTTATTGAATTTTGAAATCGGGAGTTGCACCAACAGACAAATGAGAAATTTTATCACAATCGCAAACATATACGGAGATAGGGTATTCCCTTGTCTCAGGTCTCTGTTACTGCCGAAAAATTCCTCCGACTTATCCCTAACCATAATGAAGAAAGAGGACAAGCATATGCATTCTCTCACCCTATCCACCTACCACTTATCAAATCACATACAAAGCATGATGTGACAGAAGAACTCCCTATTGACCATGTCGTAAGCTTTCCTGAAGTCCAGCTTTAGACACGTTTTGCCCCCCCCCCCCTTTTGTTAAAATTGTCACGTCCCAGTCCCAAAATACGTAGAAACAGGAATACGTGACACGCCAGCTACGCATTCGACCAGACTCTGGTCTGACTCGAATACGTATAAGCTGTAAAATATAAAGGGCACTATCTAGATATACCATAAATGTAAACCTCTATGTCTCAATCCACAATGTACAGCAGTATACAAGAAAGAGCTATATGTGCTAAAATCGGTCGCCCAATAACACACAAACTCGAATAGACTCGAGAAGGGATGAGTCTACAAAACTAGGCTATAACAACAGATGAATAATCAATATGAATAAAGTAACCATAATGCCGGTAGAAATGATATGAGTACCTGGTACAATGCCCGCATGACATGCCACTCCATCAACAACTCCAAATGCTCCGTAATCGTCTATGCTGCAAAACTGGCAGGGGACCAGGTCCTCAGAGGGACGTAACAAGGTACAAAAATATAGTATGCCAAGTAAACAGAAAGTACAAGTGCAAAGATAGGGTACTCTATCATAACCAAACAAGTGTGACACAGTTTAAAGATAATGTTCGACGTGTGGGCTGTCCAAAATAAAATCGTAGCTCCGGACACGGAAACACACGGGACGTACCGCAGTTCCGGGCAAAGAGTCACACGGGTGATATAACTACACTAGATACAGGATCACTACAGATACAATACATATACATATATAAGCGCGTGAAAAGGAGCCCAAACGTCTAGTAACTGTCTTCTCCTTCCCAAGCGGTCAACGATTGTGCGCTGAACCTGAACCTCTATCTAACAGTCTCGACACACAGAAATAACTCAACAGACGTGACCCTAAGGTCGTCCCAGTCTCTGTTCATGATGTCAGTATCAGGATATAGGAATCTGGTACGATCACAGTATATGAGTGTGTCCTGGGGTGTCGATATACTCAGGTACGTACATCGAGGTGTTACGAACATCTAACAATTATTCTAAGACGTTACGACGAACGTCTGCACCCGGTTGTGATCCGGACGCGAAGTATCGATAGTAAACAAAATATGCGCACAATGTACATAAAGAAACAATAAATATCAGTAATCCGAAATACAGGGTGGCAAGGTACACTTGCCTGCGTCCGGCTGCTGATAACGGGGATCCGGTACCACGTCCAAGTCCTCAGGTCCCGTAGTACCTAGAGATGAGATACAAACCCAAATCAATAACCTATCACACGTCAAACAGGAATGTGACGCACATCTATACATATGCTCAGTCTCAGCTACGACTCACAGGGACAAGACGCTAGGGGGTTGACCACAGTTGAATATCGGTATGATACATCAAATCAACTAGTCATCTATACACTATCATCGACCAATCCTCATTTTTACCATATTCATCACGTGGTTCAGTAGTTCAGGTATGCTCTTTCCTCGATAGTAATTACTTATTAAATATTAGGTCTTCCTTTATACAAACATCATTATTATTTCACCAAAAAATCACTGCTCATCAATAATAATTAAAATGCACATAAATCAATATGATAAACCCTAAATCTCAATGCCTATCATTTAAATCCATTTTATAAACTTATGAAGAACAATCCCTAAACTCACCTCCATAATTTAATCCTCATTAATTTGTTTAGCATTTTCCACCATGTAATATATATCCCGGACATTTATTTAAAATCAAAACCTAAATCTCCATGAAAATCCTTTATCACTTTTATAATTTATTTGCAACCACTAAACCTAAACCTCCATGCAAAATATTTAAATAATTATTTTAATTCATGTAAAAGACAAACCCTAACCTACATTCCCTAATCAACATTAAACCTTCTCATCAACACAACAAGACATAAGAACCTTAGCTAAAATAACTCACATGAATATAATAAAACCCTAGTTATCAATAACACAATCTGACTATGAAAAAGAGAGGGGAAGGGAATCAACCTCGATGTGGCGGCGTCGACCGGGGGTTGGCCGGAGAATAAGCTGGTCAGCAGGGTGGTGGTGGCTGCGGGGTTGCAATGGTGGTGGAGGTGCAATGGAGGTGGAGCCCGGCTATGGTGGCGGTGGAGATGATGCAATGGTGGAGGTCGTGATGGTGCAATGGAGGTGGAGCTCGGCCATGGTGGCGGTAGAGATGATGCAATGGTGGAGGTTGGACTGTGGAGTCGAGGGGAAGCAGTGCCGGAGCCGCGGGGTCTGTCGGGGTATCTCGGCGCGGGTTGCAGGGACAGCAGCCGGAGAACCGCGGGTTGCAGTGCCGAGCTGCGGGGGTGCGGGCTCGACGCGTTGACAGCGCTGGAGATCCGCGGGTTGTAGTGCCGAGCTACGAGGTGCGGGCTCGACGCGAGGACAGCGCCGGAGCTGCGGTGGTGCGGCGCTGTACTGCCCGGCCGGAGTGGCTGCCGGAGAGAACTTCCCCAGGAAGAAGAAAGGAAGAATAAGAAGAAGAGGAAGAAGAAGAAGAAGAAGAAGAGGAAGAAGAAGTAAGAAATATGTAGGGGTGGCTCAATTTTCTAGGTGGAGGAGGAGGAGAGAGAGAGGGATAGGGTTTTCAATATCCCTAGGGATTAGGGCCTGCATTGGGGAGAGGGGAAAGGATATTATATAGGGGAGTTGTGTGATGAATGGAGGGTGGTGATGCTCCCATTTCAAATGAAGGGTGGGGATTTTACATGAAGGGAATAGATTTCTTCATAAAAAATAAGGGGAGGAGATGGGTTGACTACGGTCAAAGAAGGGGTAGCCTCTCCATTTGGCCTTGGCCAATGAGGGTGTGACACATATTGCAATATTTGCAATTTAGCCCCTTAAGTTTGGATAATTGCACAAACACATAAAATGATACAAAAATTATGGGAGAATTGGTGTTTGGTATTTTGTAGGGTGATGGGGTGTTGTGTGTTTGGCATGGACTTAATTAAATCTGTATTGGGATTAAATGGGGATTAAAATAGGATTAGTCAAAGTTGGTATCCCCGATTTAATTAGAATAAAAGTGTTATGCGCTTTTAAATTAAATATGGGCACTTGGGGTCTAAATTTAAAATTGACACAAAGGTCAAAAATGGTGTGGGCTTGGAGTCAGTCTTGGACCCTTTAGTTGGTCCGGCTCAACGGGTTAAGTTGGTGTCTCAAAATTGAAGGTAACGACACAAGTGTCCGACACGGGATTTAATATGAGATTTGGATACGGAAAGTTGTGCAATTAATTTAGGGCACAATAAATTTGATTTTGAGAGACGGAAAAGTCCAGCGCTTAAATTGGCGGGTTAAGTCAAAAGTACAACAGTCTGTTGGAATTTATGGGCTGATGTTGGGCTATGAATAATTCAACAATGGTAGGTCGCGCCAAGGGTTTAATTAAAAAAAATACATATGCAACCCTACTCTGAACCTCAAACATCTGCTGCTAAACCAAAATTTTCCATCCCATACCTGACTATCTATAGAATTAATTGAGGGGGTTTACATCCTTCCCAACTTAGAAAAATTTTGTCCCCGAATTTAAAAGTAAAGCACGATAATAGCTAAGAGAATTTAAAAACAAACTAGTAATCAAATGCGGTACGTAAATTCGTACCTTGCTCCTCAAATAAATACGGAAAACGCTGTCGAATGGAATCCTCACGCTCCCAGGTAGACTCGCCTGGCGAATGATGCTTCCATGCAACTCTGACCAGTCGAATAGTCTGCCTTCTCAAAGTCTTCTCGATGTGATCGAGGATCTCAACTAGCTGCTCTACGTAAGATAGACTGGGCCCGACTGTAATCTCCGAATGATCCAGCACGTGGCTAGGGTCTGCCACATATCTCCTCAACTACGATACGTAAAATACGTCATGCACTCCTTCTAATGATGGAAGCAATGCAAGACGGTAAGCCACTTCGCCAACTCGTTCCAAGATATCAAATGGTCCGATGTACCTCGGACTCAGCTTGCCTCTGCCTCCGAATCTGATGGTACCACGAGTAGGCGATATCTTCAAAAATACATGGTCACCTTCCTTGAACTCCAATGGTCTGCGGTGCGCATCTGCCCAATATTTCTGTCTGTCCTGTGCTGCACGCAGGTGGCTCTGAATCTGCTTGACCTTCTCCATTGTCTGTGTCACCAACTCTGGACCAAGTATCTGACGCTCTCCCATGTCACTCCAACAAACTGGTGACCTGTATTTTCTGTCGTACAGTGCCTCATAAGGTGCCATCTGTATGCTAGCCTGGTAGCTGTTATTGTAGGAGAATTCCACCAAGTGTAGATGGTCCTCCCAAGATCCTCCAAAATTAATCATGCACGCTCTCAACATATCCTCTAATATCTATATCGTACGCTCTGACTGGCCATCAGTCTGTGGATGATATGCAGTGCTGAACTTGAGACGAGTTCCTAGGCTCTCCTGCATACTCCGCCAAAAATGCGACGTGAATCTAGAATCATGATCCGATACGATGCTGACAGGCACTCCATATAATCGTACTATCTGCCTCATATACATGTCAGCTAATATCTTCGTGGACTGTCCAACTCTGAAGGGCAAGAAATGTGCAGACTTGGTGAGTCTGTCCACGACAACCAAAACTGCATCCTTCCCGCTAGGGCTCCGCGGGAATCCTGTGACGAAGTCCATGGTAATGTGTTCCCACTTCCACTCGGGAATGGGAAGCGGCTGCAATAATTCTGCAGTCCTCTGATGTTCAGCCTTGACTTGCTGACAAACTAAACATCTCGTCACGAATCTTACAATCTCTCTCTTCATCCCATGCCACCAGAAATGTTGCCTCAAGTCTCGGTACATCTTCGTACCCCCGGGATGAATGGCATAGATCGAGCTATGAGCCTCGGTCATCAACTCTTGGCGTAGCTCGCCACTCGGAACGTATAGGCGACCTCTACACCTCAGTGTTCCATCTTCATGAATCCTGAGTCCCGTCTGCATGCCGGCCTCTGTCCTCTCTCGTAGACGTCAAAATCTCGCATCTGTGGGCAGGGCTGCCTTGATCCTCTCAATCAACGTAGACTGAACCTTAAGACTGGCCATCTATCCATCCATGCCTGGCAATACAATCTCTATCCTGGGTTCCTGAAAATCCTCTATCAACTGGCGCCGAGTCATAAAGATATGCCATGGGCTTCCAGATTAAGGCATCTGCTACTATATTCGCCTTGCCAGGGTGGTACTGCAACTTGATATCATAATCTGTCATCAACTCTAGCCAGCGCCTCTGTCTCATGTTGAGCTCCTTCTGCATGTAGACATACTTCAGACTTTTGTGATCGGTATAAATCTCAACACGCTCTCCATATAGGTAGTGTCGCCATAGCTTTTAGTGCAAGTATCACTGCAGCTAGCTCTAGGTCGTGCGTCGGCTAGTTCTCCTCATGAACTCTCAGCTGTCTCGATACGTAGGCTATCTATTCTATCTAATCATAACTCATATTTGCTGAGCTTGGCATACAGCATCTCCCATCTCAGCGTCTCCAACACAATCCTGAGATGTCTCTCATGTTCCTCCTGGCTCTTGGAATACACCAATATGTCGTCGATAAATACCACCACGAACTTATCTAAGTACTGGTGGAAGACATTGTTCATCAGGCTCATAAATACTGCTGGCGCGTTGGTTAAACCAAACGGCATGACTAAAAACTCATAGTGCCCATACTTCGTCCGAAAGGCCATCTTCGGGATGTCCTCTCTCCGTACCTTGATCTGATGATAACTGGATCTGAGATCGATCTTCGAGAATAATAAATCATCGACGCGCGACAGTGGATACTTGTTCTTTATCGCTAAGGCATTTAATGCCCTGTAATCAATACACAAGTATACTGTCTCATCCTTCTTCGGCACTATTTAGATGGTTGCTTCCCATGGAGAAATACTAGCCCGACTGAAACCCTTGTCTAAGAGATTCTCTACTATGGACCTTCAACTTAACCAACTCTATCGGTGCTAGTCTGAAGACGAAAAAATAACTGGCTCGACTCTGGGAGTCGACTCTTTAGCAAACTCTAGCTCTCTGTCAGGTGGCCGGCCCGGAAGGTTCTCTAGTAACACATCCTCAAACTCGATATAATGCGGGGGTACACTGGTTCACCCTTTGCATTGTGTGCCCCTAAGGTAGATGGGCCCCATGCTCCTGGGATCCCTGAAGAAACTCAACCCTAGGTAATCTGGTGGCCTAAAAAAATAATGCAACCACGTCGACAATCCAGCCTCGCGTGGTATTGGCTCAACCAACTCATGCTAGGATAATGTCATCATCTAGACTTTAACCTCAAGATAAATTCTCATGTTCTGTTTTCAACATAAATCCTCAAAAGAAAATGTTTTCTTGCCTAATGTATAATTTTTCTTCTCCTCAAGGTTTTCCCTAAAATTTTATTCCTTAAATTTCTTCTTTTCGTTATTCATCTCTCCAAGTCACATAGTACAATAATGGTATCACCCAAGCACATACTAGAATTCCTGGAATCAGATCATTATCTTCCAAGTGAGAGCCTAAAATTTTATCTCCTCTAGTCCATAATATCATTCCTGGTATCGCTATCTTTTACAACAACTAATTCCTAGCATCGGGCTATGCACTTCCATAAATTATTCTAGATCATGATCAACAATCTTTTTTGCTCCCAGTACTTCCAAGATCACTGTTATCTCAAGCACGGGTAGGGTACTACTGGGTCCAATTATCTTGTTATCCTTCCACACGAGTCCTAGCATCTAAAAGAACCTATCAATCTATCCTAATAAGGTAACAATCTTCTCAGGGAATATTACACGAATTCTGTCTTATGTCGTATGGTCTTCGATCTTCTTCTGGAGGGAACCATCAGGCACAAGCGTTTTCCTTCCCGAATAATAGGGGATGAGAAACAATGATAACGATATTGACGGAAATTGAACGAATACAAATTGGAGGTCCAAGGGCGATAATCACATACAAAGTAAGTTTTTAAAATCGATTATGGATTGAGATCCTATTCAACAACCATAATATCTATTCCTAATTTGCAGGCTCGCTTGGCATAGTCAAGTGACCAAGACGATTTAATTTAGACCTGCATGGGCCACCACAAAAATATGTCACGTCCCAGTCCCAAAATACGTAGAACCAGGAATACATGACACGCCAGCTACGCATTCGACCAGACTCTGGTCTGACTCGAATACGTATAAGCTGTAAAATATAAAGGGCACTATCTATATATACCATAAATGTAAACCTCTATGTCTTAATCCATAATGTACAGCAGTATACAAGAAAGAGCTATATGTGCTAAATTCGGCCGCCCAATAACACACAAACTCGAATAGACTCTAGAAGGGATGAGTCTACAAAACTAGGCTACAACAACAGATGAATAATCAATATAAATAAAGTAACCATAATGCCGGTAGAAATGATATGAGTACCTGGTACAATGCCCGCATGACATGCCACTCCATCAGCAACTCCAAATGCTCCGTAATCGTCTATGCTGCAAAACTGGCAGGGGACCAGGTCCTCAGAGGGACGTAACAAGGTACAAAAATATAGCATGCCAAGTAAACAGAAAGTACAAGTGCAAAGACAGGGTACTCTATCATAACCAAACAAGTGTGACACAGTTTAAAGACAATGTTCGACGCGTGGGCTGTCCAAAATAAAACCGTAGCTCCGGACACGGAAACACACGGGACGTACCGCAGCTCCGGGCAAAGAGTCACACGGGTGATATAACTACACTAGATACAGGATCACTACAGATAAAATACATATACATATATAAGCGCGTACAAAGGATCCCAAATGTCTAGTAACTGTCTTCCCCTTCCCAAGCGGTCAACGATTGTGCGCTGAACCTGAACCTCTATCTAACAGTCTCGACACACAGAAATAACTCAACAGACGCAACCCTAAGATCGTCCCAGTCTCTGGTCATGATGTCAATATCAAGATATAGGAATCTGGCACGATCACAGTGTATGAGTGTGTCCTGGTGTGTCGATATACTCAGGTACGTACATCGAGGTGTTACGAACATCTAACAATCATTCTAAGACGTTACGACGAACGTCTGCACCCGGTTGTGATCCGGACACGAAGTATCGATCGTAAACAAAATACGCGCCCAATGTACATAAAGAAACAATAAATATTTATAATCCAAAATACAGGGTGGCAAGGTACACTTGCCTGCGTCCGGCTGCTGATGACGGGGATCCGGTACCACGTCTAAGTCCTCAGGTCCCGTAGTACCTAGAGATGAGATATAAACCCAAATCAATAACCTATCACACGTCAAACAGGAATGTGACGCACATCTATACATATGCTCAGTCTCAGCTACGACTCACATGGACAAGACGCTAGGGGGTTGACCACAGTTGACTATCGGTACGATAAATCAAATCAACTAGTCATCTATACACTATCATCGACTAATCCTCATTCTTACCATATTCATCACGTGGTTCAGTAGTTCAGGTATGCTCATTCCTCGACAGTAATTACTTATTAAATATTAGGTCTTCCTTTATACAACCATCATTATCATTTCACCCAAAAATCACTGCTCATCAATAATAATTAACATGCACATAAATCAATATGATAAACCCTAAATCTCAATGCCTATCATTTAAATCCATTTTATAAACTTATGAAGAACAATCCCTAAACTCACCTCCACAATTTAATCCTCATTAATTTGTTTAGCATTTTCCACCATGTAATATATATCCCGGACATTTATTTAAAATTAAAACCTAAATCTCCATGAAAATCCTTTATCACTTTTATAATTTATTTGCAACCACTAAACCTAAACCTCCATGCAAAACATTTAAATAATCATTTTAATTCATGTAAAAGACAAACCCTAACCTACATTCCCTAATCAACATTAAACCTCCTTATCAACACAATAAGACATAAGAACCCTAGCTAAAATAACTCACATGAATATAATAAAACCCTAGTTATCAATAACACAATCTGACTATGACAAAGAGAGGGGAAGGGAATCGACCTCGATGTGACGGCGTCGACCGAGGGTTGGCCGGAGAACAAGCTGGTCAGCAGGGTGGTGGTGGCTGCGGGGGTGCAATGGTGGTGGAGGTGCAATGGAGGTGGAGCTCGGCTATGGTGGCGGTGGAGATGATGCAATGGTGGAGGTCATGATGGTGCAATGGAGGTGGAGCTCGGCCATGGTGGCGGTGGAGATGATGCAATGGTGGAGGTTGGACTGTGGAGTCGAGGAGGAGCAGTGTCGGAGTCGCGGGGTCTGTCGGGGTGTCTCGGTGCGGGTTGTAGGGACAGCAGCCGGAGAACCGCGGGTTGCAGTGCCGAGCTGCGGGGGTTCGGGCTCGACGCGGGGACAGTGCCAGAGATTCGCGAGTTGTAGTACAGAGCTGCGGGGTGCGGGCTCGACGCGGGGACAACGCCGGAGTTGCGGCGGTGCAGCGCTGCACTGCCCGGCCGGAGTGGCTGCCGGAGAGAACTTCCCCAGGAAGAAGAAAGGAAGAAGAAGAAGAAAGAAATATGTAGGGGTGGCTCGGTTTTCTAGGTGGAGGAGGAGGAGAGAGAGAGAGATGGGGTTTTCAATGTCCCTAGGGATTAGGGCCTGCATTGGGGAGAGGGGGAAAGGATATTATATAGGGGGGTTGTGTGATGAATGGAGGGTGGTGATGCTCCCATTTCAAATGAAGGGTGGGGATTTTACATGAAGGGAATAGGTTTCTTCATAAAAAATAAGGGGAGGAGATAGGTTGACTACGGTCAAAGAAGGGGTAGCCTCTCCATTTGGCCTTGACCAATGAGGGTGTGACACATGTTGCAATATTTGCAATTTAGCCCCTTAAGTTTGGGTAATTGCACAAACACATGAAATGATGCAAAAATTATGGGGGAATTGGTGTTTGGTGTTTTGTAGGGTGAGGGGGTATTGTGTGTTTGGCATGGACTTAATTAAATGGTCATTGGGATTAAATAAGGATTAAAATGGGATTAGTCAAAGTTGGTATCCCTAATTTAATTAGAATAAAAGTGTCCCGCGCTTTTAAATTAAATGGGGGCACTTGGGGTCTAAATTTGGAATTGACACAAAGGTCAAAAGTGGTGTGGGCTTGGAGTCAGTCTTGGACCCTTTAGTTGGTCCGGCTCAACGGGTTAAGTTGGTGTCTCAAAATTGAAGGTAACGACACAGGTGTCCGACACGGGATTAATTATGGGATTTGGATACGGGAAGTTGTGCAATTAATTTAGGGCACAACAGATTTAATTTTGAGTGACAAAAAAGTCCAGCGCCTAAATTGGCGGATCAAGTCAAAAGTACAACAGTTTGTTGGAATTTATGGGCTGATGTTGGGCTCTGAATAATTCAACAATGGTAGGTCGCGCCAAGGATTTAATTAAAAAAAATAGACATATGCAACCCTACTCTGAACCTCAAACATCTGCTGCTAAACCAACAATTTTCATCCCATACCTGACTATCTATAGAATTAATTAAGGGGGTTTACAAAAATCCCTCACAAGGTCATGGGCCAGCATGCAATTTTTCGATATATATCGCCCTTTGATAAAAGCCGTCTGATTCGAAGAAATAAGTTCCTGCATTACACCCCTCATCCGGTCACACATAAGGTGTGTGATGATCGTGTAGATGAATTTGCAGCATGCAATAGACATATAATTCCCCACTGAGGTCGTCCCCTCTACCTTTGCAATCAGGACCACAAAAGTATGGTTAAGCTCCTTAAGAAGCTTACCAGAAGTAAAGAATTCTCTCTCCGTTTCTAGGACGTCCTCCTTTATCATGTCCCAGTTTCTTGAAAAAGGCACTCCCAAAACCATCAGGTCCTGGCATTTTATTAGGATTTGCCTTCTTAATATAGAGTTCAATCTCTTCCAAAGAAAGGGTGCCCGCAAAACAACATTCCCCTACCTTGAAACCAACTTCTTGAAGACGAAGTGGGGGAACCTTGTAGGGTAGGGGTTCTGATGATAGAGGGCCTGATAGAATCGAACCACCTCGTCACGAATATCCTTCGCCCCAGTAATAAGTAGCCCATCAGAGTCTAACAGCCCGTGAATAACATTATGATTCTGCCTAGCTTTAACTGTAGAATGAAAGAATTTTGAGCACCTATATCCATCTTTGAGCCAAGAGCATTTGGATCACTGTTGAACTTAGACCTCATCAAGGAAACTTTTCCTTCACAACTGTTCTTGGAAGCCAACCTCTTCTTCTGTAAGGGTAGGGTCTAGCTATCATGCCCCGCTTCCTAGAATATGGTGACTCAGGTATGTAACTACATCTCTAGGCTACACCCAATACGAATACAGCCGTACCCTTATCAACGATTATCGCCTGTAATTCTCTAGGATTGAATGCAAGTCATATTAAATCACTTTTATTTCTACAAACTATAATTATACAATATGATTAAATTACAACTCTACAAGTCTTTACATCAAAACCATTAATATACATAGTTCCAGCTATAAAATGTTATTTGTTGTATCCCTTAGAACCACTTGAAGATTACTCCTCGACTTCGTCCACGCTATAAAGAGGTAACATATCACCTGAAACTTCATCTTCTCCTAGTGAACAATACTAGGTCATCAAAATGACAGCAAGTCCTCGGTCAAGAACGGTAAGAAAATAAAATATGATAAGATATTATGAGAAATGAAGATAATAACTTTTGCATTGAAGTTAGGAAAATAGGTTTTATAATCTTACCTACGACTCTAATTAATTCCTAAGCTAGTGTTCTTATAGTGTCTAACAAAGCAAACAATACAATCATATTTCACTATCACAAACACAGACAAGTTTCCTAAATGATGATGCAATTCGAAAAATAACTATTTGAATATCCACTTTAACTAGTTTTTCGACAACAATCCCGTGGCCAGGGATCAGGCTTTGTCAGGGTAATTATTAATTCACAAAAATAAGTATGTCCAATAAATTCAAGAATTCACCTAATCGATCTTTTTAATCGAATTAGGTACGTCCGACACAAATTCACAAATTCACCTAACTGATCTTTTAATCGAAATAGGTACGTCCAACATTAAGTATAGGTAAGTGAGCATTTTTATTATTATTGTTATATTGCAAAATTTCGTAGGTGGTATTCAAGTTGTTCTTTTCCACCCAATATTTTCTAACCTAAAGCTACAAACAATTCTTATTCTATTATCTTATTAATTCTGCTATGTATCTCATTATCAATTATTAATATGCAAATATGCTTAAAAAGTATCAGGATACAATTTCAGGAGATATCATTTTTCTTCAATTTATACAGAGCAGAAAAAGACTAGATCGATAGGTAGGTTTTGTTTAGGTGATCGGTGTCTGTGTCCTACGTATCCTAGACTCTTGCTAATCGTCCCCTAGTTAAATTATTTCCAGGTTGTCGGAAGTCCGTCGCTAAGTTATAATATATCATTCTAAAATTTTAGGGTTAGGAATATCGCTAATATTTCTAGATACCAAAATTTAGTTAACTCCCGAAATTTTAAAATTTTGATAAAGTCTCCTTTGTATTTCAGACTCCAGAAATTTTACAATTTAAGAATATATAAGATCCGGAGCAACAATCCGTATAATTTATCCTCAGGTACGCCGACCCCTTCAGTGGAGCAACTCTCAACACCGGCAACCACGCAGTATATATATATATATATATATATATATATATATATATATATATATATATATATATATATATATATATATTCTCAACGGAAAAGCTTCATTCATACCTTAGCAAACAAGCATTTTATTTATACTTTCTTTTCCTTTATAAGCTATACAAGCTCAAGAACATATAATTAGTAGTAAAACACGATTATCAAAACCAAGCTTCTAAGTATTAACTATACTAAACGAGTTACAAACTTGTAATAGTTGCTTGATCCTAATTATGAATACAACATTAAACTTAGGTAAACGATATATATCAAGGGTCCATGACCTATAATATACTAAATTGTGTCCAAAGTCCCGACTAAAAATCATCTGTACATTGGGTGTCCTTATCCACATCCTTCTAATCTTAAAAACAAGTTTTTTTTACCAAATATTTTCTATATTTTTTTTGGACAAAATAAAATAAATTAAAATAGAATAAAGCAAACTTACAACCTTTTTATAAAAATTTCTAGGTTAAACATTCATGGTATATTCATAAATTAAAATAAAACTTGTGTCATGTTATCATTCTTAGGATGTGATACTTGAAAACTTCTTATCTGTAAATTAGGATCTTGTGCATACGTACAATTCTTCCTTACAAAACAAATAGGAGAAACAATCATACTAGTTTCACACTCACATACCTACACACACATATATGTATGGAAATATATATAAAGTTACGATAATTCCATAGCAAATTAATTCTTGCAACTAACTATATTAAGCACAATAATTCATATACCAATTTATTTCTTTACTATAGTAAAACCTTGTGTCCATACACCTATATTGTGTTCTATACATGAACTCCAAAAATCCTATGCTCTAGGTTTATATTATTACCATTTATATACAAAATTTTAAATATGAATTCTGAAAACTTGAGAGATAATCCAAAGAAATGATAATATTTTAATTAAAAAAAATTTGAGAAGTATGGTGAGGACTTGCCTTGTTTTGAGCAACCTAGAATTTTCTTCCAAATAATTCCTAATTCACAACCCTATTTACAATAAAAAAATTATATAACACAATATTATCACACACACACACACACACACACACACACACACATATATATATATAATACACTAGAAATTGACCTAGATCTGAAATCTTAGAAAGAAAATTGGGGAAGAAAAGTATTTTATACCTAGGATTTGAAATAGGAGAAGAATGAGGAGGAACTGGAGGAGAGGAAGGGGGAGCCGACGGCGGGTGGCAGAAGCGGTGGCGCCGGCGGGGGGTGCGCGTAGCCTGCGGTGGTGGCACCGGACGCGTTTGCAGCAGCAGTGCAGAGGTAGTAGCCTCATCAGCAGCTGTAGGGAGAGGGAAGAGATGAGATGGAGATGAGATAAAGAAGAGGCAGAAGTGTTGGTGATGATATAAGGAGGTTGGTTGGTTTATTGGAATTTTAAGAAGGATGAATGTATGAAAAGTATGCATAAGGAAAAAGGAGAATGAAGATGGTGAATACATGTGTAAAGGATGGTGATGAGTCAAGGAAAGTTACGGTGGATTAATGGTTTTTTCCCTTGTTTTGTTGGTTTAACCATTAAGTCCCTTCAAAATTCGAGTATTTATAACAAGACCAAATTTGCAAACTAAAATTTGCATAAAACTATATACTTATACATATATCAAATGAAATAGAAATATATATATATATAACATCTATGACACTAGTGGATCAATCTGTACCCTAAGTTGAATGTCAGCAAGCTTATCCTCTAGCACTTGAAGATGATTGGTAGGTCTCTCCTTATTCCACTCCTTGAGGAGACTTTTATTGGGCGGTCCCATATATATATATATATATATATATATATATATATATATATTGAAGAAAAGGTACTTCATTAATAGAATAGGCAACCAATCATACAATCCTGGGGTATCTTAATTCACCCCCTTATACAGAGTCCATCCATACAAATAAAATCATTCTCTATAGTGTGAATAGCTCCCATTGATGTAGTGGCTTTGCCTTCAAAGATTCTGCGATTTCTTTCTCGCCATACATGCCAGACAGACGATAACAACCTGAGTTTCGCCTTGCGGTATACTCGTCCACCCCTGGTCTCCGTCGCTGTAGCCTCCTCACAAGCAGCCTGTAGTCCGACAATGCCCCTATCTGGTAGCTGTAGCTCTCCCTATATTTTGCCAAACCCTTTGGGAGAAGAAGCAATGGAACAGAAGATGATCCCTTGTTTCTTTCTCCCTGTCACATAGAACAGATAACTTATTATTAATCTGAACTCCGAACTTCACTAACCAATCCTTAGTTAGCAATCGGTCTCTGATGGCCTTGTACATGTATAGCTCCCATTTTTGGCTGCTCCTTTCACCCAACACCATGTCGCCCAGTCCACCTTGGGATATTTTGGTCTAACATATTCGTAAGCCAACTTTTGGCTGAAGCTGCCATTCCCTGTACCAACCCAACGCCAATAATCAGCCTCCCCTTCCTTATCTATCTGGATGAGTTCAATCTCATCCAAATACCATTGCCGAATATGCTTATCTAGGATATGCCATTCCCCCATATGAATGAACTCATTCAGCTAGCCCTCATTTCTAACTAATTCAAATGTCGGCCAACCCAATCTGTCAATAAGACTTCCCCCGTTCAGCCAAGGGTCGAACCAAATACTCGTCGCGTTGCCATTGCAAATGACCCACGATATGCATTGCTTGATACTGGCCCTTTATTTGAGTATCGATTTAAAAATTACTGAATAGTTGTTGTTAATATCCATCACCCAGAAATTTTTCCTACTGACATACCTACTATCCATCCATTTAGCCCACAACGATGTGCCATCCAGGTACCGCCAAGCGAGCTTTAACATAGGAACTTCCCGCAGCACTTTTAACGACCTCAACCCTATACCTCCCTCTTCTTTAGTCTTGCAGAAGTCATCCCATGCTATCGTATGAATTCCACCATTCCATACGAAATTTGCGCATAGCTTTCTATTTTTTGAACAGTCGCTACAGGTAAATAATCGCCTGCAACCAGTATGCTGTTATTGCCAAGATAGTAGATCTAACCAACTCTATTCTCCCGCCGAACGATAAAAATTGGGCTTGCCAACCCTCCAGTCTACTCTGCACATATTGGACAAGGCCATAACAGTCCCCATATCTTACGTAATTGAGGGATAAAGGGAGACCAAGATAGCGGACCAGAAGGTGACCTAGCTGGATTCCAAGCATGGACGTCCACAGCTCCTATGAAGGACATAAGCTATTGAAAAATACATGTGACTTATCACGATTCAAACACAGTCCAGACAAAGACCCGAAGGCTGCAAGCAGATGATTCAGAGTGCCCACACTCCCCTTCGTCGGCTCGAGAAATACTAGAAGATCATCATGTAGAAGTATGAAAAAGTTGGATCCATGCTTTCAGCAATCATGCAGCTCAGGGAAAAGTTCAGCAGAAAATGGATCGCATGATCACCATGCAGCCCAATTAGGCGAGGGCTATGCGGACCAAACGAACGAAGGCAGTTTTGGCCGCAGATGAATCTGACATCACGCTTTGACAACAAGATTATATTGGACACAGAATCCTGACAGAGAAGGATTTTCTGATCGTCTCGAAAGATGTAAACTCACTAAAAGACAGAAGTCTCATAAATTATGCAGCACTACGTGTATTACATGGCAAAAGACTCCTACGCGGTTCTGGCCTATGCGTCTCAGACTCTATGTGTCCCATCCGGTTCTGGCCCATGTGTCCCAAACTCCATGCGTCCTATACGGTTCTGGCCTATGCGTCTAAAACTCCATACGTCCCATGCGGTTCTTGCCTATGTGTCCTAGACTCCATGCATCCCAGGCGGTTCTGGCCCATGCGTCCCAGACTCCATGTGTCTCATGCGTCTCTGGTCCTATGCGTCACAGACTCCATGCGTCCCATACGGCTCTGGCTCATTTGTTTTAGACCCCATGCGGTCTCTGCGATTATTAGCTTCGTATGCCCCAGATTTCCAAATAAACCAAATTGTGCTTTGTAACAAGGTGATCCTCTCCAACCAAGTGGCAGGCCACGTGTCTAATTGACCAAGTCGCGCCCCATAAAGGACGAGAAATCATCCAGATAGTCAGCAATAATTTTTTTTAAACAAATGTCCACTTGACAACTGAAACCCGGATTCTCGTGCACAGTCGCAACTCCTTTCTGTTAGGGGAAGACATGTGGCAACTCCCAACGTCCATGTGGTCCGAAACCCATGCGGCCACAGAACAACTATAAATAACAGAGTACTACCCCCATACAACGGAGTTGGCTGGCTATTGGCAAACCTATACTCGAGCAAGAGAGAAGAGCTTCTGCATCGGATCGTCCACGGAGTAAAGAGAGTTGCTATACTCCTAACCCTCCATCGTCACCCCCAAAAAATAAATTTGTACTTAGATTGTCTACTAGGACTTCTTTGTACTTTTTCTAAGTTTGTTAATCAAATCAAGTTCTTTTAGTTCTCCCTTTGATCTAATTTCAAACACGATGTTGACTCTGCTGGGGACGTCCTACTCCTCTGTTGAGAACTCAGTAATGCAGTCCGATGCATTCAAGCTCGGCTCAACGCAAAAGATGCTAGTGGTTCGCTTCGACCAACACGCGTTCTAGGACATGCTTTCGGAAGGAAGTGTCAGTCCTTCCTCAAGGATAGCCAAGCCCAAGGCGACCCACAGGCAATGGGTAGCAAACGCTGCTGCGCCTCGCCCAACTGCGGAGGGGGCATTTCCAACTGCTCACCCTATTGCTGGCAGCCAGGCGCACACCAAAGACATCTACGCCCATGTGGCCTCCCTACCCGACATGGAAACTACTCATCACCTAGACTCTGATAAAGGAAAAATCTACGATACCAGACATTCTGGGGTTGAAGCAAGTTCTATGTAGCCAAGAAGGAGGCAGCATAAGACTGGAAAACGGCCTCATGCGACCTCATTTAACAACCGCAGGAAGACGTCCCCAAACGGCCCAGACAGCAGCAAAAATTTTGCCTTCGATCTTATCTCATGCGGCCCAGATTCTATGCGGTCCAATGAGAACGGCGAAGACCCAAACTTGGACTCTGCATACTATACGCCCGTGGGTGCTAAGTCAAAGAGGTCCAGAACAGTGCGAGCTCTCCAAGCTCAGACAACTGTCCAGTCTGCCGACCGTCAGAGGACACCACTAATCATTATGCGGGCCCCTGATGGAAAATTATACAAGACTGCCCCATGGGTCTAGCCCCCAGTGGCAAATGGACAGGGTCCGTCTCAAAAGTCTTTCGTCAATGATCTGACGTAAGTTTTTGTACGAACCTCGGATCCGGAAGTCAATACAACACCTACACACCCATCCGCTCGGTCTACTCGGGCCTACAAAAGGGTGCAAAGGTGGAACAACCCTCGCTCGACTTGTGCAACATGATCAATCACAAGCGCAAAGCGAGGAAGACAACTGCGGCCGATTAAATATCCTCTCCAGGGCATCATTGTGCCAAAATTATCATCAACCGTTGCTGTAACGGAGCAGCAGCACCCACAAACAGGCAGTCTGCCTTCCAACGACTACACCAGAAGACACCTGCCCGGCAACAACCCGGAGGTCAGGCGAAAGCGCCAGAGGAGGAGGAGTTGTCCTTCGCCGCATCTTACTCGGCTCGGAAGGTTCCCTCTACCAAAGGAGGAAAGAAGGCCAGCACCTCCAGTCTGTCACTCTCAACCAACACATTGAGAAGAAGACTACTAGGAGGACCGACAGCAGGACCCATGGAAGGCATTTTCTAGGGCACTCGCTCGAGGAAGAAGCTGTCATCCGCTGGGGGTAGTTCTTCCTCAGAACCCCTAGGGGCTCTCCAATATGGGGGTAGTAAACCCCTGGACCTACACAATAATCCAGCATTCCAAAAAGATGATGACTCTCAAGGAACAGATTCTGAAACCCTGGGAGTGGCTACTCTCGCAGAGATGACATAGCCTCCTACGAATCTGAGGAGGACACAACGCTGCCAGTCTTCCTTGAAGATGACTTACTGCAAGGGTCCAAGACGGAGAGTGCGACATCTACTGCCCCGTCCATCTCTTCCTACGTAAGGATAGTATACATCGTCGGGGATGACTATGATGCCCCCAGTGACCGACAACGCCTTGAGGCTCTCGAGAACATGATGCAGACCATGAATGCATCGATGCAAGCCTTGACCCAAACAATGTTGAAAATCAAGGCAAACTTGGCCTCTCAGCCGGCAAGGACCTCTACGCCAGCTAACTTGGATCTTGGGACTAACGCAGATTCAAACACAACCACTCCACTCGCGAGCGACAATCCTCCCCAACCTGGTTCCTCAGCCCCCTTCGATCTCGGAGCTCGACTGGACTCCGTGGGTAATCGAAACTCACTCCGCGATCTCGGAGTACGCCAACCATACCCGCTAGAATGGAGGGACATACCGTACCCGTCCAGGTACAAGCCCTTCAACATAGACATGTTTGACTGGAAGTCCTCCCCTCATCGGTATATGAGAAACTTTGAGACAACAACAGGGCACCTACCCCGCAATGATGCCATCCTTACCAGGCTCTTTGTCGGGGCATTGGCTGGAGTAGCCTTCGACTGGTTCTATAGGCTGCCTGACAATTGTATATCATCATTCGACGATCTCAATAGTCTTTTCTTCAAAAGATTCTATGAGGCAGGACATGATATGACGATGTCTTCCCTGATGGATGTCGCCCAGGGAGAAAAGGAGCTCACTCGTAACTACATCGAACTATTCTGACAGACAACACTAAGACTTCCCCCTGGCAATCCCGAAGCGACGTTAATAGAGATGTGCCAGAGGAACCTACTTCCGGCAGTCAGCCTCTGGATAGACGACCCCTAGTTTAAAGACTAGACAACATTCATCGTAAGTGCCGTCAACGCTGAGAAGAAGCTGAATAACGCCTGAAACTTGGGAATACATATCCCTACCACTAATGAAAAAGGGAAACATCCCTGCCCCAACACTAATAACAACAGTAACAGCAGCAATAGCAATCGCGATGGAAAGGGGAAACATGCTATGGTCGCTACCTTGACCAAAAAGCCTGAGCAAAAGCAGGCAGAGGCTCCAAAACCAAAGGAGACTTACTCTTTCAAATATCATGATGTCAAACCCATCTTCGACATGCTGATGCAAGAAGGCAAAATTTGACTCCTCGATGTAAAACGACAGCCTGAAGCGGTAAAAGTGGACAACCCAAAGTATTATCACTTCCACCAATACGTCCACCACCCAACACATGAGTGTTATACCCTGAAGCGGTACATCCAATGCCTAATCGATACCAAGGCCCTTTCCTTGGACTTCGACGATGTGACGGCCGCCGCCAATATGGTGTCTCTCCAATTTGGCAACTTTCCACCGACGAAAGCTCAAGACAGAGTGGTCCCAGTCCTAAAGGCAACTATGGAGGTGGTCAACCTTCCACCAACTCGTGACCAGACGGTCGGGCTAATACCTCTTGCCACACCACGTGATAAAGTCATGTGGGTCCATTCCGACCTCATACCAAACTTAACGCAGCCGACGACATCCTCTACCGCCAAGTCCAAGGGAAGGAAATCTAAATCCTGTTACATAGTTTTCTCCTCCGCTGAAGAGCTGGCAGCTGGTACAACAAGGTCAAGCGTAATGTACCAACCGATGCACGGGGATATGCCCCTGGTTGTCTCGCCTACCACTATTGGTCCTGGGCCATCTCAGCCTTCGCCAGCGGACAAGTCAAAATAGAAGGAAACGCGCTTCGATAAACCGCTGCACAAGGATGCACCACAAGGGCTGGAAAGACCCTATAACTTCGATATCTTAGCACAATTAGCCAATACTCCGACAAAATTATCGCTATTTGAGCTTTTGCGGCTCTCCAAAGACACTCGGACTGCCCTGAGTGAGGCATTACAAAATATCGATATCTACCTGGCACAAGTCAAGCCACCAGCCGTAGATCATGCTTCTTGTCCGTATTGCAACAACGCCATGGATGCGATACCTAATATCACCTTCTCACAACAGGACATGTTGCTAAAAAATAATAGGCACGATAGGCCCCTGTCCTATACAGAAAATATTGGCGACGTTAAGGTAGACCAGATGCATATTGACCCAGGATCGTCGATCAACATCATCCCGAGAAGCTTGCTTCATACCCTGGGGATCCCGATGCATCATCTAGCGGCCACCAATACTGCCATCAGTGGCTTCAACAGAGGAAGGAGCTACCCTTTGAAAAAAATTTGTCTGAAATGCCAGATCGGCGACCTAAAAACAGAAGTCACTTGCTACGTCATAGACGTAGATACATCCTACAATGTCTTATTGGTGCGTCCGTGGATGCATGAACACAGGATCGTGTCGTCCACCCTCCACCAGTGCCTAAAATATGTAGACGAACAAGGTTTCGTCAAGACAGAGTTTGCTGATGTTGATCCGTTAAAGGAATCAAGATTTACTACTCTGACTCAATCCTTTACAAGAAAGTCCGCCAAGATGAATATGGCAATAAGGCCGACGATGAAGCCGACGCCACAACAACACCCGAGGAGCCCTTGAGAATTCGCCTTAAGGCTCGCACTCCCAATGCTGCCCCCCCCCCCCTCATCGTCAAATTGTACTAGAAGGCACCTGAATCTTCGGTACCTTCAGCATCGTCAGAACCAATGGTCATTCACCTTCGTAGGCCGAATCGACCACCAAAAGAAGATCCCGCTCTATCTACGCCTTTCAAAGCCATGGTCGTTCACCTTCACAGGCCGAGCCGACCACCAAAGGAAGACCCGACCGCAGTTGCAGCTTCCGGACCTTTGGTGGTAAAATTACACAGAAAATCACAAAAGCCTTCGCTTGCGCTGGGGGTAGCCGAGGAGAAGGAAGAGCTGGAGGAGTATATATTCTCTAATGTCAACATTCCTTCCCCTGACGATGTAATTCCGCAAGAAAAGATACCTTATTTCCTCAATAAAGGGTTATCTTTGAACTACTCTGAGCGTATGCATATAAGTACATTGTACTCCATGGAGCACGGTCTAGGCGTTCATTTGCACACACAAGTGACCACTACCTACATAGTATACCGACCACACTCTAGTCAAGATTCTTATTTCTTAGTCCCACCCAGGAGGAAGGGAGATAAGTTCATCATCTTCGGCATGGTCCTTTACCCCAGGGGAAGTAGAACCAAAATCCGAGGTTGGCAGAATGCCACTCCACAGCGTACAGTTCACAAGCCCTGCATCTTATCCAGAAGATGGGATACAACCTGAAGATCACTGATGGGTTGAACTACGACAAAGGTCGAAGGTCGCCTTTACGACTTCCATCCCCTACAGGCATGTCCGAGAATTACTATCATAAGACTAAGTATGGCTTAGGATATGTGTCACGCCCTAGTCCCAAAATACCAGGGGACTAGCCACGTGGCAATGGCCAGCAGCATAACTCCAATGGACAAACCCAATTTAATGGACCCGTTAGAGTGCACTTAAGCTGTAATACATATAAAATGATCTATAAATACCTGTCACAGTTTATATATCTAATCTTATCCACAATAAGTAACGAAATCACAAAGAGACAAGTCTAGTCACAATAATATAAAATGATCTGTCCAACCAAAGCAATATAAATAAAGTCACGAGGAACAATCCGTCATCAAAATGGAAAGAAAAATAACTCCAAGTACCATATCTAGAAGTCACTACAAGATCAAATATCTAAGAACACTAAGCATAATAAATGAACAGTAAGAATACTGTGTGCTCAAGAGAAGTCATCCGGAACAATCTCATCCTCTGCAACCTGTACGTCTCCAATAGCAGCACCTGTCCCGTAAACCTCAGGATAGCTCTCCTCATCTACACCTGTGGACATAATCCGAATCCAGGTCCTTAGGGGACATAGCAAGGTATAATAAACACTCAAGCCAAATAAAATACAGTAAGTAAAAATAGATTCTCAGGGCAAGCTATGTGACCAGCAAAGTAAAATGCAAATGAGAGCATCACCAGTACTCAGGCTGAGACCAGTACAGGCTCAGTGTCAGGGAGCCCAAGCAACAAGTAGTGTCTCATAGAGCCAGTAAATGTGCCAAACTCTGGTACAGAGACGAAAGCACCTCCAGTAACAAATTATATATATAAAAAAACATAATCAGCCTGTAGCATGTGTGTCTCTCTCCACCCAATGTAACCTCACGTCTCATGTCCACGGCGTCTCGTCCATAATACGCAAGATTAACCTCTAGTTAGTACAACGAGTCATAATGATATCTATATAATATGCAAGTCTCATATCACGAATCTTGTAAGCTTATGCAGAATCACCATGAATAACTCAAGAAAGATTCTGTCACATGAAATAGTGTCAAGTGTCCTACGGTCTGACATACTTGGTAAAGCAAGCACGTAAAAATAGGAAAGTGGAATCAACTCTCTAAGTGACGTTACATGACTCCGCATAAGACGTCGACACCCGAATCTTGTTCGGACGTTAAGTAACGTCTCATTGTCCTAGGTTGAACAGGTACATCACAAGAGTATATATATATATATGGAAAAAAAATACAAGCAGATAATATAATAGGATCTACTGCAAGTTTGGCAAGGTATACTTGCCTGGGTCTGCAGTATGTAGTTATAAAGTTGGGTCCCGCGTCTACTCCTCCAGAATCCAATTGACCTAAACAATAAATTTTCTACTTTAAGTATCTAATCAAGAATCTTGTAACTGCAACTAAATTGTATAATTTATTATAAACCATTAATACCCAAGTTCAATTTCATCCTAACATATAAATTCCTGACACAACAACTTACACATTTTACGAGAGATCGGAACCTAGTTTCATGGTTTACGACTTCCAAAATTTACGGTTAAGTCCACAATCGAAGGACATGAACATAAATCATAATAAATCATGTAATCTTGATTTTAAACTGATTTATATTAATTTTAACCATTAAATTTTAGAATTGACAAAATAATTATATTTCAAGATTCGGGCTACTTTAAGTTGACTAGTTTTGTCCGAAACTTGTTCGAAGCATTGCCAGTCCATGTGTAAGGATTATATTCATAAAAATTATTCTATATCATATTTTATTATGCTTTAATCTCAAAAAATAATCACCTTTTATTTCTTCCAAAATAACCCCTATTTATGGGCAAAACTATGCCACAAAATCACCCAAAACCTAGGTTAGTGACCCTTATTTTTAGTGTTCAGAATTTTGATAAAAATACCATTAAAATAATTCTAAAATAATTATTTTATATTAATAAACCACCAATAAATTTATTTTTAAGAATTAACAATAAGGCCTCCAAGAACCGTGTCACAAAGTCTAAAAGTAGCCCTACTGTTGTCCAATCTATCATCAATCTAACATAAAAATTTTTATAGATTTTTATGGTGGAAAAGATGGAAAGAGAGAGTTCTAGAATATTAAACTTACATGAATAAAAGAGAGTCATGCCATGGGGATTTGAGAAGGAAAGTTTGAATCCTTACCCGAAAGCATTGAATGTTTGGACGACGGTGCCTTTTCTTGTTCAAGAACGCACCTTCTTGCTTGTGCTTGCCTTGATTCTCCTTTTTGATGGATTGATGATGATGGCAATGGGTTCTTGATGGGTTTGATGGCAATGGTGGAGCCTTTATGGTTGTTTGGTAGAGATTGGGTGGAAGGATGATAAAATATGGAGCTTTGGAAGAGATGAGAGGGTTTTTGGTGAAGGAGATGATGTTATGAGGGGTAGATGACAAGGGGGGCTACTCTTACACGTAAAGGAGAGGGGAGGGTCAGCTAAAAAGTGGAGAGAGTTGTTAGGGTTAGGATTTTGTAATAAGGGGGTATATATATAGGCTTTTTGGATATATTTAAACCTAGGAGGGGGTGTTCCTAGAGCTTGTAGGGGTCGGCCACCAAGGGAGCTGCTCTTACACGAAAGTATGAAGAGGGGGTGGGTTGTTATAGTTGTAATTTGGTTGGTTAGGATCTTGGGTGGTTAGGTAGTTAGTTAGTTATTTAGTTAGTTAGTTAGTTAGTTAGTTAGGTAGTTTGCCAACTAGGATAACCCCTATGGCACTTTCTATAACTAGAACTTCTATAAATAGAAACAAATTAATTTAAATTATATATATATATATATATATATATATATATATATATATATATATATATATATATATATATATATATATATAGGGGTATTTGGGTGCACTACATGCCTACATGCGTTTGGGTTGGGTTTGGGTCAGGTTCTAGTCAAAATGAGGCAGTTTTACAGTAACCGTGGTTCTAGATGTTTGACAATATTTTTGGATCATGGGGGAGGTCAAACAAATATAACATCCATGTCCTAAATATATTAGGCACAATCAAGATTAATAATATAAATTTTGTTGGAAGGAAAAGGGTTGTGCATTGCTCAAAATATCCAAGCCACGGCAAAAAGTCATATATATAAAAGAAGAATTTAGAAATTAATAATTTAATCTATTAAATTAAATTAAATTAATTAAAAAAAAATTTTAAAATACCAAATTAGCCCTGTTATAAAATGAGAAACATACATCGTTCTGGACCCCAATAGGCGTATACTGCTACATGGTCATGCCTTTCAGTCTGAAGAACGCATGTGCTACATACCAATGAGCTATGAGCACCATTTTTTGTGAACATCTACGCAAGGCAGTGGAATGCTACGTCGACGACATCGCCGTCAAGAGTCGCTCTAAAGATGATCACCTCCAAGACCTGAGGACTGTGTTTGACTTAATGCGAGCACACCGCCTCAAGATGAACCCTACCAAGTCCTTCCTGGGAGTCTCCAGTGGAAAATTCCTGGGTTTCGTCATCACTTCCCGGGTATTCACATAGACCCCGACAAGACCAACGCCATCCTGGAGATAAATCCGCCAAGGAACCTCCGGGAACTCCACGACCTTCAAGGGAGATTGGCATACATCAGGAGATTCATATCAAACCTTTATGGACGTTGTCGGCCGTTCACACAGCTCATAAAAAAGGTGTCTCCATTATTTGGAATGAAGAGTGCCAACGAGCGTTCGACAACATCAAAGAATACCTATCAAATCCTTCTGTACTGGTGGCCCCAATCATGGGAAAGCCATTTTTGCTCTATGTGCGTGCGATGGATCACTCTCTCGGTGCCCTGTTAGCCCAGAATAGTGGTACAAGCCAAGAGCATGCCATATACTATCTCAGCCAGCTAATGGTCGGCCCAGAGCATAGGTATACCACCGTTGAGAGGAATGCCTCACTTTGGTATTCGTCATCCAAAAAACTTGACATTACGTGACTGAACAGATCATTCATGTAATCTCGCGAGTCAACCCCTTCGGGGTCCTCATGACCAAACCTAGGGCACTCAGTTCCCGCTTGGCTACCTGGACAATACTATTATCCCCATATGATATGGTGTTCGTCCCACAGAAGGCCGTCAAGGGTCAAGCATTGGCCGACTTTCTGGAAGCCCACCCGGGGTCAGAAATCTTAAAGCTCTATGAAGAGATTCCAGACGAAGTGGCAGACGCCAACGTAACTTCACACGAAGTTGTCTGGCGATTGTTCTTTGACGATACTTCAAGAGAAGGGCCCAAAGGCGGTATCATCGCTGGGGTCGGGATAGTATCGATCTCCCCATTCGGCCTCATCATCAATCGTGCTTACTAACTCACGGAGCCATGCTCCAATAATGTGGCAGAGTACAACACCCTAATCATCGGACTCCAGCTCACCAAGCAAGTCGGAGTAGAGTACCTAGAGGCCTATGGCGATTCTCAGCTAACCGTCAATCAGGTCCGGGGAGTATATGAAGTCCGAAACGAATACTTGATCCCCTACCACCAAGCTGCACATGGTATTATCGCAACCTTCGAGATATTTTTTATTGAGCATGTCCCTCGGTTACGAAATATCGAGACTGACGACTTAGCCGGGCTCACTGCTTCCTGGGCTGTACCAAATAACACCCATCAGCTAATCGATGTGATCGGACAAGAGCTGGTCTATCCCAAGAACAACCTATGCTTGTGCCTTAGCTATGCAGCGGAGGTTAACACCGATACTCAGGATTGTAGGCTTCTATTCATTGACTATGTAGTCTACGAAATTCTTCCGGAGAACCCGAAGGAGGCTACTTCAATCAGGAGATGCTCCCTCTGTTTTTATTACTACATGGAGACCAAAATATTCTATCGTCGGTCCTATAATGGCCTTCTGCTATGATGCTTATCGAACGCAGAGGCAAAATAAGCCATTTGCGAAGCTCACTACGGCGTCTGCAGGACGTATCAACCCGGTCCTAAGCTACAAGACCATCTTCAGAGAATGGGCTACTATTGGCCTACGATGGTAGCAGATGTTGTTGATTATGCAAGGAAGTGCCAAGCATGCCAAGTCCACGCAGACTTTATCCACCAGCCATCTGAGTTCCTACACCCAACGGTAGCATCTTGGCCGTTTGAGGCGTGGGGAATGGATATCATCGGGCCAATCAGTCCGCCTTTATCGAAAGGACATCGGTTCTTCTTGGCGATCACCGACTACTTCTCCAAGTGGGCGGAAGCTGTCCCACTCGCTGAAGTTAAAATATCAAATGTGATTAACGTCGTTAAGCATCACGTCATATACCGCTTCGGCCTGCTACGAAGGATCATCCATGACAATGGTCCACAGTTTACAAGTCATGCGTTCTATCAGTTCTGTGATAAAAACCGAAGTCACAATGTAGCGTCAACTGCCTACAACTCAGCCGCAAACGGTATGGCGGAAGCGTTCAACAAGACCATTACCAAGCTCCTCAAGAAATTCGTGTCTTCCAACAAATGCGACTGAAACGAGAAGCTGGATGAATGTCTCTGGGCCTACCGTACAACAGTCCGGACAGCTACTGGCAATACGCCTTTCTCCCTGGTGTACGAAAGAGAAGCATTCCTCCCCTTCAAGATCTAGATTCCTTCACTACGAGTAGCTCTCTCCAACCGGCTAACCACGGATGACAACTACCGCCGGCGGTTACAGGAGTTGGAAGCACTTGACGAGAAATGGCTCTTAGCTCAACAACACATAGAGTTGTATCAAGCGTGCCTCTCTGGAGCCTTCAACAAACGGGTAAAACAACGAACGTTCCAAGTGGGTGACCTCGTCTTAACGGTAAGAAGACCGATGGTTATGACTCACAAGACGGCCAACAAATTCTAACCTAAATGGGAGGGCCCGTTCATTGTGGAAACTGTATTTTTCAACGGCGCATACCGGCTAGTGAAACCCAACGATGACTTGCTCATGATGCCTATCAACGGCAAGTTCCTAAAAAGTACTACCTCTAAACTAGACTTGTACTCCCCTCATCCCCAGCGGGACAACCCAGATGTACATCTCTACACTCTTGGTTCTTCATCCCCAGCAAGTGCCTATGTGCAACATTTTTTGCTTCGTTATAAATGCTTGTAAAAGTCATCATCTGTATCCAGGTATCTCAGATACGCAATAGATGATGGATCCTCAAAGTCTCTCCAGCGGAGCAGTCCTCAGGTCCACTCGCACACTCTGCAGTGACCACTCAAAAACTAATCTCGTTAGACGCTAGCCATTTTTATATTACCTCTGAGTTGTCGTCCCACCAACCTCCCTAGCGGAGCAACCCTCAGGTCTATCTTCATTTTCGGATAGACCACACTCATCAAATCACTCCTCAACGAGTTGCTCGAACATCGGTTCACATCCATATTACCTCTGAACTACTATCCTAATATTTCTCTCCGACCGAGTTTGCTATGTCCATATTACCTCGGAGCAAACCTCTGGGGTTTTGGCTATCGATCATCACGTCCATATTACCTATGATATCGATTGTCATCCCCACTTATCATCCATACTCACCAAGGTATACCAGCGTGTTAAGTTCAACAAAATTGCCATATCCATATTACCTCTGGCAGGGCTTATCTCAAACCTATTACTTGTACTAACATGCAATAAAAAGTAATGGGTCCACAAAACCTATCACGTCCATATTACCTCTAATAGGGTTTGTTTTAAATCTATTACTTGCACCCCAAGTGCGCAAAAGGGTAATAGGTCCGCCAAAGACCCCCCAGCGGGATGTCCTTACTATCCACAAAACTTATCACGTCCATATTATCTCTGATAGGGTTTGTTTCGAATCTATTACTTACATCCCAAGTGCGCAAAAGGGTAATAGGTCCACTAAAATCCCCCAGTGGGATGTCCACACTAACTACAAATGATGTGCTACGACCATCTCACCTCTAGTACAAGCACCCCAAATATCATAATATGCAAAGAAAGTGATGTCTCCTTTTATTAAAACAAAAATAAGGAAGAAGAGATTACAAACATCAAGAAGAAGAGGAATCAGAATCGTCTGAATTACTGATGTACAAAGCAAGAAAATGAAAAATGTAAGCGTCTGAGGATGCAAACAATTGACGTAGAGCATCTTCAACACTTGGCTCCCCCGAATCAGCAGGGGTTTCTAAGAGTTTTTTGGAAGATATCCGTCTCGCGTACTCGAACAGTGGACGTTTCTCCCATCCTCTCAGCAGAAAGCAACTCAAGGGTAACCGACGCCGCAAAAATAGACGTGTTGGTTTTATTTGGAGCACCTCCAGAAGCCATTGCATAAAAGTAAATTTGTGTAAGGATTTCCGAGATCGTCTGCCACTTATAAGCAGAGAATCGACGACTTACTTCCTGAGTCATGACTATTCACTCCATAAGACGCGACGATTCTCTCATGCACAACCCAAGATATGATTGCCAGTATTTGGTGTAATTCTATCAGAGACCCGGATTGACACAGCGGTGGGAACATATCAGGCGCATGCCAAGCACATGAGGCGCAGGAAGTGGTCATTTCTCTCTTATGATGCAAATAAAACAAACCAGACAATCGCAATAGAAAAAAAGAGTTTATTTCTTCTTGCCAAAATGGCAAACTATACTTTAGGGGCTACTAGCACCCCAACCACAAAAGCAAAATCAACTAGAGCAAAACAACAAAAGATAGTTTCATAAAAGGAAACACAAAACTACTATTGCTCATCATGGGAGCCCTGTTCCGCTATCCGCACATGGAGACGGACAATCTAACCATTTAGGCATCCATTGACCCAGCGCTCAACTTCTTTCGCCAGGACATCAGGATCCTCGAAGGGGATGTAGGCCTCATACCGGTCATCCAACTTCTGCACCATGACCTCAAAGGCGAATGTATTTTTCGCAGCTCGGCTCGCCTCAGTCCAGATAACCTCCTCTTCCTATTGGGCCTCTCGGATGTTATTTTTCAGCATGTCAAGCTTGGCCTGGAGCTGCCTGATCTCCTCGGTTAAGTTATTTTTTCGGGTGAGGCAATCCTCCCTAAGGTTGCCCAGCCGATCACGCTCCTCTTGCAGCCTCTGGAGGTCATGTAGCAAGCCTTCCCTAGACGAAGCAACGAGCACAATAAAGAACTCGTATTCCCGGGCTATCAGTACCCCCCAGATCTTCCTGTTGGTGCTGGCGTAGCTCCATCAGGCATCGCTCCACCTCCGCCAGTTTTATGTCCAAAAGGTCCGCTGTCTCTTCCAAACTGGGAATGCCCCTGAGGGAGTTGGCCTGGCGTTCGGCAAAGCATTTTTTCCATTCAAAGGATCTATTTCGCTCTAATACACCTTGGGCCCCTTGCTTCAAAAACATGTAGAAACTCTGAAGGAAGATCTGGACATATTCATTAATCTCCTCCGATGTTTCCGGAGTCCAAGGAGGCTGGTAGGAGAAAGAAGCAACTGGTGCAGCAAGTTGCGCAGCAACAACGCCCAACGACCTTGAAGGTGAAGCGGTAGCGGAGTAGCGACCAGATGTACGACTCGCATTACAATCCTTCATAGCCTTCTCAAATGCCCGGACACCTGGCAGCTGAGCAAGGGATTGTTGGCTGAGGGAGTGACCATGGACAGATTTACCAGAGCACCCTGCTGCTTCAGCACCCGCCTGCATACCATCCCCAGATTGTGATGCACCATTTCCAGATGATGATCCAACCGTCACTACACTGGGAACGTCGGGGACGGTCTTTCCAGGACCACTTGTCAACCCGCTAGCCAGAGAGGCCACAGCTGCGGAACCCATAACCACCGCAGAAGAAGTGGCTACCAGCTGAGACGGGTCAGCAGTAGGCAACGTAGATTGGCCGTTTCCCCCAGATGTGCTAGTAAAAGGTCTGGGAGTCCTCTCGACAAGTCCGTCGACTTCTTCTTCCACGTCCTCCTCAACCGCCACGTTCACCTTTATCAGGGGAGAGGTTGGTCTTGTGAATCCAAAGCAACCAGTGATTAGCTTTGCCCGAAGAATGTGAAACTGAAGCCAGAATATCCCTTCATTGGTAAATATACGAAAAAATGTACCAGAAGAAGGCGGGAAGGGTTCCGGCTCGCCCAGTGCAGTCATAGCCCTCCCCACGGCTTCCATATCATCTATCGAGATATGCTCAAAGGGCGTGAAGGGCTCCGCCATTGCTCCACCCGTCTCCTGGCCCCCCTAAGCTTCTAAAGCCAGCCCTATCATGCCTGTACCAGTCTCTTGGGCCCCAAATGGTTCCAAAGAAGGCTCTGACACGCCTGCATTCACATCTTGTAACCCCGCAGTCTCAGGTACAGGTTTTGAGATGCCCGAATCATACCTTGGGAAAGTCTTCTCCTCTGGCTCCTGGTTAGAGGCTGCCGGGGCAACCGCCTGCCGCAAACGGTCCCTCTCCTCTTGCATCTGCAAATTGTCAAACAGACCAGGACCAAGATATTTATATAAAGGAACATGAAGAATTAAACTGAGAGGTTCCACAAATATTACCTCAGCTTCCAAAGTAGAGTCTGTTTCAGAATCTACCGTGAAGGGTCCTACCTCCTCCCGTCCTTCAGTTTCCTCTTCTTCTTGTCCTTCTTTGTCTTCCTCACTGGCTCGTACAGGGGCCTTGACAGTAACCTATTTCCTATAACGCAGCCTCACAGCCACGGATGAATCATGTCGTCTCCTCTTAGGCGGAGGTCTCCTTATTGGGGAAGTCCTGCGCTTCACCGGATAATTCACGGGAGGCGAAGGGTTGTCGGAAGTGTCATCTTCCTTCATAACAGAGTCAGAGTCGACAGTGACGATCTCTGCCTTGCCTTTCCCCTGACCTTTTTGTGGGTCCTTGCATCGATTATCCAGCTTGGTGCCTGCGATGAAGCTGGTTTCCGGATTGAAGTCAGGCGGAGGTTGAAGGACCGTGTATGGCAACTCCAGAAGGGGGTGAATAAAGTGCAGCGGAATAATCTACCCAATTAAAAATTAAGCAGAGTGAAGGTAGTTATTAACTAGCAGTGTATATACAAGACAGTAATATAAAGCAGTAAGTGTAAGAGAGAGCAAACACAAATACCACGATGTATACTGGTTTCCCTCTAAGAGGACTAGTCCAGTCCCGAGAACTCAAGCTCAAAGTTTTATCCACTATAATCACCAATAGTGAATCACAAGCTTTGATCCGAAGGCTTGCCGACTTCTTTACACTACGAGATTTGATCTGAAGTCTCGCAACTTCACACACCACGAGTTTTGATCCGAAGGCTCGCAAATTCATACAGCATAGGGGCTTGATGAACCAAGCTCTTTACAACTCTGTAGATTTTTAGACCGAGACCGCACTTGGCACTTAGAAGGCCAAGGAGTTGATCTTGGAGATAAGAAAGTTTAGGCTCTAAGAGTTTACTCACTATAGAATAGAAAGATAGAGAATGGTTGAGTGAGTAGGAATGTATAATTTCAATCATATTTATAATGTGAAGGCAAACAGAATTTGACCAGAATTTGGATGGGGTTTAATTCAAATTTCCATCCGTCGGGCCAAGAAATCAGGAGCTAATTGAACTGGTTGATTTCATACCAAAAGGGTAACCGAGTTCGGTCCGAATTCGGCATGAGTTCGGCCCGAGTTCGGTTTCTAAGTATGGTAGACTTTGTTAATAAATATGGCATAATTTGGTGGATATATTCTTTGGTTTATTTGAGTGGACTAGATATCTGGTTATAGGTACTAGAATTTGCCAGTGCGACTCAGCTTACATCAATCCTAGACTCAAATAAATAAAAGATTACATATGAAACCAAGAACACTGATGACGCCAAACTTCTGAAACATCTACTGACTTGAAGACGCTTTTTTCCTTATTGGTAGTTGTCCAAAGATAACCAGATCTGAAAATCTGAATAACTTTCAGGGGCTTCGCCCCCGAACTCCCACAAGGAAAGCGGAACCCCCGGGTGCGAGGCTCCAGATAAGTCGTAGGCGGTTCGACAAAATCTTCTAGTATAACGTCGTCTTTGGCTTATCGTCATATATCATATGTCCATTGCTGATCTTGCTTATTGCTTTCTACAAGTACATGTTAGACGAACAAGAAAATATACAAAAGCAAATATTACATATCTGGACAATGCTGAGTTTAAGTAGAAAATACTATAGGGATTGATCGATTACCATAATGATAAACTTAATCGATTAGCCATATTCAAAAACTCAACATAAACATTGATCCAACTGAGATGTGTTCGCGATTACAAAAATAACAACCACTGCATGGCTGATGTGACCCAGAACTTTAGTATCAGACAGAGTAAATCGGACCTGGGTGTTGGTCGTAGAGAAATAATTCCAGGCTCGGACACCATCCAGAACTCTGCCCTCAAAGCTGAGACACGGGCTGGGGTTACCCAAAAGGAGCTGACTATAGCTGAACTGCCAGGAAAACCTACTCGGCAGGTAGGGTTCCGAGAAGGCAAGGTTCCGATTTTGGTACACCAAATGCGAGGGCCGGATGGAAAGTAACCAGCAGAAAAGCTTCAGGGATAAAACTTGATGATCAACGCCCCCATCGCAATGAACCATGATCACCTCATCCTTAGTAAACCTTGGGATCAAAACAAAGAAGGAGTAGTCTGCCATGCGAGCAAGCAAGAACCGACATGCGGGAACCCAGTATAAACCCAGGGCATTGTGCCATATCGGCAAATAAAAGCGTCAGCCTCCGTCGTCGACCCCTCAGCACCGGGGCACATCAAATACAGGTAATGCATCAATAGCCAACCAATCAGATAATGGTAAGGCATTTCAACCTCGTTGAAATCTTTTGAGATGTCACGGGCAATCACTTTGCTTGTGAAGGCACGAAGTCTATGGTGGATGCTGCAGACCATCGCAGGGAGCAAGGCAAGCTCACACTTGAAGACCAACTTCACAACAGGAAGGTTGAGGTTATGGCTAATCCTCTCAATCGCCCCAGAGCCTCCTGAGACTACACAAGTTCATAGCCATATCATCAAAAAGCCAACCAAGGCAGCTTTGTCAAACAACGGTTGAGTATCCTGGTAGAAATAGCTGAAGGTGTCACCAAAACTACCAAACCCTTCATCGGTTGCGGCGGTTCTCTTGGTGTTGTTTATGGTGATAAACGAAAGAATGTGTATAAGACGAGGTTTATACGAAACCCGTTTCTTTGGTTTACAAACAAGCTTGTACAATTAATCCTATACGAGGACGTGGGAGTATAATTTTTAAATTTGGGTAAATATTGCTATAAGTGTCTGATCTGCAGTCGATCACTTTAGCCCTTGGACCACACGATGGTGAAGAAGTGCCGTAGAAAACGGGGAGCAGCTTCGGAGGTTGCTAAGGAGAGTGGATGCACGATGCCAAAGTCGTTGATCGCTACTCCTTGCCTGAGCTCTGGATTCTTCTCTCTCAAAGACTCTTCGACTTCTCTTCAATCTCCAATTCTTCGGTCTCTTAATTCTTTTGATCAATTTATCGACCTTAATTCTTTTGATCAATTTTTTGACCTGTTCCTCTGTTGATAGAGGTCTCTATTTATAGAGTTTTTAGTGACAGTGACCACTCAGTCGGTGTAGAAACCGAGTAGTGGAAAGTACAGCACCCTTTTACACGATGGTTAAAATAACCATTGCCTGCGTATAGATGATCTTTTGAATGAGCGTATGACGCGTGTCCAACTAAGGGACAAAATGCGTATAACTGCTGCGAAGATCACGGCGTAGAAGCCATGTAGGTAGGTATCCCTCGTGTAGAAGAGGTTGGCGTAGAAGCCAATATCTGTCACCATGGCGTAGAAGCCAAGTAGGCAAAGAAGCCAGGTAGGCGTAGAAACCTGACGGCATAGAAGCCGAGTAGGCATAGAAGGCCGAATGGGCATAGAAGCCGAGTGAGCATAGAAGCTGAGGAGGCGTAGAAGCCGAGCGGACACAGAAGCTGAATGGGCGTAGAAGCCGCTGCGTAACGTGCAAGAGTGATGATGTGGATGTCTCAGCCGGAATTACGGCTCTTGGAGATATAATCAAATCTCTCGCATTAAATGCAGAGATCCGCCATCATCCTGTGCATTAATTGCAGAGGCGTATTCTGAAGGCCTGCCACCGTTCTGAGCATTAGGTGCAGAGACGCGCCTCGAGCCCTGTACGAAGAGCAGCTTTTGACGTGGCAGTCTGTTTGTCTTTTGTGGAGCATAAACAGCTCACGTCTACCTGTGTAAAACAAGGCAGCGTATCCCCTTATACGCGTAACAGCAGTTTACGCAAGGGAGATGTCAGTAAACGACGGTTCGGTGATATTTAATCAAATTCCCTGCATTAAATGCAGAGATCCGCCATCATCCTGTGCATTAATTGCAGAGGCGTGTCCCGAGTGGTCTGTCATTATTCCAGCCGTCGTTTGGGTAACCGTGCAGTACTCTTTGTCAGGAGTCAGACGTCAGGTTCACTGCGTGATTTGACAGGTTCATTTCGGGGAATACGAAACGTTCCTCGTACGCTTTAATGCTGCATTGAAAGCGGATGAGTTTTATGCCATAGAGGCGATGAAGCACCCTGTCTACGCTGAAGCGGCCTGGGCGTACTGCATTACCCAGATGGTCCTTGAGTTCATATTTTATGCTGTGCTCAGTGGAAAAGCTCCGTTGCACGCTTGATGGCTCTGAGGTCCCCTGTTTACGCTGCCCTGCATCACCGTGCTGCGTAGAGCTATCCAGCGTATTTTTCATGCTTCTACAAGACCCCCTTCAAAGCTTTTAAATTCCTCGTAATTTGAAACGCTTTGAATGAAGCATGAACCGTTCCTCGTAACTCTAAACGTTTTCTGAATGGAGCCTGAAATGGTCAAGTTTGACACGTTCTTTCAAGGCTGACTTTATGGCAGAGTTATTGGGGATCGATGTGATCTCTTTCGCCTATAAAAAGGCTGAGGAATTAACCTGTTCTTCCCACGTTCACTTCACCATACGGAGATGATCGCCGGAGTTCGTCGGGTCGATCTGAGGAAGAAGGAGATCATGTTCTTCCAACATGTAAGGGGCCGAAAAAGATGGCGTCTTCGAGCAAATGTCATCTGCAACGATGGATAATGGAAGGATATCATAGCCTCCCTTGCTCGGGATAATCAGCAACTTTGTATGGCGGTTCTTCCAGGAGAAAAGAAGGGTCATATTTTGCCATGCTGCTTGCAAGTGGCGCCTTCTCCCGTTACCTCCGTGGATGAGAGCAGATAGACTAGCTCTGTCATCCCGGGGTGGCGTTGGGTGTAGGAAAGTAGATTTATCCTACTTTTCTTCTGTTGTAGGATGGGTCTATGCCCATTTTGTATCCTTCCGCCATAGGCAATATGTCAGTCAGTTTGCGGCAACCAACTGACTGCTGGAGAAGATGGATGAAGAATTGCCGCCCATGCGAGAACCTGGTAGAACAGATTCTGGGTGCGATCTTCAGACGACGACGAGGAAGTCTTTTGTAGACAGGATTTCCCTCATATGTAATCGTGATTTTGATCTTTAATAAAGTCATCTTTCTTCTCTGCATATGATTGCCTTGCCATATGTTACTGTGAAGTCTGAATATGTGTAGCTTCGACACGTTTGATTCTTTACGCCGACTCTGTTAGAAAGAGTATTAGGTCCCGCCCTGTCTTTTACGCATAGCTAGGGATGCGCAGAAAGCTGCTTTAGCATTTAACTCGAGTCTTCGAACCGTTCTGCTGTTAGGAACGAGAAACCGCGTAAAATTCTGAACTGTTGCTTCTGATAAACAGAATTCTTTGTTCAGACATCATCTTCAAGAATGACTTCTCAAAAATCCCTTAGAACCGGGCAAGAAATGGCTGTCAAACTGAGTTGCCATCTTGAACTGTAGATGGAATATTCAGACTGGAGTCTGGATGAACTTCCAATCGACCCATGAAGAAGAGTAATTTTCAATGTTGAACTCTGTATGCTTTGGGTACTTGGGATATCTTCCGGTCAAGGGGGAGTATCTTCTGTGTGAACTCCTGTAATTAACCGCTTTGAGAACCGTTCGGATGTACGCGTACTCTGGCCGGCGTATCTTTCAGATGTGCGGAGAGTCATAGCATAAGATCATAAGTTTGTAGCCTCGTGAGCGTAAACTAAACGCCACCGAGCGCAAAATCGTAGACTTGTAGTTCCTGAGCGTGAAGTCGTAGGTTTGTAGCCTCTCGAGCATAAAAGCTTACTGAGCACAAAGGCATTCGGGCGTAAAACCATAGACTTATAGCCTGTGAACGTAAAACCGTAGATTTGTGGCTGTCGAGCGTAGAAAGCTCCTTAGCGTAGAACTGTAGATCTGTAGCCTGTGAAAAGGAAATCTTCCGAGCGTGAAGTCGTGGATCTGTTGCTTCTGAGCGTAAACTAAACGCCACCGAGCGTGAGACCATAGATTTGTAGCTGTTGAGCGTGATGTCGTAGGTTTGTAGCCTCTCGAGCATAAAAGCTTACCGAGCACAAAGGCATCCGGGCATAAAACCATAGACTTATAGCCTGTGAGCGTAAAACCGTAGATCTGTAGCTGTCGAGTGTAGAAAGCTCCTTAGCGTAGAAACCACGAATCTGCTTTGCGCAAAAACTTTTCGAATCCGCTGACTGTCCGCCTTTCGAGAATAGTAGGCTGACGCAGTCCTCAATCATTAACCGAACATTAATTAGGAGATTTGGTTCGGGTTTTGAGGAGTCCATCCGAACTCTATATATACCCCAAGTTTCTGAGAGAAAAACTTTTCATCCATCTTCTGCGAAAGAAAGCTTTCGACTGTTCGAGTTCTTCTTCGTTTCTTCTCCGATTCTTCAAAGTTTCCAGCAATGGCTTCGAAGCAATCCTCCTCCTCTAAGGGAAAGAAGGTCGATTCTTCTTCCCGTTCTTCTGCTCAAGCGGGCGTGTCTCCGGTCGGGCAGGGCAAACTTCGTTCTGAGTGAAGTGTCCCGCCGACGAGCAGTGCACCTGGCCTGAAAGGTAGGGTTTTTGGGACGAAAAGAAGGACAAAAAATCCTTCGCACACGTTGAACGTGACCGCGCTAGGTCGTCTTCTGTGCTGATAGCCTCTTTGAGGAAGATGATGCACGGAGACGTTTTATCTTTTACGTCCACATTTCTAATGTGTCAGCGTAAAAACTCCAGATTTTCGCAGTTGAGCGTAAAATCTTTGACTGCCGAAAACTTGGTGTATACTATAAAATTTGAGCTTTACGCTTGTGGATGAAAATTTCGACGTAACTCAAACTTTTGGCAATCTGGCGTAAAGCACAGACTGTATACTGCTGACTTGAATTTTACGCTTCTGGATGAAAATTTCGGCGTAACGATCAGGTTTGTACAGTCTTGGCGTAGAGCACAGACTGTTGCCTCCTTGTATATGCTACAAGTTTGTAATATCCAGCATAGAAACTGATATATTTTTCTTGTATTTTGTAGTTAACTTGCATGAGTCTCCGCTAGCCGAGGTGATGGGTTATGCCGCCGGGATGCTGCACTCCAACTATCTGGAGGATCTGTCCCATGTGACATTTCCTATCTCCGGGCCCCATCATTCCGAAGGAAGGGAAATTTTGATATCGGCTCAGGGCGAGCGAACGCTGCTGAGCATGATTAATGGAGAGCCCCTGATGTACGTAGACGGGGACCAGTATATAAAGCCGACTTTTCTTTTCGGGGACATGATTGATAAGCAGTCCCAGACGAAGCCCAAGAAAGAACTCTGGGTTTTCCCTGCCGGGGGCTTGGTCTTGCATCTGCCCAAGATGCCGAGAGATTATCCCATCTCGGCATTCTTCCATGCTACACATCCCAGGAGGATGTCGTGGACGCTGACTCCCGATCTTCACGGTAGGCTGGGGAAGATCTTCTACCAGAAAGGATCTGGCCTATTTGTCAGCCGCCCTTCCGGCCCTGTAACGTCGTTCCGGGGATTGTACCCGGGCAGTGTCCCGAGTGAGGACAGCTTAGTGCTCCAGCCGGTGCAGTTGCCGACCTTCTGCAATGATTTCATGGGGCGCGGAGGAGTATACCCCAAGGTGAATCCTCGGTGCAATGGGTGGATGACCCCAACAAATCTTCGATGGGCTCGTTTAGTTGATTGGGCCCTGAAGCATTTTTAGATCGAGTTGGAGAGATCGGCCTGTTTGCAGCTGTGAGTGCCACCAGTGTTGGGTTACCTCCTAACCCCAACCTGTTTCTGGCACTGATGGAGCGATATATTCCGCTCACCGGGACTTTCGCCACTCCACTGGGGGAGTTGGGATTGGCCCTCCATGAGATGGCAGAGATCTCGAGACTGCCGATGGGGGATACTCCGTATGAAGAGTATGTTCCCACGAACCGGGAGCTGGGGGATTCAGACCCTCGGGTAGTGGAAGTGTACCAGGAGCTGATGTGCCACTACCTTGCTTGCACCGCCTTCTACTGTGAGCCTTCAGATTTGGCTCATACCAGTAAATGGATGTCCTACCTCTTTTTTCACCGGGCCAGGACTGCTCAGCCGGAGAAAGTTTTAGAGGGCAAGGATCAGCCTGTGAATCCTCTGAGCGTGCTTACTGCTCAGGTAGTCGATTACCTTATGGAAGATGCTGGGGCTCCAGATCGGATCATCGACGAAGGGATAGGAATATAGCCTACAGTCATCTGAGGCATTGCCGCAGGCCTCTGTCCAAGAAAGCTCAACTGGATGGCTTCCTTTCTATATGGCTGCGCCGACTGGTGGTACCCGGCATCGCGTCTGCGGATCGAATTCACTGCAACACCTTGTGGCCTGCAGTGCGTCTGGTGTTCGGGGCGAGACTGGGCTTGCTTTCTGCCATGGTGTGCCGCATACAAGCTGGCCTGAGGGCGATGACTGAGGCGCTGCTTGCCGATGAAACTCGGTGTGAAAGCTTTCCCCGGGTGGAATTACCATACCTGTATTTGATGGGATGGTTAATTCTTCATAACCCCCGGGTGATGTCTCCAGGTTCCGGCAGTAGCTTGGGGGGGAGTTTCTTGCTGAATTACAAGAAATCCTCCTGGAATGTGCTCACAGTTTTAGACTGTCGGCGGGTGCTGAATTGCTGCCACAGCTGGAAGCTCCTATGCATTGTTCCCTCTGTTCATCGCAATCAATCGGGGATTAGGCTTGAGGACTCAGGTAGAGAGAAGACCATTCTTTCTTCCGAGGCTTTCAATTGGTTGGTCTGCATTAGACCTTCCCACTTGCTGTACAGAAGTGAAGACTACTGCTTCTTTGAACCCTACCTGCCTAGTCGGTTTGCCAGGCAGTTTGGGTATGATCAGTTGCACGTGGGCAACGCCGTCACCAGCTTCAGGTCCAAAGGTATACTCATCGATGGAGCGAGGGGATGGCGATATTTTATCATGGGCTGCACTGGGGCAATTTTTACTATGTCCTTCACCACACTCTCCACGGAGTTGCGCATCCTCCATACGTATGCCCAGTTCTATGTGGCAACCAACACTTCCCATCGCAATTTTGATATGCATGGAAGTTTTAGGGTACCCTCTTCCAAGCCTGGGGGAAGAGTCGAAGTCCCCTCGGTTTCTTCTGACGAGGGTGAAGAGTCCGTTACTCCGGATGAGCCTCTTATATCGGTACCGAGGGGTGAAATACCTCCGCCTGTAGGGGCCTTGGTAATCTCTGGGAAGCGAAGGGCTCCTGCTCCGAAGGAGACTTTCCCTCGTAAGAGGAAGAAGAAGACGGTTACTCGCCCTCTCCCGATTCCTGGTATTGTAGCTCCTGGAAGTGAGCCCGCTTCTCCCTATGTTGGGGATGATTCTTTGATTGGAGGTTCCTCGCCTTTTAGAGAGGGACCTTCTACCGTTTCGGCCGGCGGTGCCAGAGAATCTCAGCTGGAAGCTGCTATCACTGCTACTGCTTCAGGTAGTGGAACGAAGTCACCTCCGGGGCTGATTATGAGATTTCATATACTTATATCTGGAGCAGCATCGGGAGAGACCTCTGCCGTGCCTGTCAGCGCCCCTGGCGAGATTCCAGCCGATGAGCCTCAAGTGGATCTCGGCAAAGACCTGGAAGAGTATTTGCCAGCGTCAGTTAGCAGGCCCCCTTCTCCAGGTATGACAGCTTGCTTAGCATCACTAAGAAATGATTTAGCTGTACTGGCTGCAGATGCGACATATATGCCATCGGCCATGGGTAAATATCGTCTTTACGTCCTTCTTTTTTCTAGAGAGATTAACATCGTGTCGATATTAACTTTCTTGTCTTCTTTTCAGGGGAAGACCTCTTCGGGGAGGGCAATGTATATGCGTCCTTCGGCTCTGTGTCCGGTCCTGGTGGCGATACGGAGGTGCCTGATTTTGAAGAGGAAGCATCTTCGGGTGCCGGCTCGCCTGCCGACGAGGTTCCGATACCTCAAGAGGACGAGCCTGTCATTGCGACAATGCCTCCTTCGAGCATGCTGGTTACTTCGTCCGGTGTTGGCGCTTCATCTTCCGTCGCACCACCTGTGGAAGCGACGGCCGTGGCAACATCGTCTGCGGTCATCCCTGGAGCGGGGTTCGACAACATCGCAGCCACTCCCAGCGTGCATTCGACTCTAGCTGCGCTGACCGAGCAGTACACTGGTATCTTCTATAGCACCCTGAAGATGCTCATATCCAGGGTGTTGGAGAAGAACTTGAGCTTTAAGGCTTTGAAGAGGTCTTCTCAGATTGCGATAGCGCCGGTCAGGGAATTCGGCGACACTGGGGTATCTGACGCCCTGGAGGAGGTGGTTAATGGTTTGGAGTAACCCATTAACGAATACTTGCAGCTATCCCTAGACAGTGTTGACGATCTGGTCCAGGATGAATATGACTCCTTGACTGCAAGGCTGGGGGAGTTGGAAGCTCTGAACAAGTCCATCCATCGAGATGCGGCAGAAGGAGATGAACGATGAGCATGCCATCTTAGAGTGTGTCGTTCCCCAGTTGGCCAAGAGCAAAGCTGAACATGAGGGAAATGAAGCGAGGGTCCACAAGTTGGAGGCTAAGCTCGCTTTAGCGAAGGAGTGGTCTCGCGCTTCAGCCGCAGGTGTACATGTGTTACAGAGCCAAATGGAAGCGGCTCAACAGAACTTGGCACACGCGAGTGCCATGCACGCCGCTCTTACACATTCTCTGTCTGATTTATCCGGCCTGAACGATGAGGAGGCAAGGTTGGAGCGGGCTCGAGCTACCATTTTGGACTCCAGGAATGCGAGAATGGCTGCACTGGCGCAGCAAATTCGCGATTTGACCGCTCCCTCCTAATGATGTACCTTTGCTTTTGTTTTGCAAATATGATTTTGCTCTTTTTTGGGAATAATAAAGAGGCTTTTCATCTGACTTTGTGGACCCATCATTTCGGAATGTAAATGACAGGTTTGGGTGAAAGTTATATCTGAGGTAGTATGGACGTGATATACTCTCGGTAAACTTTAGCAGGACATATCTATTCAGAGGTCATACGGACATGATAGAATATGCTTTAGTAGGACATATCTATTCAGAGGTTATATGGACATGATAGAATATGCTTTGACTAAAGTTTGTACACAAAACACTATCAGAGGTAATATGGACATGATAGGTCTTGCAGTTCCAAATTAGTCGAACATATCTATTCAGAGGTTATATGGACATGATAGAATATGCTTTGACTAAAGTTTGTACACAAAACACTATCAGAGGTAATATGGACATGATAGGTCTTGCAGTTCCAAATTAGTCGAACATATCTATTTAGAGGTTATATGGACATAATAGAATATGACCCAACTAGTTTCGTTTTGGAAGTAGTTTTGTCAGAATGAGATTTTTGCCATATTCCACTTGAGCAGAGAAGGTTAAGCATAGTACATTTTCAGGAATTTGCCGTTGATAGGAGCCATTATGAGGTCTCCGTTAGGCTGGGCTAACCTGTAAGTGCCGTTTGAGAACGTTGTCTCGATCACATAAGGGCCTTCCCATTTGGGCTAAAATTTGCTCTTACTCCTGTGAGTAAGAATCATTGGCCTTCTTACGGCTAAGACTAGCTCGCCGACTTTGAACACCCTTTCCTTTACTTTTTGGTTGAAAGCTCTGAAAATGCGTGCTTGATAGAACGCGATGCTCTGTTGAGCTTGAAGGCATTTCTCGTCTAATCCTTCTAGCTCTTGAAGCTTTAATAGGTCATTCTTTTCCTGAGTCAACTCATTAGCGACTGCTATCCTGAGTGACGGAATTTGAATTTCGATGGGAAGAACTGCTTCACTCCCATAGACCAATGAGAATGTGGTGCAACCTGTCGGTGCTCGGACCGTTGTGCGGTATGCCCAGAGATATTCTCCCAGCTTCTCGTTCCAATCTTTCTTGTTCGAGGAGACGAACTTCTTCAAGAGTTTGATAATAGTTTTGTTGAAGGCTTCCGCCAAACCATTAGCAGCTGGATAATACGCCGTAGAGGCAATATTTTGTATCCGATTTTTATCGCAAAATCGATGAAATGCTTGGCTGATGAACTAAGGCCCATTATCATGGATTATCCTTCGGGGAATCCCAAAGCTATAAATGACGTGATGTTTGATGAAGCTGATCACATTAGATGCCTTCACCTCAGCAAGAGGGATCGCCTCTGCCCATTTGGAGAAATAGTCCGTGATGGCCAGTATGAACCGGTGACCTCTGGAAGAAGACGGGTGAATAGGACCAATGATATCCATACCCCATGCTTCGAATAGGACCAATGATATCCATACCGCATAAGCCGTCGTGAGCTTCACGGATAATCTGTTGTGCTTCGTCATTAGAGAGACATCTCAATAGTAGTCCGTCGTAGGTCCGGCGATATAGGCATTGTGAAGATGCATCGAAGTAGAAGCGTAATGATCGTCTTTTGATGGATACTGCTTCTTTAGGGTCCTCCGGCAAGATTCCGTATACCACGAAATCTATAAAGGGACTCTTCCAATCTTTCGTAGGAGGATCGGTGTTCACAGTGTAGCTGCGTTCTATGTGAAAGTTGTTCTTCACACAGAATAAATCTCTGTTAAAAAGGATTACCGAATTCTGCCTTCTTATAGGAGTAGCTAAATCCGCAGCTAGACTGGCTAGGGCATCAGCTTCCAGATTCTGAGATCGAGGTACATACTCTAGGAAGAACCCTTTGAACGTCATGGCTATCTCGACCGTTGCTCGGTGATAGGGGATGAGGTCCGGATTTCGGACTTCATATATTCCTCTGACTTGATTGACGATAAGCAGAGAATCACCAAAAGCTTCCAGAGATTCGACCCCCAGATCTTTAGCGACTTGGAGCCCGATTAGCAGGGCGTTGTACTCCTGCGACGTTGTTGGAACAGGGCTCGCTAAGAGAGTATGCTCGGTAGATGACGAGTTTGTCAGGAGTAACCAGGACAATTCCTACTCCTGAAACTACGTTTCCCCTGGGACCAGTCCTGGAGGCACCGTCGAAGAATAGTTGCCATGCGTCACTTTCCATTGCGGAATTACATTCTGCAACTTCGTCGAGAATATCCTCGTATAATTTGGAGGCCTCCGGGATCGGGTGAGCGGCTAGGAAGTCAGCCAATGCTTGGCCTTTGATGGACTTCTGAGGGACGTACACCATGTCATATGGTGTTAATAACATCGCCCAAGTCGTGAGTCGGGAGTTAAGAACACTTGGCTTGTTTATCTGTACCCGAAGAGGATTGATCTTGAAGATGATATGAATAGTCTGGCCGGTGACATAGTGCCGCGTCTTCTGGATAGCGAACATCAGAGCCAAACATTCCTTCTCCACTGCATTGTACCGGTGCTCAGCTCCGATCATCATTCTACTTAGATAGTAGATAGCCTGTTCATGTCCCACATCGTTCTTCTGCTCGAGAAGAGCTCCCAGAGAATGGTCCATCGCTCAAACGTACAGGAAGAATGGTTTTCCTACGACGGGAGGTACCAGAACTGGCGGATGAGTGAGGTAGCGTTTGATATCTTTAAACGCTTGCTGACAGGCTTCGTCCCATACGAAGGATACACCTTTCTTCATGAGACATGAAAAAGACTGACATCTCCCAGAGAGGTTGGATATGAATCTCCGGATATAAGTCAAATGACCTTGAAATCCCCTGAGTTCCCTCAGATTATGGGGCGGTCGCATTTCTAAGATGGCCTTGACTTTATCAGGGTCCACTTGAATGCCTTTGGCGGTAATGACAAATTCCAGAAATTTGCTACTAGATACACCCAGAAAGGACTTTGTAGGATTTATTTTGAGCTGATGTTGGCACATCAACTCAAATACTGTCTTTAAGTCTTGGATGTGATTATCCTTGAGGCAGCTTTTGACAGCTATATCGTCTACGTAATATTCTACTGTCTTGCGTAAATGCTTGTGGAATATGTTACTCATAGCCCGTTGGTACGTAGTCCCGGCGTTCTTCAATCCGAAGGGCATGACCGTATAGCAATATACCTCCAATGGTGTCCGGAAGGCAGTATGCTTCTCGTCTTCAGGATGCATCTTGATCTGATTGTATCCTGAGAATCCGTCCATGAAAGACATACGTTCAAAACCGCATGTATTGCCAATCATGACGTCTGTGATGGGAAGAGGAAACTCGTCCTTGGGGCAGGCTGCATTCAGATCTCGGTAATCGATGCAGACGCGCACTTTCCCATTCTTCTTCATGACCGGGACAACATTGGCGACCCAGTCGGGATGTTGTTCCTCCCGGATGAAACCACAGGCTATCAACTTCTTGATTTCAGCTTCAATGGCGTCCATCATATCCGGGCGGAACCGGTGTTGGTGCTGCTTCACTGGCTTCGAAGCGGGTAATATGTTGAGTTTATGGGTAGCCACCTTTGGATCAAGGCCCGGCATATCCTCATAATTCTACGCAAAGACGTCGATGTATTCTTTTATCAGCTAAATAACTTCTTCCCTTTCAGCTGGGGAAAGATTGTTACTGATAAATATCGGCTTTGGCGAAAGTTCATCCCCAACATTTATCTGGATAACTTTATCTTCAGTGGGAGGTTCTCTCTGCTCGAAGCGGAACTCCCATTGTGTATCCATTTGTTGAGCCCAGGAGTCATTCTCAAACGGCTCAGATTCTTGCTCGTCTGCTTCGAAGGAATCTGCCACTACCATGTTCACTGATAATGTTCGTTCGAGATCCTCAGATGAGTCGGAGGGCGACGTGCCGTCTTGAAAAGAGGAAAAGGTATCCTCGTTTGACTCGAAAGTTGCAAGGGAGAAGGCATACCCTAACCCGAAATGAGTTTATTGATAGCGGAGATCGCCGTGCAGCGGTATTCGTCTGCCTTTTCCGTAGTTGAGACCTGGTTCCAGCTTCAAGTCGTAACCCATACTTTGCATGATCTTCAAAGCTTGCGGGCTGTACCTGTGAACTTGCATTTCACCAGCATCATCGTCGAAGGAATCTTCTTGTATAGTCGATTCGTTGCGCATGCGGCCGAAGACTATTGAACGCTGGCTGCTGCGGGCAGGCAGAACAATGAAGATAGAATCCTCATGTGGTCCATATGTCGATACGACATTGGATGATGACGCTACTTCCCACACGTACGGATGATAGAAATCTATAGCTGCCAAGAATTTCTGTGCTATAGGCTCTATATCATCATGGGGAGAGGATTCCTAATTTGGAATTTGAGCGTCGATATACTGGAAAGGAGGTCCTTTATTATCATCGGAAACCGCATTCCCGGTTGTATTTACATCAGTCGGCTGTCTGTCGCACCGAAGATTGATGACCAAGGGTGGAGGCTTCTGGTTCAAAGTGATCACTAGAGGATGCCCTCCTCTTCCCGACCTGGTTTTGTTCAGGTGGATAGCCATAGGCTCCATGGCTTTTGGGCGGGTAGTTCGCCCTTTCACTCTGATTGACAGGGGTTGTTTGACAGAGGGTTCTTCAGGCTCCCGGTGGGATTCCTTCTCTGTTTTGCCTGACACCTCTTCCGTGTAGTCTTGAGAGTACAACACGGCATCGGAGTAGTAGGATTCTACTCCTTTAAATGGGTTCAGGTCTGCAACCTCCGTCTGTACCGCTCCTTGAGTGTCTACATATTTGAAGCATTGATATAGAGTTGAAGGAACGATGTTGTGGTCGTGGATCCAAGGTCTACTCAGCAGAATATTGTAGGATACCTCTGAATTGATGACATAGCATGTAGCCACCGATCTGAGGTCACCGATCTGGATCCTCAGACGAATTTTTTCCAATGGCTTGCTTCTCCGAGCGTTGAAGCCCACGATTGTAGTGGTGGTGTAAGCCAATTCGCTGGTAGGTATCCTCAGTGGTCTGAGCAGACTATGAGGAATGATGCTGATTGAGGATCCTGGATCTATGTGAATCCGGTCGACCTCCATGGAACCGACGTATCCGGTGTAATAGAGGGGTCTGTCATGCCTGTTATGTTTTAACAGCATATTGTCTTGAGTAAAAGTGATGTTCGGGACCACCTCCAACACACTGTGGCATTGAGGGCACGCCACTGGTTCTTCGTCAGGGGACTTGAGCTGGGTCAAGTATACTTCCGCCTGCATCAGTGCTTCACTCAGGGCTAGACGAGTGTCTTGGGAGAGCCTGAGTAGCTCGAAGATGGACAACCTGGCTGGTGTATTAGCCAGTTGGGCCAGGATGTCGAAGTTGTACGGCTTCTCTAAACCTTTGTTTTGAATGTTTTTTAAAGGTTTGTCAAAGCGCACTTCTTTTTGCTTTCCCTTGTCCGCCGAAGTTGGTCTCGAAGGACCGGCCTCTGGTACGACGGGCTCTGGTTCTGAAGGTTTGGCAGCTGAAGCGTCTGCCGGTGCATCTTCCTGACTCGCTCCGTAGTCCTTGAGGTAAGCTTTCCCTGAACGGGTTGCAGCTAATACCTCGGCTTCGTCTGATGTCGAAGAGGTCGCAACCATATGGCATGGTTTGCATTTGGAGCTCTTTCTAGACTTAGCCTTAGTAGCTTTAGTCTCTTTCTCGAGCTCCGACACTAAATCGGGATAAACCCACATAATCTCGCCCCGCCGGGTGGTTAGGGGTACCAGGTCATGATTTTGACCCCTAGGTGGAGGAAGATTGACGATGTTCATCGTTGTCCGGGAAATAGGTGTAATACCGTCCGGGACTTCCTGGGGAGGCATATTGCCAAATTACAGAGAGATCATGTTGGCCGTGACCGTCTTCTCGCTATTGTGCAGAGTGATGGCCTTAGCATCGATCAGCTCCTGGATCTTCCTTTTCAGTATGTAACACGCCTTTGTCGGATGGTGTACGTATCTGTGGAAGATGTAGTACTTAGGATTGTTAGTACTGCCGACTTCTTGGGGCCGCCTCTGCTCCGGAAGGATGATCTTGCCGCTCTTGACAAGATACTCGAATATGCTTGGAATATCGTCGTCGTCAAAAGAGTATACTTCAACGGGCCTGGCAGTCCCCGGTCTCGTCTGCGTGGTAGCCGCGGTCTTTTGTCTGGACGTGTTGATTGTCAGGGCTTCCTTCCCTCTGGAACCAAGGGGATGGTCGTTGTTGGGAGATGACCTCTTGCCTCTGTCGGAGGCAGAGATCATGATGTCATTGTCACGCGCCTTCCGACTGTTGTCTTCGGCGGCTACCGCTGAGACGATGAATGAGGGCCAATCATGGAACTGATATGGTCCTGTGAACACCGAGATGACGAAAAGAAGGTTCTTCCTGCAAATGTCCACCAATGTCGAGTCTGGAACTCCGGGAGGCATTTGCAAAGTGGCCTGACAAAAATGTTCGATGAAAGTATGAACGTCCTCCTTTTCCTTCTGCTTTACTTCGATGAGAGAGGACATAGACATCCATCCCTCCCTCGTAGAATCGTGTGAAGAATAAAGCCTTGAAGTCTTCGAAGGACGAGATGCAATTGTCCGCCAGGCTACGGTACCACTGATAAGCTACCCCCGAGAGACAGCCCTTGAACACCCGGGTAAGGAGGGCGTCATTCCCTTGTAATAGCACCGTCATCATACTGAAGTAGTTCATGTACTGACTTGGTAACATTTTTCCCTCGAACAAAACCATGGTCTGTCGTTTGTATCTCGGAGGAAAGGGGACTTCTTCCCAGATAGCCGGGTAAGGCTGGTTGATTCCTAATTTCTTGAGCTGATCTTTGTGCTTCAAGGCATCAAACTGGGCTTTCAACTCCCGTACTGCTTGCATCGGATTTTCAACCGGTAGCGAGCCCTCGGAGTGGTATGAAATCGGTTGTATCGTGACTCCAACAGGAGGTAATACATTCTCCGAGTGAGGAAGCGGAGGAACTGCTGACTCCTGGTCTAGAGCAGGCTCTTGGATCGTGTTGGATGGTGGTAAGTCCACCCCCACACGTATCTGAGTTGGAGGGACCGCTGTTTGAGCCATAGCAGCTGTGTGTTAGGTCAGCATCATCTGGTGCATGTTCTCCATCATGGATTGCATTTATTTCAGAGACGTTTCCAGTATAGTGATGCGTTGTTCCGCGCTCCCTGACGGCGAAGATTCCTCGTGTTCATCTCCAATGGCATAAACTCCCATCTCCCTGGGTGTCATTGAAGGATTAGTATAGGTCGCTGTAGAAGTTGACTCTATACTTTCAGCATCTGACTCAGGGGAGTGGCGACCCCTAGCATCGGAATCAGAAGAGTACGAAGCCGGTTGTCGTGACTTCGAACGGGTATTTTGGAACACCCCAGCTTCAGTATTTCTAAGGAGCTGGTTGAATCTCCTTCGGCTTGGAGTTCTAGAGGGATGATGTCTTGAGCTTGATCGTCCTCTAGGTATGTATGAAGCCACTTCACCGATGCATGTATTGGCTCTTCTTCTTGGGAAGACGGAGAGTAGCTTAACCAGTCGAAAACCGACCGTCTTGCTTCAGAACAGCAACAATTAACTACAATCCTATGACTATTACAATGGTGCTCGCTAGGAGGCGTAATAGACATGCTGGAAGATCCCCTATCCTTGCGTTTCTGGATTAGATATGTACGCAGGTCAGAAGAATTTACAGAAGAAGAAGAAGAAGACTGCTTGTTCCTTCTGTTCACCGCAGTGGGCATGCGGATGTTGGGAAGCCCAATTTTCCCTGTGCCACCCGTATACAACAGGTTGGCCATCTGGTCAGCGGATAATCTCCGAGGAGGATCTCTTTCTGTCAATCGAGCCTTCCGTACGCTGAGGGATTCCTCCTGGCGTAGTTTGAAGCTCTGCTCCGGTTGGCGTAGAGCCGAGGAGGCCCTCAGTCGGCCATCAGTTCCTCGCGTAATCCGGAGGGCGGGCATATTCTTCCCTTGTTGGCGTAGAGGTCGGGAATTTAAGCAGTCTGCTACTTGCTTTCCCTTGCGTAGATTGCAGGGATCATCTGATTTTCCGCGGAAGGCAGATGCATTTTTGTGCGCAGAGCGCGAAGTGGACTTCTGGGCTAGCCCTAAGGCATTGTCAGAAGTTTTGTCTATTCCGCCAGGGACGGGAGACTGATTTTTACGCGCAGGGCGTGGAGTATACTTCTGGGTTGGCACTAAGGCATTGCCAGAAGTTTTGTCTATTCCGCCAGAGACGGGAGACTGAATTTTACGCGCAGGGCACGGTGTAGGCTTCTGGACTAGCGCTGAGGCATTGTCCGAAGTTTCGTCTGTTCCACCAAGGATGGGAGACTGAATTTCACGCACGAAGCGTGGAGTATACTTCTGGGTTAGCACTAAGGCATTGCTAGAAGTTTTGTCGGCCCTGTCAGAGACAGGCGACTGAATTTTACGCGCAAGGCGCGGAGGGAGCAATGCTACAACCTCGTTGGTCGAAAAAATCGGAGAGTCGACAGGAATGGTAGTAGATGTCTTGGGCATCCAGACCTTGCGTAGCTTCCTGTTGTCTTGTACAGAGAGAGAGTGAGAGCTACCCCCTGTCCGAAGCATGTCTTCGTAGGCAGACTGGTCAAACTGGACGACCAATGTCTTCTTCACGGATCCCACAGATACCGCATCGTGTTGAGCAATTGCTTCCTCTTCAGAAGAGAAAGATGTCCCCAGCAGAGTCGCCATCTTGTTTATGGTGATAAACGAAAGAATGTGTATAAGACGAGGTTTATACGAAATCCGTTTCTTTGGTTTACAAACAAACTTGTACAATTAATCCTATACGAGGATGTGGGAGGACAATTTTTAAATCTGGATAAATATTGCTATAGGTGTCTGATCTGCAGTCGATCACTTTAGCCCTTGGACCACACGATGGTGAAGAAGTGCCGTAGAAGACGGGGAGCAGCTTCGGAGGTTGCTAAGGAGAGTGGATGCACGATGCCAAAGTTGTTGATTGCTACTCCTTGCTTGAGCTCTGGATTCTTCTCTCAAAGACTCTTCGACTTCTCTTCAATCTCCAATTCTTTGGTCTCTTAATTCTTTTGATCAATTTCTCGACCTTAATTCTTTTGATCAATTTTTCGACCTGTTCCTCTGTTGATAGAGGTCTCTATTTATAGAGTTTTTAGTGACAGTGACTACTCAGTCGGTGTAGAAACCGAGTAGTAGAAAGTACAGCACCCTTTTACACGATGGTTAAAATAACCATTGCCTGCGTATAGATGATCTTTTGAATGAGCGTATGACGCGTGTCCAACTAAGGGACAACGCGTATAACTGCTACGAAGATCATGGCGTAGAAGCCACGTAGGTAGGTATCCCTCGTGTAGAAGAGGTTGGCGTAGAAGCCAATGTCTGTCACCATGGCGTAGAAGCCAAGTAGGCATAGAAGCCAGGTAGGCGTAGAAACCTGACGGCATAGAAGCCGAGTAGGCACAGAAGGTCGAATGGGCATAGAAGCCGAGTGAGCATAGAAGCTGAGGAGGCATAGAAGCCGAGCGGGCACAGAAGCTGAATGGGCGTAGAAGCTGCTGCGTAACGTGCAAGAGTGATGATGTGGATGTCTCAGCCGGAATTATGGCTCTTGGAGATATAATCAAATCTCTCGCATTAAATACAGAGATCCGCCATCATCCTGTGCATTAATTGCAGAGGCGTGTTCTGAAGGCCTGCCACCGTTCTGAGCATTAGGTGCAGAGACGCACCTCGAGCCCTGTACGAAGAGCAGCTTTTGACGTGGCAGTCTGTTTGTCTTCCGCGGAGCGTAAATAGCTCACGTCTACCTGTGTAAAACAAGGCAGCATATCCCCTTATACGCGTAACAGCAGTTTACGTAAGAGAGATGTCAGTAAACGACGGTTCGGTGATATTTAATCAAATCCCCTGCATTAAATGCAGAGATCCGCCATCATCCTGTGCATTAATTGCAGAGGCGTGTCCCGAGTGGTCTGTCATTATTCCAGCTATCGTCTGGGTAGCCGTGCAGTACTCTTTGTCAGGAGTCAGACGTCAGGTTCACTGCGTGATTTGATAGGTTCATTTCGGGGAATACGAAACGTTCCTCGTACGCTTTAATGCTGCATTGAAAGCGGATGAGTTTTACGCCATAGAGGCGATGAAGCACCCTGTCTACGCTGAAGCGGCCTGGGCGTACTGTATTACGCGGATGGTCCTTGAGTTCATATTTTACGCTGTGCTCAGTGGAAAAGCTCCGTTGCACGCTTGATGGCTCTGAGGTCCCCTGTTTATGCTGCCCTGCATCACCGTGCTGCGTAGAGCTATCCAGCGTATTTTTCATGCTTTTACAGGTGCCATGCACTTGGTAGTTAATACCCCTTCGGGAATGGGGGCTTCGAACAGCGACCCAGCTCGAAGCCCCAATATTAAAGAGATAATTGGTCCATGCCTTGATGTGGGGTAAATTCCCCTCCGAGCTCTTATCCTTCTTCTTCGAGATCTGCTGGCAAGTGTTGTGGTGGCACAATACTTCTCGGTACACTGCAAGAAATCCTGGATGTTGCTGCTCCAAATGCTCAAACTCCTCATTTGTCAGGGTGTACTCCCCATACGGTTCCTCACCCCAGGGTAACCGTGCGACATCGTACATCTCATGAAGGGCAAGACCCATCTCTCCGCCGGGAGTAAATAAGGTCCCGGTACGATAGTTGTATATCTCGGCCAAAGCCATGAACAACGTCGGGCTCTTCTCCAAACCTTAACAAGAAAACCTAATAGAATAATAGAGGTTGGCGTCCTTCAAAGTCTTCTCATACTTCCTTAACACCCATGCTGTTAGGTTGATCCAAGGCGGCGAATGAGACAACCAGTTGAGCAAGCCCATTTTTTCTTGAGGATATGATCCCTTGGCTGCAAGCTAGTTCAAGAACGTGTCAGCCTCGCAGTAACGGACATTCGGTACCATCTCACTCGAGAAGGTGCCAGGTGCCAATCCGCGAATGGAACAAGAAAACGATTCCTTGCTCACTGCGGCTCTCTTCAGTTCAGAATTGAAACGAATGCGGCCGACCTGGGTTCCGTCCTGGTTCGGGCTTATATCGCCCGACATCTTCCTTTGAAGGGGTACCATATTAAAAGCCAATAAGGGCAAATGACGCTCCATCATGGGTATATGCACCCTCGTCCCACTAGAAGAGAAATTCCAGGTCTCCTTAATCTTTACTACCTTGGGGTCTGAGATAGTGAGGGCATCCCCAAACAGGAAGATTGGCTTCAAGTAAAAGTCGTCGATCCTCCCAGAGTTCAGTTGGATAAGCTGGTAGAACCAGGACTGGCCGACTATTAGTTTTAGCCTCGCCTCAGACTGATCATTGTTGATCTGAGCCTGGAAATTGGCCACTATGTGATCAAGCCTGACATCCAGGGCAGCCTGGGCACGTTCAACCAGTACCTCCCCTGACAGAGCCTCGGATAGAATCACTGCAAAAATCAAAGGCATAAGGTTAGTTAGATTCACCAAGATGCCATGCGACCAAGTTATACAGGGTGCATACGGACAAGTCATGAAGAGTACATGCGGCTCAGTTATGCAGGGGCCTTGCTGCCAAGTCATGAAGAGTACATACGGCTCAATTATGCAGAGTCCATACGGCCAAGTCATGAAGAGTACATGCGGCCCAGTGAGGCAGGGTACATGCGGTCAGGTCATGAAAGGAGCACGCGGCCGGGTAAAGACCGATGCATAGGGCCAAAGCGAGACATGCGACATGGTCATGTGGAAACTCGTGGAGTGGACTGTGTGCAGAGTGTCCGTATATCCCGAGTCTGCCTCCACCGATCCTTACCATGGATGGGTGCTTGAACGTAAGGATGGAAGAGGGGGGTTTTGTCACGCCCCAGTCCCAAAATACGTAGGACTAGGAATACGTAACACGCCAGCCGTATGTATACGAACTCCAATATATGGAAACCATATACACACGTACGCTGTACATGAATATCCAATCCACAGTGGTAATATATGTCACAACAAGTCACACGCAGTTCTATATCTCATCCACAGCACAAATAAGGGATAAATGGAAATCAATAACTGAATATCAAAGAAGCAGTCTCAAATAGTAATCTCAAAGTGTGATAGTCGGGTGGAAATAAATCCACTGCAATTCGACTATAATAAACTACTAAAGAGAGAAGAGAATAAACTCTAATATAAGAATAAATGTCTAGAAAAGAATAGCAACTAAAATATCTAAACAGCTGCCATGAATCACATATAATCAGAAGGTAAGATCGTCTCAGACTAATAGGTAGCGTCAGGTCCAGGTCCATACTCCTGCGGGTACTCCTGCTCATCTATATCTAGAAAGGGACCAGGTCCTCAGAGAGACGTAACAAGATACAAAAAGCATATGCCAATAAAGTACTGAAAATAAACATCCATTGGGGTCGCCTAACCATCTATGTGAATGCAGTTTGAGAACAACTTTCTAACAAGTGGGCTATCTGGCCATAAATAGGATTGGCATGGTTCTCTTGGAGATCCAGGGGCCTACAAAGGCACATCGTCTTTTGAACGGCGGAGGCCCGCCAAGTAGTATAGGTGTCATCATGACCGCGCATCTCTGGCGGAGCGTACGGGTTACACAAGGAAAGTGCAAAGGAGCCCAAATGCCTTACTTGTTGTTCTCCCCACCCAATGCTCTAAGTATGTCATGTCCATGACACGATAATACCTCTAATAATCGCCAGGTCTACTAGCATGCAAAATTTCTATTGGCAGTTATCCCTATCCGTCGCACGACCTATACGTACCAGTGGCCAGCCGAATACGCAAGTCCGTATCCTACATGTGACTCACACTCGTGTAAGAATAGTGTCATGGCCAATGAAATATAAATGCCTCATGAAGATGGGGTAGTCTCATAAAATAGGTCTAATGCATATACATAAATAAAAATATAGTACGATGACACCGTCGTTGCACCTAAGTTTCCTTGGACGCGCAGTTTATATAGCAGTTAAAATAAATGAACTAAATAAACAGAAAATAAATATGCATGCCTCATATAGAATGTAAATACAGTACAATGGCAAGGTATACTTGCTTGGCAAAAAATATGTAAAGTGTACGCGCCCAAATGTCAAGGACATAGAACCTGGAACTAAGGACTCCGAACAAACGTCTCCGGATGCTGAAATAAACATCATCAACGTTTCCGGAATGAGCAAAATAGCTAAAAAGCACATCCCTTTCGTCCAATTTGGACACAGGGGCAAAATGGTAATTTTGAGCAAAAGTGGGGTCCACGTGTGGCCCACTTTGCACCGAAAAACGTGCCGAGGGTAACAGTCTCTAAATGGGACAAACTATAGGTCAAACAACTTTAGATGTCAATACGAACCCAACGGTATGTCCAAATGTGGATTCCGATGAGCCGAACAAAATTTTGTCCAAAAGTCAACTGTGGGCCCGCCAATTGGCGATTTGGTCAACCGTCTCAGAATTGCGTAAAAATTGGGTCACAGGACCAGCGCGTTACCACGAGTCCAGTGGCGTAAGTTTCGTCGCAATCTGACAAGCGTACAAAAAATACGTGTGAGTTCCACAAAAGTTGCGACACGGGATGTGTCCGCGGATACGGCCTGATTTTGGCGCGCACACGCGTCCGAATCAGTCCCCACGAATTTTCATGTATCTGGTTACGCTGCGTGCACCATTCGGTACACTTGGTACACGGCGAGGCGGTCCCGTTTGGCGGGGCGCGCTCCGTTTTCCAATTTTTTGGAAATCTAGAAAAAGTGTGTGTGCGCAGTTTTGTGACGAATTTAACTATGTCCACAGTAACTAATAATATAGGGTTATTTAACAGAAAATAAACTAGGTCAAGTGTTCTACAGGTATCAAAAAGAATCACCAAATTCAGATCTCTGTGGTGGGAGATACGAACTCGACAATACGGATGGTCATCGCAGTTTTCTGCGATTCCAGAATTGGGTCTGCTCCGCCCACTTTGGACGCTGCTTCCACCTAGGGGTACACGTTTTTCGAGGTTGGCTATAATACAACTATGGAAGAGGGTTAAGGGGTGAGCGTACCGGTGAAGACGGAACGGAGTTTGGTCGAGCGAGTCGACGGAAAACCACTCCGGAGCGAAGGTGCCTCGAGTGGGAAACTGCAGCGCGAGGTCGGCGTCGTCGGGATGGTTGGATGGCTTCTCTGGCTGCGGTGACGGCTCTAGATGGAAAGAGGAGGTCTGGAGATTTAGGTTAGGGTTTTTGAAAGATAAATATATATATATATATATATATATATATTATATATTATATATTATAGGGAGATAGAGAGGGAGCGGATGGAGCGGACGGGTTGGCCGCGTGAAGGAAGGGTCGGGTATGGGAAGTTATTAAAGGGGACGGGTCCTCTGGGTGTTGTGCTCGGTTTGTTGTAAGTTGGAAAATTTGCATGGTTAGTTAGCTTACAATGCTAGCTAGAAATTTTGCTAGCAAGTGGTAGCATTTGCTACGAATAGCTGCTGGCTGAGGTTATTATTAATATTATTATTATTAATAGTTACTTTCTTATTTAATACTTTAATAATACTTCTTTTCTTTTCTTACTATATATATACATATATATATATATTTGTGTATACATATATATTATATATATTCTCATAAGAAAATTTATAGATTAGGGTAATGCACACCATTAGGCTAGCAACTGCTTAAGGGGTCTCCTACATGGAATAAATTCCGAAAAATTCCTGATGGTCCCATAAATCATCTAAGTGTCCGGACACCTAAAATAAAAATTATTAAAAATCTATTTCTCCTATTTAGACCTAATTTCTATAATTTAATTAATAATTAATAAATAAAAGGGTATATACGATTTTCTAGGAAGGGAGTTTTACATTCTACCCAACTTGTAAAAATTTTGTCCTCGAAATTAAAATTAAGCCACGATAGAATGCAAGGATGGTATAAGACATAAATTAACAATGTAAATTCATACCTTGGTCTGCGAATAAGTTCGAAAAACGCTTGTGCATGTCGTCCTCGCGCTCCCAAGTTGATTCTCCTGGCGCGCCATGCCTCCATGCTACGCGAACCAAGGGAATAGACTGGTTCCTCAACACTTTCTCTCGACGATCAAGGATTCCCACGGGTTGCTCTTGGTATGACAAGCTCGGCCCAATGGTGATCTCTGAGTGGTCGAGGACATGACTGCTGTCTGCCACATATCGCCTGAGCTGTGACACATGGAATACGTCATGTACTCCCTCCAGTGAAGGTGGTAGCGCAAGTCGATATGCCGCCTCTCCAACTCTCTCGAGCACTTCAAATGGTCCAATATACCTTGGACTCAACTTGCCGCGCCCTCCGAATCGGATGGTGCCTCTGGTCGGTGATATCCTCAAGAAGACGTGATCGCCCTCTTTGAACTCCATGGGACGACGATGAAGGTCTGCCCACTGCTTCTGCCTGTCTTGCGCTGCTCGCAAGTGTCCCTGAATCTTCTTGACTGTCTCTACAGTGTTGACCACCAACTCGGGTCCCAGAATCTGACGTTCTCCCATGTCACTCCAACACACAGGAGACCTATATTTTCTTCCATACAATGCTTCAAACGGAGCCATCTGAATACTCGCTTGATAGCTATTATTGTAAGAAAACTCTACAAGATGTAGGTGGTCCTCCCATGATCCTCCGAAATCTAACATGCAAGCCCTCAACATATCCTCCAAGGTTTGAATAGTATGCTCCGACTGCCCATCTGTCTGCGGGTGGTAAGATGTACTGAACTTCAGACGTGTACCAAGACTCTCTTGCATGCTCCTCCAAAAATACGATGTGAAGCGCGAATCTCTGTCCGATACAATGCTGACTGGTATGCCGTGCAATTTCACGATCTGCCTCATATATAAGTCAGCTAAAGCTTCTGTAGACTGACCCACTCTAAAAGGTATAAAATGGGCTGACTTGGTGAGTCGGTCCACTATTACCCACACTGCATCTCTCCCACTTGGACTCTTGGGAAAGCCCGTGACGAAGTCCATAGTGATGTGCTCCCACTTCCACTCTGGAATCGGAAGTGGTTGCAATAATCCTGCTGTTCTCTGGTGCTCCGCCTTCACTTGTTGACATACCAGACATTTAGCTACAAAGCGAGCTATCTCTCTCTTCATCCCATGCCACCAAAAATGTTGTCGTAAGTCACGATACATCTTGGTGCCTCCAGGATGAATAGAATAAATCGAACTATGAGCCTCTGCCATCAGCTCCTGTCGAATCTCTCCATTTGGAACATAAAGATGATCACCACATCGTAATGTCCCATCCTCATGAATGCGCAATCCGGTCTTCTCTCCGGCCTCTGTTCTTTCCTTTAGTCTACTGAATCTGGCATCTGTAGGCAAAGCTGCCTTAATCCTCTCTACCAATGATGATTGAACTTGTAAGTTGGCTAGTGTCCCATCTGCTCCGGGTAATATCACTTCAATGCCAAGCTCTTGCAAGTCCTCCAATAGTTCCCTCTGTGCTGTCAAGAAGTAAACTGCTGGCTTCCGGCTTAACACGTCTGCTACCACGTTAGCCTTGCCTGGATGATAATGTAGCTCTATCTCGAAATCTTTTATCAACTCGAGCCATCGACGTTGCCTCATATTTAACTCCTTCTGCGTGAAGACGTACTTGAGGCTTTTGTGGTCTGTATAGATCTCCACTCGTTCCCCATATAAGTAATGTCTCCATAGCTTCAGAGCAAATACAACGGCTGCAAGTTCCAAGTCATGAGTCGGATAATTCTTCTCATGTACTCGTAACTGCCTAGATGCATATGCAATCACCTTGCCATGCTGCATCAATACGCATCCCAAGCCTTTTCCTGATGCGTCACTGTAGATCACGTAACCTCCTGATCCTGACGGAATCGCCAATACTGGTGCTGTAGTCAGTCGTTTCTTCAACTCTTCAAAGGCTGCTTGACACTCGTCAGTCCATATAAATTCTTGGTCCTTACAAGTCAAACGAGTCATAGGTTCCGCTATCCTTGAGAAGTTTTCCACGAACCGTCGGTAATATCCCGCAAGTCCAAGGAAACTCCTCATATCTGCTGCTGATTTAGGAACAGGCCATGTCTCAACTGCTGAGATCTTCTCTGGATCAACAGAAATACCATCTCCTGTAACAACATATCCAAGAAATGAAACTCTATCCAAGAAGAACTCACATTTGCTGAGTTTAGCATATAACTGCTCTCTCCTCAAAGTCTCTAGAACAATCCGCAGGTGCTCCTCGTGGCTCTTCGAATAGACAAGTATATCATCTATGAAGACGACCACGAACTGGTCCAAGTACTGGTGGAAGACTCGATTCATCAAGTCCATGAAGATTGCTGGAGCATTGGTCAATCCAAATAGCATGACCAAAAACTCGTAGTGCCCATATCTTGTTCTGAATGCGGTCTTCGGAATGTCCTGCTTTCGTACCTTCACTTGGTGATATCCCGATCTCAAATCTATCTTCGAGAATACCTTAGCTCCACTGAGTTGGTCAAACAGGTCATCAATGCGTGGCAATGGATATTTGTTCTTTACTGTTACTGCATTCAAGGCTCTGTAGTCAATGCACACACGCACTGACCCATCCTTCTTCGGTACAAACAACACTGGTGCTCCCCAGGGTGATGCACTCGGTCGGATGAAACCTTTCTCCTCTAGCTCCTTTAACTGTGCCTTCAGCTCGTCCATCTCCTTCTTCGCCAGTCTGTAAATATGCGATGCTATAGGTGCTGCTCCGGGTGCTAGTTCAATTGAAAACTCTACGTCTCTGTCTGGGGGTAGTCTTGGCAAATCCTCTGGAAAGACGTCTAGAAATTCTGAAATAATAGGGTGATAGACCACATCGTCCATCGCGAGCTGCATACCATCAAGAATTTTTGTGGATCCTCGGGCAAACTCAAGTTCAGGCTGGCCTGGTACCTTAAAAAGAATGCTTCCTCCAAAGCAATCGAAGAAAGCGTGGTTCTTGCTTAGCCAGTCCATTCCAAGCACAATATCAAAAGTTGGCATAGGAAGGACTAAGAGTTGGGCATTCATCTCTATACCACGAATCACTATAGGGCCCGATCTACAAACTTGACTAACTGGTACAACTCCTCCTCCGGTTAGAATTCTAACACAACTAGATAATAGTGTAGAAGTAATGTTGTGTTTGGCAATAAAACTAGATGATATGAATGAGTGGGTGGCTCCCGTATCAAATAATGTCACCGCAGGAAAAGTAAAAGCAAGGGTAATACCTGCTATGACATCCACCTCATGATCCAGGTCATCTACCTCCAATGCAAAAGCTCGCCCGTTCCTCTGTGGCTGTCCATGTCCGGTCCTCATATATTGCTCCTCCTGAGTGGGTAGCGGTGGTCCTCTCTGAAATTCTCCTGCTGCTGGGGGACGGGGTGCTCCCGGTCCGGTCATCTGCTGGGCTGGCTTCGGTGCTGGAAGCGCTAGTCTCTGAACTGGTGGTGGGAGTGTCGATGTCTGCATTGGGCAGTCTCTTGCCATGTGCTGCCCGGAGCCACATCTCAGACACTGACCCAAGCGAGTCCGACAATCTCTCGATACATGTCCGCGTTTCCCACAATAATTGTAGTAGGGCTTCTCTGGATTCTGGTATGGTCCAGCTCTGTGTTGCTGATGCTGCTGTGCTAAGGGACGTCTGATAGGTCCTCCCTGCTGTGTCCTTGCCGGTCCCTGCTGTATCCTTGCTGATCCTTGTTGTGTCCGCAGCTGACCTCCTCTTCCTCTGCTAATGGTTTCCTGAAATCTGGCCTCTGTCAGAAGTTCAGCATAAGAGACTCGGGACTGCGAGCTTGTATAATGTTGAAGCTCCTAGGTCAGTCCTCGATGAAATCTCTTAGCCTTAGCCAAGTCATTTGGTATCAAAGCAGCACCATATCAAAGCAGCACCATAATGTTAAAGTTCTCTTGCTCTAAGTGAAGAAACTGATCATACAAGGTGTCCCTGACAGTGTCCGGGAAGTACTTTCGCTCAAAGCACTCCAAGAACTGCTCCCAAGTCTGGTAAGTACCCAACTGGCGCTCCATGGATTCCCACCAGTGATGAGCATTACCATCTAGAAGTGTCCGTACACCCGTCATCCATAGGTCCGTGGGTAACTGCGATGCCTCCAGCAGCTTCTGCGTGTGAGTGATCCAGTTGGTAGTCTCCTCCGGGCTCTCAGTGCCCTTGTACTGCCTTGCACCCATCTGAACAAAATCCTTTACTGATCCAACCCTAGCTCGAGGTACTGGATCTAGTGCTTGGGCTGGTACAGTAGCATGTGCAGCCATCCTCTCCAGTGCTGCCAAAAATTCTTGCCTCTGCTCGGCTGCCTGATGCCTCTGCTCGGTTGCCTGCTGCCTCTGTTCCTGTATCATCATCTGAAAGAATTGGAACATCTGCGCTTGGCCATCTTGCGGTACTGGGACAGGTGGAAGGTTCCCAATAGGTGAAGCGGGAAGATCAGATGGAACTGGGGTGTGAGTCTGTCCATCTGGCCCCGGAAGCCTAGGAATCGTTGGGGTCCCGCCTTGAGTCTGACCATTGACTCCAGAAGTTGTGTCGCCATTGGCGGCAGTACATCCATTTTGCATATCCATCTCTCTGCAGTTGATGTACGAAACGATTAGAAAAAGTACAGGAATCAAATAGGATGCAAGTATTAAATAGGAAGGATAAATTTCAATCAAGCGTGGATGAGATCCTTATACTCTATTCCTATACGCAGGCTTGTTCGGTACAGTTACGTAACCGAGACAATATATTCTTGACCTGCATAGGCCACCACAAAAACATGTCACGCCCCAGTCCCAAAATACGTAGGACTAGGAATACGTAACACGCCAGCCGTATGTATACGAACTCCAATATATGGAAACCATATACACACGTACGCTGTACATGAATATCCAATCCACAGTGGTAATATATGTCACAACAAGTCACACGCAGTTCTATATCTCATCCACAGCACAAATAAGGGATAAATGGAAATCAATAACTGAATATCAAAGAAGCAGTCTAAAATAGTAATCTCAAAGTGTGATAGTCGGGTGAAAACAAATCCACTGCAATTCGACTATAATAAACTACTAAAGAGAGAAGAGAATAAACTCTAATATAAGAATAAATGTCTAAAAAAGAATAGCAACTAAAATCTCTAAACAGCTGCCATGAATCACATATAATCAGAAGGTAAGATCGTCTCAGACTGATAGGTAGCGTCAGGTCCAGGTCCATACTCCTGTGGGTACTCCTGCTCATCTATATCTGGAAAGGGACCAGGTCCTCAGAGGGACATAACAAGATACAAAAAGCACATGCCAATAAAGTACTGAAAATAAATATCCATTGGGGTCGCCTAACCATCTATGTGAATGCAGTTTGAGAACAACTTTCTAACAAGTGGGCTATCTGGCCATAAATAGGATTGGCATGGTTCTTTTGGAGATCCAGGGGCCTACAAAGGCACATCGTCTTTTGAACGGCGGAGACCCGCCAAGTAGTATAGGTGTCATCATGACCGCGCATCTCCGGCGGAGCGTACGGGTTACACAAGGAAAGTGCAAAGGAGCCCAAATACCTTACTTGTTGTTCTCCCCACCCAATGCTCTCAGCATGTCATGTCCATGACACGATAATACCTTTAATAACTGCCAGGTCTACTAGCATGCAAAATTTCTATTTGCAGTTATCCCTATCCGTCGCACGACCTATACGTACCAGTGGCCAGCCGAATACGCAAGTCCGTGCCCTACATGTGACTCACACTCGTGTAAGAATAGTGTCATGGCCAATAAAACATAAATGCCTCATGAAGATGGGGTAGTCTCATAAAATAGGTCTAATGCATATACATAAATAAAAACATAGTACAACGACACCGTCGTTGCACCCAAGTTTCCTTGGATGCGCAGTTTATATAGCAGTTAAAATAAATGAACTAAATAAACAGAAAATAAATATGCATGCCTCATATGGAATGTAAATACAGTACAATGGCAAGGTATACTTGCCTGGCAAAAAATCTGTAAAGTGTACGCGCCCAAATGTCAAGGACACAGAACCTGGAACTAAGGACTCCGAACAAACGTCTCCGAATGCTGAAATAAATATCACTAACATTTCCGGAATGAGCAAAATAGCTAAAAAGCACATCCCTTTCGTCCAATTTGGACACAGGGGCAAAACGGTAATTTCAAGCAAAAGTGGGGTCCACGTGTGGCCCACTTTGCACCGAAAAGCGTGCCGAGGGTAACAGTCTCTAAATGGGACAAACTATAGGTCAAACAACTCTAGATGTCAATACGAACCCAACGGTATGTCCAAATGTGGATTCCGATGAGCCGAACAAAATTTTGTCCAAAAGTCAACTATGGGCCCGCCAATTGGCGATTTGGTCAACCATCTCAGAATTGCGTGAAAATTGGGTCACAGGACCAGTGCGTTACCACGAGTCCAGTGGCGCAAGTTTCGTCGTAATCTGACAAGCGTGCACAAAATACGTGCGAGTTCCACAAAAGTTGCGATACGGGGTGTGTCCTCGGATACGGCCTGATTCCGGCACGCACACGCGTCCGAATCAGTCTCCACGAATTTTCACGTGTCCGGTTACGCTGCGTGCACCATTCGGTACACTTGGTACACGGCGGGGCAGTCCCGTTTGGCAGGGCGCGCTCCGTTTTCCAATTTTTTGGAAATCTGGAAAAAGTGGGTGTGCACAGTTTTGTGACGAATTTAACTATGTCCACAGCAACTAATAATATAGGGTTATTTAACAGAAAATAAACTAGGTCAAGTGTTCTACAGGTATCAAAAAGAATCACCGAATTCGGATCTCTGTGGTGGGAGATACGAACTCGGCAATACGGGTGGTCATCGCAGTTTTCTGCGATTCCAGAATTGGGTCTGCTCCGCCCACTTTGGACGCTGCTTTCACCTAGGGGTACACGTTTTTCGAGGTTGGCTATAATACAACTATGGAAGAGGGTTAAGGGGTGAGCGTACCGGTGAAGACGGAACAGAGTTTGGTCGAGCCAGTCGACGGGAAACCACTCCGGAGCGAAGGTGCCTCGAGTGGGAAACTACAGCGCGAGGTCGGCGTCGTCGGGATGGTTGGATGGCTTCTCTGGCTGCGGTGACGGCTCTAGATGGAAAGAGGAGGTCTGGAGATTTAGGTTAGGGTTTTTGAGAGATAAATATATATATATATTTATATATATATATATATATATATATATATATATATATATATATATATTATATATTATAGGGAGATAGAGAGGGAGCGGATGGAGCGGACGGGTTGGCCGCGTGAAGGAAGGGTCGGGTATGGGAAGTTATTAAAGGGGGCGGGTCCTCTGGGTGTTGTGCTCGGTTTGTTGTAAGTTGGAAAATTTGCATGGTTAGTTAGCTTACAATGCTAGCTAGAAATTTTGCTAGCAAGTGGTAGCATTTGCTACGAATGGCTGCTGGCTGAGGTTATTATTAATATTATTATTATTAATAGTTACTTTCTTATTTAATACTTTAATAATACTTCTTTTCTTTTCTTACTATATATATACATATATATATATATTTGTGTATACATATATATTATATATATTATACATATATATTATATATATTCTCATAAGAAAATTTATAGATTAGGGTAATGCACACCATTAGGCTAGCAACTGCTTAAGGGGTCTCCTACATGGAATAAATTCCGAAAAATTCCTGATGGTCCCATAAATCATCTAATTGCCCGGACGCCTAAAATAAAAATTATTAAAAATCTATTTCTCCTATTTAGACCTAATTTCTATAATTTAATTAATAATTAATAAATAAAAGGGTATATACGATTTTCTAGGAAGGGAGTTTTACAGGTTTCATCCTCCTCCCTAGTCGAAGAAGTAGGGCGCTTCCCCTTATCAACACCCTTCTTGACCTTGGACGAGGAAGACGAAGCCTTGGGGGCCATTGCAGAAGATCGGAGAGGATGATCGGAAGAAGAGGAAGAGGCGAAGATAATGGTGAAAGAAAGACTCAGGCCGAGAAATAAAGTTATCTCTCTTCAGCAAAACCCATATTTATAGGCTAAAGGGGGATACTATCGACCCTTTGTTTCCAGCGCCCTTCTGTCATCAGTAATGATAACGGCAACCCTTAGGTATTATATTCTCAAATTCGGGGTCCGTGGGAGGAGATAGTCTAGAATCCTAGAGATATCTAATCAAATCAAGGTATTTAATGAGGGGGTGGCAGCCTGGCAGCGTCCATCCATGCGTACATGCGACCTAATGTCCATGCGATCTAATGTCCATGCAACCCAAAATATACCCCGTCCACGCTTCTTATTCAAAGTATTTCAAACTTATCAGTTTGAAAACTTTGAAGGGGGTCTTGTAGAAGCATGGAAAAGTTGGATCCATGTGTTCAACAATCATGCGGCCTAGGGAAAAGTTTAGTAGGAAATAGACCGTATGATCACCATGTGGCCCAATTAGGCGAGAGCTATATGGACCAAACAATCGAAGGCAGTTTTGGCCGCAGATGGATCTGACATCACGCTCTGACAACAAGATTATATCTGACACAGAATTCTGACAGAGAAAGATTTTTTGAACGTCTCGAAAGATGTGAACTCACTAAAATATAGAAGTTTGAGAAACGGTGTAGCACTACGTGTACAACACGGTAAAAGACTCCCATTCTGTTCTGGCCCATATGTCCCAGACTCCATGCGTCTCATGCGGTTCTGGACCATGCGTCCCAGACTCCATGCGTCACATGCAGTTCTGGCCCATGCGTCCCAGACTCCATGCGTTACATACGGTTCTGGCCTATGCGTCGTAGACTCCATGTGTCCCATACAGTTCTGGCCTATGCGTCCCAGACTCCATGAGTCCCATGCGTCTCTGGCCCTATGCGTCCCAAACAGCTCTGGCCCATGCGTTCCAGATCCCATGCGGTCTCTGTAATTCTTGGTTTCGTATGCCCAGATTCTCAAACAAACCAAATCGTGATATTGTAACAAGGTGATCATCTCCAACCAAGTGGCAAGCCACGTATCCAATTGACCAAGTCGCGCCCACAAAGGACGAAAAACTATCCAGATAGTCAGCAACAAGAAAATCTTAAACAAATGTCCACTTGACAGCTAAAGTCCGGATTCCCGTGCATAGTTGTAACTCATTTCTGTTAGGGGAAGACACGTGGCAACTCCCGAAGTCCATGCAACCTGAAACTAATGCGGCCACAGAACAACTATAAATTACAGAGTACTACCCCCATACAATGGAGCTGGCTGGCTATTGGCAAACCTATACTCGAGCAAGAGAGAAGAGCTTCTGCATCGGATCGTCCACGGAGTAAAGAGAGTTGCTACACTCCTAACCCTCCATCTTCACCCCCATAAAATAAATTTGTACTTAGATTATCTTCTAGGACTTTTATGTATTTTTTCTAAGTTTGTTAATCAAATCAAGTTCTTTTAGTTCTCCTTTTGATTTAATGGCAAACACATCGGCGTATATGAGGTGAGACACACTAGGGACCACTTGCTTAAACAGAGGGGTAATCTCCTTTTGGAGGACAGCCAAATCCATAATACATGTAAAGTATTCTATTACTAAGGTAAATAAATATGGAGACAGTGGGTCACTTGGCCGTAAACCTCTATTACTCCCAAAATATCCATGCGGTTGACCATTAGTTAGAATAGAGAAAGTTGGTGTAGAAATACATTCCTCCACACGATCTATCCACCAGCTGTCGAATCCCATGCTTCTCATATCATTGCGCAAACAAACTTCTTGTTCATCGTATCATACGCCTTTCTTAAGTCAAGTTTAATGCATCCCTTTCGCCCTCCCAGCTTGTTGAACTCTCTAACCAGTTCATGAGCAAGTAAACAATTCTCCGCAATAGCTCTACCTTTGATGAAGGCAAATTAATTTTGTGATATGAGGCCTTTCATAATATCCTGCATCCGCATACACATAAGATGAGTAATAATTTTATACGAAAAATTACAATATGCAATCGGTCGAAAATTGCCTAACTCCACAACGCCCTCTTTCTTTGGGATCAATGTGAGAAATGTATGATTCATTTCTTTGATCAATCTCCCTGTAGTAAAGAAATCATCGACCACCTGATAAATTTTCCACTCAAGTTGATCCCAGTGGGTTTGATAGAACTTCGCATTAAACACGTTTGGACCTGGGATTTTGTTTGGGTTGGCCCGTTGCACAATCCTCGCAATCTCCTCCATGGAAACTCTCATTCTTAGAATAGAGTTACCCTCCTCCGTAACAATGCGCTTGCATATTATGTCAGGAAACTTCGATCTATAATTGGACTGATTGTATAATATTTGGTAAAAATTAATGGCCTCTTGTTGTATATGAGTTGCGTCTATGAGCGTATTACCTTCTTCATTAATAAGAGACGAAACCCCGTTACTTTGGTGCCGAGCTCTGATGGTAGCGTAGAAGAAACTGGAGCACCTGTCCCCGTCCTTCAACCATAAGCATTTAGCTCGCTGCTGTAGCTGAATCACCTCTAAAAACCGTAGCTGTCTTACTTCATCTCTCATTAGATTTTCCTCGAGGGCATCTTCTGGATCCATAGGCACTGATTGTAATCTATCTTGCACCATTTGAAGTTGACGTTCTTTTTCCTGTAAGTTTGACGTCGGCCTCATAATGTTCCATTTTCATAAGTCCCGCTTCACCCGCTTCAACAGTTGAGCTAATCTGAATTGTGCATTGCCTGAGATGTTGGACTCCAACCCATTCTTTACTGCTTCACGGTAACCTAATTGCTACCCACGAGTTGCAGTACCGGAACGGTCGTCGTCGACTAGTTGCCGTATATATATATATATATATATATATATATATATATATATATATATATATATATATATATATATATATATATATATATATATATCATATTTAAAATTTAAATCATATTTAAACTATTTTAGTATTACCTAACTAAACATACATCTAAAATCCTAAAACATATCTATAATAAATTATATTTAAAATATATTCAAATTTAAACTGCTTTGATATAATTTAAATTTATATCTAAATTTTTAACAATATAACAGGATTTTTTGGGTACCTATATCATATTGTCTTTTTGATAAAAATTACTTGCTTAAAGAACATATGCGATGCACGTGAACGTGACTAGTATTATTAAGAGTAGAAAACCCTTATTAGTTGCTAAGTAGTACGTCCTATAAGAATTCTCTATTTATTTATTTTCTTTTTCTCTCTATAAGAATTTCTGTATGACTTCCATTATGCTAATAATAAAATAATGTTATTGCCATAAAGTTAGTAACATCGTCAACTTCTCAAATCACTCAAAGAAACGTAAATAAATACTCAACCAATTAAATTTTTTTTTTAAACTTATAGAATATTAAAAAATCTAAAATCGTAAGTAAATAATCAACAATTTTAGTTTTTTTTTTAAAACCAACAAGAGATTAAAAAATCTAAAACTATAAGTAAATACTCAACAAATTTAATTTTAAAAAAAAACCTACAGGAGATAAATAAAAACTTAAACCAACTTCCCTCTTATCCGTCCAAGAAGTAAGTAAATACTCAATCAATTTAATTAAAAAAAATTATAATTACTAAATAAAAAGGTTCAAGATAATTTATTCTTGACAAACATTACTTAGAATTAAAAATACATACAACACACGTACAAGTTACTAGTAATATATAAGATGGATAGAAAGTTTCAAATACGAAGGTAACCATATTTGTATTAACCTACGTAGGCTTACTGTAACTTTTAGAAAAATTCTAGTCCTACAAAATTAACTCAAATCAAAATTCTTTAATAGAAAGTAATTTACCAACAAAATTACTTGTAGGTAAAACAAAGTAATATCAATCCCCTGCCTAAATCAATTCATAGAAAGTAACAAAGCAAATCCTAAATAATCTCTTAAATGAACCCTACAATCCAAAAAAAAATTAAGGTATGTATATCCTTGCTCTACACCATGCGATTGTAGTCTTTAATATTAGGTAGAGTCTTCTTTCCTTATTTTAGAGTGAGTTTTTTTTTTTTATTCTTATCTTATCTTATTCTCAGACATTAGAGTAAGTTTTATCCTTGGATTACTGCTAACATGTTCAGAAAATATTTTTGTTGGAAAAAAATAGGTGCTTGGAAGGTGGAGCAGAGGAGTTCTTCCTGAAACCAATAAAGCAAGCAGATGTGAACAGGCTCAGACCTCATATACTCAAAGGGAAGAACAAACATCGCCACCAAGAACAACATCATCAGCAGCAACAACAACAACAACAACAACAACAACAACAGAAAATTGATAGCAGCAGCAACAACAACAATAAAAGGAAAGCAGCTGCAGCTGCAGCTACAGCAACAATGAACAATGAGGATGTTTCACCACCTGCTCAGAGGATGACAAGACCAAGATTAAGCAATGGCAGCAAGAAGCAGGCAGCATCAGCTTGATAATGTTGTGAAGTAAAATCTAAAATTATTCTTTCTTCCATTTTTACCTATTCCTCCTCCATCGAAATTTTGACGGATTTTTTCATTTAAAGTAATAAAATAATATATATTTATAAATAACGGGATAAGTTTAGAAAATTAGCAGAGGGGGGGACCACTCGCCAACTCAGTTGGCGAGGTGCTGAGTTGGCGAGCATCTCGCCAACTGAGTTGGCGGGGCACTCTCCTCGAGAGGCCGCTCGCCAACTCAGTTGGCGGGCCATGCACCGTTGGCTACCCAACCGTTGGGCAACGGCTCCCTCCAACGGCTCCCTCCAACCCCTATAAACACCCCCACCCCCCCCAAACACTTCTCACACAACACATTCTCCTCCTCCTACTCCTCCTCATATTTTCACAGCTTCCTCCTCCTATTTTCACAGCTTCCTCCTCCTGTTTTCTGTAGCAAAAGTTCTCAACCGTCATGGATCGTAGCGTAAGAATTGTATGCTCGCACGGCGGTAAAGTAAATGGGTTAAATTACGAAGGAGGAGAAAGTATAATTTTTTCAACTTACCCGAATATTAGTTTTGAAAATATACGTAATCATATTATTGAACGTTATTCTATTCATTATGATTTTATTCTGAAGTCTATTTTCTGTTCTAATTGTTTTTTGATAGATAGTGAAGATGCATGAAATTATATTCTTGAGATTAATTCACAATCACGATATATATAAAAATATATGTTATTAAAGTAGCAGCAACCTTAGATAGTAGAAATAATGAATATTTTTCTGAATATCAGCATGTTAGTTCGGGTGCTAGTTCTTCTCAACAAATAGTTTTATTTATCCAAGAAGGTCATTCATCAGATGAATCTAACCATGATGATGATAGTGACAACGACGATGAAAATAGTGATGATTTAGTTGAAAATATAGATTATACGGTAGATGATGATGTTGTAAAAGCTATCACTGATGAATTATTTAAGGGACAATCATTTCCTAGTCGTTCTCACTTTAGAAGCTTTATAAGTAATTTAGCAATTAAATATAATTTTAGTTGTTCAGCTAGTCTTATGAATAATGCTCGGGAAATTATATATAGTTGTGATCAACCGAATTGTAATTGGAGAGTATATGTCAAATCTATTGGAAATGGCGATATAGTTAAAGTTAGTACATTAGAAAATTGTCATTCTTGTTTAGGAAGACTTAGTACAGGACATCATCGACTAGCTACCGCTTCATGGATTAAGACCATGATAATTGACATTATTAGAGATAACCAGTCATACAGTCCATCACAAATTGTTAAAGATATATATAGGGAGCACCGTATACAAGTTAGTTATTCAAAAGCATGGAGAGCCCGAGAGACATCATTAGCTGAAATTAATGGTAGTTATGATGAGGCATACGCTAGTCTTGAGGAGTATTGTTATAGAATTAGGAGACAAATCCAGGTAGTACATGTTTTATTAAAACTACCAAAAACAATAGCTTCCAACGAATTTTTATTTGTTTTAAGTCATGTATTGATGGATTTTTAAGTGGATGTTTACCAATTATTAGTACTGATGCTACATTTCTTTCGTCTAAATATTAAGGTATCTTATTTATTGCTTGTGCTCACGATCCTAACTATCAATTATATCCTATAGCTTATGCTGTTGCTGAAGGTGAGAATAGTGATTCTTGGTCTTGGTTTTTAAATTCTCTTAAAATATCTTTTGAAAGTTGTTTTAATGATTGGAGTTCAATTTCATTTATATCTGACAAGCAAAAGGGATTAATAATTGCTGTTCGTGCTATTTTTCCTGCATCTCCTTTTTTTTTTTATTCAACATTTTAAACAAAACATGAAAAAAGTTACAAAAGAACCAGTATTTCAACGCTTGTTAGACTCGCTTGCTAGATCATATAATAAAGCAGATGCAGAGAGTGTGTTTGATATAATTAAAGCCGAAAATATAGTGTTGTACGATTGGCTTATTGGTGTAAACGATAAAAGTCGTCGATTTGAACATTGGATAACAGCGTATGCTACTTGTCCTAGATTAGATATTAACACTTCCAATCTTGCTGATTGTTTCAACAGCTGGATTAAGAAATTACGAGATAAGCCAATAACAACACTTCTCGATGGTATTAGAGCCAAGATTATTACACTTCATGACAATCGTAGAAAGTTTGCTGAAAATATAGACACAGATTATTGTCCGAAGATGTTAAAAAATATGGCTTCTATTATCAAAGAGAAGAACCACCTAGAAATATTAGCTATTGATAGTTATAAGTTTGAAATAATAGACCGGGCAACAAGTAGAACCTATATTGTTCATATAACTGACAGATCTTGTACATGTTTTAGATGGTACCATACTTATATACCATGTATACATACATGTTTTGTTTGTAGATATTGCAATATTAGTATTGATACTTTTTATCCTGCAGTATTTTCGACGAAAAACTTGAAAACTGTATACGCGCATAAAATGGAGCCAATTCCAGTTCCCTACGAAATCCAAGGTCCTTTGGTAAGAGGACAAATTGGGGTGCCAGATGTAAGACGCAAAGCCGGAAGACCAAAGAAGAACCGCATAAAACCCCGGGATTCATCGACAAGAGATCTACGTTGCAGTAATTGTGGTGCTATGGGACACAACCGAAGAAGATATACTAGTCAACCGAGAGATTAAAATAGAATTGTTCAATACCCAAATATTGTAATAAAAAACCATTACAAATCATACAAAAATTGTAATCATACAATGTTACAAATTTTTTACTAATCTTCGTCCTCGTCTTGTTGAGTTTGGGTAGGCAGCGGTGCTGATGGAGTCAAAAAAAAATTTTAACATTGTATGATTAGTACCGCTGCCTACCCAAACTCAACAAGACGAGGACGAAGATTAGTAAAAAATTTGTAACATTGTATGATTATAATTTTTGTATGATTTGTAATAGTTTTTTATTACAATATTTGGGTATTGAACAATTCTATTTTAATCTCTCGGTTGACTAGTATATCTTCTTCGGTTGTGTCCCATAGCACCACAATTACTGTAACGTAGATCTTTTGTCGATGAATCCCGGGGTTTTATGCGGTTCTTCTTTGGTCTTCCGGCTTTGCGTCTTACATCTGGCACCCCAATTTGTCCTCTTACCAAAGGACCTTGGATTTCGTAGGGAACTGGAATTGGCTCCATTTTATGCGCGTATACAGTTTTCAAGTTTTTCGTCGAAAATACTGCAGGATAAAAAGTATCAATACTAATATTGCAATATCTACAAACAAAACATGTATGTATACATGGTATATAAGTATGGTACCATCTAAAACATGTACAAGATCTGTCAGTTATATGAACAATATAGGTTCTACTTGTTGCTCGGTCTATTATTTCAAACTTATAACTATCAATAGCTAATATTTCTAGGTGGTTCTTCTCTTTGATAATAGAAGCCATATTTTTTAACATCTTCGGACAATAATCTGTGTCTATATTTTTAGCAAACTTTCTACGATTGTCATGAAGTGTAATAATCTTGGCTCTAATACCATCGAGAAGTGTTATTATTGGCTTATCTCGTAATTTCTTAATCCAGCTGTTGAAACATTCAACAAGATTAGAAGTGTTAATATCTAATCTAGGACAAGTAGAACACGCTGTTATCCAATGTTCAAATCGACGACTTTTATCGTTTACACCAATAAGCCAATCGTACAACACTATGTTCTCGGCTTTAATTATATCAAACACACTCTCTGCATCTGCTTTATTATATGATCTAGCAAGCGAGTCTAACAAGCGTTGAAATAATGGTTCTTTTGTAACTTTTTTCATGTTTTGTTTAAAATGTTGAATACAAAAAAAATGAGGAGATGCAGGAAAAATAGCACGAACAGCATTTATTAATCCCTTTTGCTTGTCAGATATAAATGAAATTGAACTCCAATCATTAAAACAACTTTTAAAAGATATTTTAAGAGAATTTAAAAACCAAGACCAAGAATCACTATTCTCACCTTCAGCAACAGCATAAGCTATAGGATATAATTGATAGTTAGGATCGTGAGCACAAGCAATAAATAAGATACCTTGATATTTAGACGAAAGAAATGTAGCATCAGTACTAATAATTGGTAAACATCCACTTAAAAATCCATCAATACATGACTTAAAATAAATAAAAATTCGTTGGAAGCTATTGTTTTCGGTAGTTTTAATAAAACATGTACTACCTGGATTTGTCTCCATAATTCTATAACAATACTCCTCAAGACTAGCGTATGCCTCATCATAACTACCATTAATTTTAGCTAATGCTGTCTCTCGGGCTCTCCATGCTTTTGAATAACTAACTTGTATACGGTGCTCCCTATATATATCTTTAACAATTTGTGATGGACTGTATGACTGGTTATCTCTAATAATGTCAATTATCATGGTCTTAATCCATGAAGCGGTAGCTAGTCGATGACGTCCTGTACTAAGTCTTCCTAAACAAGAATGACGATTTTCTAATGTACTAACTTTAACTATATCGCCATTTCCAATTGATTTGATATATACTCTCCAATTATAATTCGGTTGATCACAACTATATATAATTCCCCGAGCATTATTCATAAGACTAGCTGAACAACTAAAATTATATTTAATTGCTAAATTACTTATAAAGCTTCTAAAGTGAGAACGACTAGGAAATGATTGTCCCTTAAATAATTCATCAGTGATAGCTTTTACAACATCATCATCTACCGTATAATCTACATTTTCAACTAAATCATCACTATTTTCATCGTCGTTGTCACTATCATCATCATGGTTAGATTCATCTGATGAATGACCTTCTTGGATAAATGAAATTATTTGTTGAGAAGAACTAGCACCCGAACTAACATGCTGATATTCAGAAAAATATTCATTATTTCTACTATCTAAGGTTGCTGCTACTTTAATAACATATATTTTTATATATCGTGATTGTGAATTAATCTCAAGAATATAATTTCATGCATCTTCACTATCTATCAAAAAACAATTAGAACAGAAAATAGACTTCAGAATAAAATTATAATGAATAGAACAACGTTCAATAATATGATTACGTATATTTTCAAAACTAATATTCGGGTAAGTTAAAAAAATTATACTTTCTCCTCCTTCGTAATTTAACCTATTTACTTTACCGCCGTGCGAGCATACAATTCTTACGCTACGATCCATGACGGTTGAGAACTTTTGCTACAGAAAACAGGAGGAGGAAGCTGTGAAAATAGGTGGAGGAAGCTGTGAAAATATGAGGAGAAGTAGGAGGAGAAGAATGTGTTGTGTGAGGAGTGTTTGGGGGGGTGAGGGTGTTTATAGGGGTTGGAGGGAGCCGTTGGAGGGAGCCGTTGCCCAACGGTTGGGTAGCCAACGGTGCATGGCCCGCCAACTGAGTTGGCGAGCGGCCTCTCGAGGAGAGTGCCCCACCAACTCAGTTGGCGAGATGCTCGCCAACTCAGCACCTCGCCAACTGAGTTGGCGAGTGGTCCCCCCCCTCTGCTAATTCCCCAAACTTATCCCGTTATTTATATATATATATTATTTTATTACTTTAAATGAAAAAATCTAAAATTTTGATGTACCTAAAAAGTATTAAATATATATAAAGGAGAAATAAATTAAATATAGGAGACAGCTGGAGTTGTTTTTGTAATATCGAAAAAAAACCTTTTTTGAATATTGGGTGCAAAATAAGGAAAAGGTTTTTGTGCTAGAAGTTTAGGGGTAACACCACCGAGTCGGTCATTCGTAATAATCGGTGGAGAACTCCACTGATGTGAACGGTGTATAAAATTTTTAAAACAAATCTATCTATATATCTTGTTTCCAACAAGAACCGTCCCGCCAATAACAAGTCAAGACATCCGTACTAGTCGGTGGAGATCTCCACAGTGTATGAATTTTAAAAAAAAGAAAGGAAGGAAGGAAGAAAAATAATTAAAATTGATATACAACTTCATGGCTCCTGCTGCGCGCGTGGTTATTCCTGCTGGTGCGCGTGTTGGTTCCCCCATCCCGCCTGCGCCTCCAGACCTCCTGCCTCCCCCTCCGCCCTCCTCCTCCTCCTCCTCCTCCTCAAGCACCTGCCTTCCCTCATTCCACTCTGCTAGATAGAGTGGTCGTTTCAGTCTTAAGTTCTTAGGCAGGGACAGAATTCGAACCTGCAAACTTCAGGTCATGAGCCTGATGAGTCGACCAATTCCTCTACCCTGCTTGCTCTCTCACCTGTGTTTGTTATCGCAGATGACGGATGGACCATTATTTTTCCTTTCTGTCCATTCCTGCCTACAAGGGTTTTGCCAATTTATATCAGTGGACTGACACTCCGTTCCGACCTTCGGATGAAGCTCCCGCTTCGTGGACAGACAAGCGTAGATCGGGTATGAACAAAGAGTCCATAGAAATGTACTACGTCGAGCCGAAAAATGTCCTAGGGAGGAAGGTGATCGGGATAGAGAAGGAAGACATCATAGAGACGGAAGAGTATTGGAATAACATCATAGTAGTTGTTGATATGGTATATTGGGTATTGATATGGTATATTGGGTGTCATATTTAAGTATAGTATAAGCACATGGGAATATCCTGAGGACATATTTGGGATGCCAGAATATGTCACAGGATATTCCCTTATGAGATTATTGTCATAATGATTGAGATCATTGTATTAATGACTGTAAGGCTATATAATGCCAATGAGACAATCAATAAAATAATAAACTAATTTCAACATGGTATCAGAGCCAAGTTTCCACAAACCCTAGCCATCACCAAGCTTCCACAAACCCACAGGAGAATTTCCTAGATCTCCTCCACCGAACTCTTCCACGCCCCCCCTTCTTCCCTTCTCTTCTCCGCCCTTCGCAGGCCACCCTTCGTTGTTGCTGCCCCTTCCCGCTACTGCTGCGGCTACTACTGCTGCTGCGGCTGTTGCGACTGCTGCTGCTGCTGCGACGGCGGCTGTGACATGCGTGCTGCCGCCTCCTCCGCACCAGCACGAGACAGCGCCTAATAGGGATGCCTAGATCTGAAAAAAGGGGGGACATGTTCAGATCTAGGAACAGACGACGAGGACGAGCGTGAGTCATGGAGCGGACGTGACGTGATTAGATAGACGACGCATCGATGAAGGAGATCATCAAAAGGCTAGATTCTGCAGAGGTGGCGACGTTGATGAAGTTATTGACGATGTCGGCTGGTGAGAATACGACACGAACGTCGCCAGAGTTGAAGCTTCCCTCCATCGATCTGAAATTAGATGGACCAGCCACCTATCTGAGTTGGTCACGGCGGGTGAGAAGAACCCTCGCAGGAAAAAATATGGAGGGGTTCCTGACGGATGAGACAACAGAGCCGGACGAGGGCTCGACAGGACGCGATGAGTGGAAGTCCACTCATATGGTGATCTACATCTGGCTTCTCAACTCCTTAGTCCAGTCTATTGCCGCCACAGTAGATGGTATTGAGATGGTAAAAGATGTGTGGGAGAAGTTGAGAAGGACCTATGATGGTGTGGGGAACAACTTACGGGTCTTCCAGATAAAGGGGGAGATTGATGACACCGTATAGGGAGTGAAGACGGTGCAGGAGTATGCCACAGAGTTGGAGCGTATGTGGTTGGATTATGATCACTCCTCAGATCGAGCGAGCTGCGGAGACCCTAAGTGTAAGGAGAGACATGTGTGTCTGCAGGAGAGGACGATGAAGTTCCTCAAAGGGCTAACTGCAGCTTTCGCACAGAGGACGGCCCTACTTCTAGCCCAACCAAAGATCCCTAGCCTTGAGGAGGCTATCTCAACCATGATCCAGGAGGAGACACGCATCAGGCTACAAGCCGGGACAGGTGATCCCTCCGAAGCAAAGTCAGCACTAGCAATCACCAGCTCAGGTAACACAGGATCTAAGGGAGAGCTCTGGCAGTATAACCGGCAGTGCTACAACTGTGGGAAGATGGGTCATCATCGGTATGCTTGTACCAAACCACCTAGGGAGGGAGATTCAGGTGGTGGACGAGGACCGTTCGGCGGACGAGGATATAATGGAGGACGTGGTCGTGGTCGACGGGGTAGACGAGGCGGCCGAGGAGGTTATCGGGCGAACCTCCTGATATCAGAAGGGAACGGAGAAGCTGATGGCACCTTTACTGTGGAGGACCAGGCACTGGGAGACATGAGGAGTAGAACAGAGGAGACGTCCACCTCATTCTTTGTTAGGAGCAATGCTGCCATGTATGCCCATCCATCAGAAGACTGGATTATCGACTCGGGAGCATCTCGGCATGTGACGGGGAATGCTAGTGAATTTTCTTCCTACACTCACCTAGCATCAGCAGACAGTATTCAGACATCTGATGGCACTTTCCAGCCAGTGGTCGGTAAGGGTACTGTTAATTGTACAGGTTCAGTAAGATTATCCAATGTTTTACATGCTCCATCCTTTCCAGTCAGTCTCTTGTCCATTAGTTCTATAATCCTCCAACTTAAATGCATTGTTTCTTTTGATATTCCTAAGGTGACCTTCCAGGAGAAAGGGACAGGACGAAGACTTGGGACTGGCACTTGGCATGAGGAACTGTGGTACCTAGATCGAGAAGGACTGGACTCAGCATTGGTATCTATGGCCGAGAAGGCTGGCATGGAAGGACTGCAGCAGAGGACTGGGGATACCTTGATACTCCATCATCGGAGGATGGGACATTCTTCCTTTGATACTCTAAGTAAGTTGTATCCAGAGATTTATGCAAAAACAAATAAAGAGAAATTAGTATGTGATGCGTGCGAGTTAGGAAAACTTACTAGGAGCTCATATGTTGGCACGGGTCATAGGAGCACTTTTGCTTTTGAGGTAGTACATTCTGATGTCTGGGGTCCATGTGCTACTAACACTATGAATGGTTATAAGTACTTTATTTCTTTCATTGAGTGTGCCTCTCGTGTTACCTGGTTATATTTGATGAAAAATAAGAATGATGTACCTGCTTGTTTTCGGGATTTCCATAAGCATGTCCAGACTCAGTACAAAGCAGATGTGAAGGTACCGAGGTCTGACAATGGAACGGAGTATACCAACAGGACGCTTGCAGAATACTTGTCAGCACATGGAATACAGCATCAGACCACCTGTGCATACACACCAGCACAAAATGGAGTTGTAGAAAGGAAAAACAGACACCTTCTGGAGGTCGCAAGAAGTATGATGATCGACATGAATATCCCACAGAGTCTATGGGGGCATGCAGTATTGACAGCAGCTCAACTCATCAACAGGATGCCCTCGAAGGTCCTCGGATGGAAGTCCCCATGTGAGGTATTGCAAGGCAATAATAGTGGGATACTCCCACTTAAGGTGTTTGGGTGTGTATGTTTTGTGAAGGACAACAGGCCATCAGTTGGGAAACTTGACCTTAGAGCGGTCAAATGCATCTTCGTAGGCTACTCGGCGACCCAGAAGGGGTATGTGTGCTGGAGTCCAGTAGAGAAGAAGAAGTTTGTCAGTATGGATGTCCACTTTCGGGACATTGAGCCATATTACCGCCAGGACGGAACTTCACACAACACGCCTAATACTGCCAGTATTAGGCGAGAGGGGGAGATGGAGAACTTGGTGGTAACCGATTTAGAAGTTTGGCATGGAGGCACGGAGAAGGGACAAGAAGGTGAAGGTGTTAGGCCTACGGCTCAGGGAGAGTTACTTACCTACAGCAGGAGAGAGAAGCAAACTGCAGGACCAGTACCGACAGTACCAGTGCCAAGTCCCTTGCCTGCGTTCGTCCCAACTCCTGAGGCACCGACACCAACCCCCCTTCAGGTGATACCCCCTCCTTCATAAGATATTATTTCTCCTACTTCTACTCCTCCCACACCACTATCTGTACGGAGGACCACTCGCAGCAATGCAGGAAATCCTCCAAACAGATATGGTTGGGATATTGCTCAGTTTGTTTCTTATGACCATATCTCTTCTTCTCATAGAGCATTTATAGCATCTTTGGATAGTATTACTGTACCTAACAATTGGCAGGTTGCCAAGAACGATCCAAAGTGGAAAGCGGCAATGCACGAGGAGTTGGGAGCTCTGGAGAAGAACCACACTTGGGAGCTTGTGAGACTGCCAGAGGGGAAGAAAGCAGTTGGATGCAAGTGGATCTTTACCGTGAAGCAGAACCCAGATGGATAGGTTAAGCGCTTCAAAGCTCGACTAGTAGCCAAAGGATACAGTCAGACGTACGGCATCGACTATGACGAGACCTTTGCACCAGTTGCAAAGATGAGCACTGTCAGGACTCTGATTTCTCTGGCAGCGAATGGTGGATGGAAGCTACACCAACTTGATGTGAAGAATATGTTTCTTCACGGAGATCTAGTGGAGGAGGTGTACATGGAGATACCACCAGGATTTGGCACCAATCAGACAGTGGGCAAGGTCTGCAGGTTGAAGAAGTCCCTCTATAGACTGTGTAAACTCCCTCACCCAAAATAGGTATTTTGTGTATATTTTATATTATTATATTTATTATAGATGTTGAATTTATTTAGAGTATTCTCTTATTTAATTAGAAAATAAATTTTTTAGTATATTTACTTATATAAATATTTATTTAGAATTATTTTTAGGCTATTATAGATTATTGAGATTTTTCCATAATTTTTAGTTAATTAAAAACTAGTAACACTAATTTTCTAGGACTTTGAAGAATTTATTTTATGTTCAAACTTAATTAAAAATATTCCAAAATTTTATTTTAAGTTCTAAATAGTCAAATATATTTTCTAGAATTTTCTGGGAATTTTCTGAATACTTTTAGTATTTATTGGGAGTTATTTAGACTAATAACTAATTTTTAGGACTTGTAGAATTTATTGTGCAAGTCCAGGAATATAGAATGGACCCACGTTATTTTCTAAGGTTTATAATATTATTATATATTTTCTGGAATTATTTCAGAATTTTTGGAATAATGTTAATATTTATTTTTAGTTAAATGGATAAACTAATGTTTAGAGCTTCTCCTAATTATAGTAGTAAACTTATGAATATAAAATTGTCCCAAATATTTTTCTACGGTTTATAGGTTCAAAATATATTTTATGTAATTTTTCCAGATTTTTATGATTATTTTTAATATTTATTTAGATTTATTTAGATTTAAAATGACTTAAATAATGTTTTGATAAAGGCAAATCAAAAACAAATAATATAACAAAACCATCCAATCAAATTTTGACATGTGTCATCCTATAAATATCCATTCAGCCAAAGGTACATCCCTATATATATATATTATTATAACCCTAATTATCCCATTATTTTAGAGAGAGAGATTTTGGAGAATTACCATCTAGGGTTCCTTCATCTTCCACAAGCCATTGCGCATAGCTCCGGACTCCAAACGAGGCCTAGTTTCTTGTGTTAGAAAGATATTGAGGTTAGCTTTCTGATTATATAATTTATTTTACGAAATTATGAGTATTAAATTCTAGAAAATTCATAGAGCACAGTATGTCCAAAAATAGACGTATTTCAATATTTTCACGATTCCGGGAGAACCAGGAATTAGAATCATGAACCGTTTAAAGTTTCGGAAAGCTAATATCGAGATCATTGATATATGTTTTTTCCAGAATTTAATTCGAAGTATTTATATACTTTTAATTCTGTAGAACTTCTAGGTTAGAATTTAACCATCGGTGCACAATACAAAATTTGTATGTGCCATAATTCCCAAACTAATTTGAATTCGGACGAGCCGTAAATTCCAGCATATTATTGACGCTGAAATCTATAGGAAATCATGCATGAAAGTTGAGTTTCTGTCGGTTGACTTTTCGGTCAACAGATCGCCTCGATTTGCGTGCCATGAGTCTCAAGTTGATAAAATTTAGTTTCTTTGGACAAAATTTAGGAATTAACATAAAAATCAGAATAATAATATTAAAATAGGATTTTAGAGTAATTATTCCAGAATTAAATAAATTAAAATAAATTATCTTTTGACGTGATAAATTTGTAATACATAGGCTATTTGGACTGTGACTTGGACTCTGATTCATACCAGCAGCAGGACCCCAGGCATGATACCTTGCCAAATTATTTATAGTATTTTGCATGCTTAGTATATTTCTGTATATTTATTATATTTCTGTTTATTCTTGCATGTGTAGTTTTCTTTCAGTCATTACTATGTATTAGATATGTTGACACACACATGGCACTTAGTATCATAGAGGACAATCATCAGGTGTATGGGCTTTTAACCACTCTGGTAACACCGTAGTCACTAGCACGCACTATGGTGGGTCGTGTCCGATGGTCGCTACCCCAGAGGTATGTCGATTGATAGAGTCCGAGGGTCGCTACCCCAGAGGTATGTCGGCTGATGATGTCCACTGACGAGCGTGAGGTTGTGAGGATTAGATCGAGTAGCCTACCCTTGCCCATACGTCGAAAAGTTGTCCTTATTTGCATTCATATAGATGGTCTTATACAGCGTACTTATTTATTTTCAAATAATATGCATGTTTACTGTATTCAAATTGGCTCGTATTTTCTGTATCTTGTTACGTCCCTCTGAGGACCTGGTCCTCTGCCAGGTGTATCTGTTCTTGAGTAATTACAGGAGCGCAGATTTGGATGATTACTTGTGTTGCGAGGATGTCTTCTCTTCGAGGCCATGGTCGTTAGCTGGTATTCCTATATTGTATTTGTTGTGTTGTACTTTTCCATTCAAGTTGGTAGTGGATTTGTTTCCATCCAACTATCATCCTTAGATATTTATGTTGAGATCTAGTTATATAGATGCTGGTTATTATTTATATCTGATTTTCGCGGATGAGATTTAGATTATACCCTGTGACTTGTGATACATTTTATACCACTTGTGGATTGATATTCATATTACAGCGTACGTGTGAATTTTGGTTTCCATACATTGGAGTTGCCATATCCATGCGGCTGGCATGCTTACGTGTTCCTAGTCCTATGTACTTTTGGGACTGGGGCGTGACATATTTTTGTGGTGGCCCATGCAGGTCGAGAGCATATTGTCTCGGTTACGTTACTGTACCGAGCAAGCCTGAACCTAGGACTAGAGTATAGGATCTCATCCATAATTGACTATGATTCATCTTCCTCCTATCTGTTCTATTTGAACAATTGTATCCTGCTTGATTTATGTGCTTCCCTAATAGTTCCTTGAGTATAGCCTTCTGCTGAGAATATAGGAACCCCTGTTATTAGGATGATAATTAGAGTAGCATACCTATTAAGATTACAACGAGGATATAGACACACCACTAAGTTTAGAATATCTAGTGAACCTAGAATTCCTTATCTATAGATTGGTTTACCATTATCTCTTGATGTATTATGAAGACTTAAGAGTAGTATAGATACTACTAGAGTTAGTTAGAAGCTTACCATAATGTTTGACCCTAGTATGGAGGAACCAATAAAAAACCAAAAGTGAATATTAGGACTGAACCTAACCCTCATAGTTAGATAGTATTGGAGAACTATAAACTTATATCATTGTCTTGTTATTAGTAGACAGCACCCTAGGAAGCCTAGAGGAATGCAATCAACACTTCTCCCTTGATCATACCTCGAACATTCAACTAGTATACCACTCCCCCTTGGAAAACCATGATGCTACCTAGAGCCCCTCTATTTCACATATTGTTCCTCTGTGACCTTAACGTTCGCTAATTGTGCGACGACCAAAATTACGTTCTTCTTTTCTTTATCTTTTAACTCGTGCCACTTGACACTTCTGATAGTAGGCCAAGTAATTTATTTCTTTATTAAGGACACATAGTTTGCTAGGATTATAGTTGTAATCTTGAATTTTGAAATTGTGTGCTTAGTAGTTAGAACTTGATAGTTAAGTTATTCTTGTAGATTGAGACCTGGTGCTTATCCCTTAGTTTTAAATTACGTAACTTGTACCACACCTCAATACGAGTTATATTCCCTTTCCCTTGAGGCCAGTAACTGTTCCATTCTTACTATTGACACTTGCACTATGACTAAGAGTTAAGACGACCATGACCTATGTAATATAAGAGGATACCCTAACAAGTACCAAGACCCCTTCTCGAAGACCTTAACAGGAGCTTCTACGGTACCCTTAAGACTGTCACAGTATTAGTTTATTATTTTAAGTTGGGTAGTATACCTCACAACCTAGTATCACATAGTCTTTTGACCTATTATTGAAGTGTGATTGAACAACATTAATTGTATACTAGCATAAGACGACAGTGGTTATTCAGACAATAGAAGTTAGAGGTCCTTGCCCACATTTGGTCGACTAGCGACATAGACAAGGAGTCTTTTATTATTGTTGCTTAGTTGTTTTATTTTGTGAACTTGAATTAATTTGTACCTCCTTTCATCATCATCTAGCTTACTTATATTTGCTGCACTACCTTGACTTATGCTGCTATTATAGCCTAGTTTTGCAAGCTTACTCTTTTATCGAGCTTGATCATGAGATATGTATTATTGGGGACGCCTACTAATACATTTCAGAATCAGTGTATTAAGGTCTAGCTAACCTTAGTGCGCTTGATTCACCCTTCGTAATACTACTTTACGTGGATTGAGATATGTAGTGATTGGTAGACGAATATACTTGTCCTAGTCATGTCTGAGCGTATCGTATCGGCTACATAACTGTACTAATACGAGCATGTGAATAGAAATTACCAAAATAGGATTTTAATCCACAACTACTTTAACAATTCCTATTTGAATTCTTTAAACGCCTTGATCCCGATACTTCTATTTTATTACCTCGCCCTTGAACTCTTTATTATTGATCTCCGTCTTCCCTTATTTCGAAAAGACGAAACCTCATGCTTGATATAAGTTTGATACACAAAGAGTACTAGATATACCCCATAGGCCGATCACATACTTGAGGATTATTCTTTCGTAATTAAGGACATATCACATATGATATAATCGGCGTTGAAGTTTTGAGGATTGAATGACATGAGTAAATAAATTAAGGAATATTTTTCTTAAAGTATATAGCCTTCTGTGATAGATGGGTAAATTCTAAGTTGGGTAGCAGTGCATTGGCAACTCGAGAGGAATTTCTTTTAGATTGTGATCGAATAAGATTAGATTGGGAGAGGTTCAAGCTATTTAAATTTTGAGAATTTTAGAAGAATGACTAAGATGATGATGATTAATAAATTTTAAAAATCTTGATATTGAGGACCCAATATTTATACCTTAAGTACATAATTTAAATTTTTGAGTATTGAAGGTAAAATCATCAATTTGAATTTGAAGGATAAATATATAATTTCAGACTTGAACATTGGTGGACTGCATTTAAATTATTTTTCAATTTGATGATTTAAATTAAGAATTCAAATTTGATGGTTGGACTACCTAGTTGAAATATTGAGGATGTGAATGGAATTTAAAAAGTTGAAGAATACAAAAAAAAATTATAAGTGAAAATAGGAATAATATTAGAATCGAATTACTTCTAGAGGAGATTATGATAGTTGGAGATCGTGAGGTAAAATTTGATATGGGTTATTTAAATCTTGAAGATATTATATGGATTCAATTTAAATTTGGATATTGATGATTTAAAAAAGTGAGAAGAGATTACAATAGGTTGAATTTTGATTTGAACAATGATTATCTTAATTTTGAAGTGATCGCGATAAATTTGAATAGATTTTGTTATTCAAATTTTTGGAAGAGATTGCGATTGACGTACCTTATGTACGAATGTGAAGGATTTAACAAATTATGCCTTATTTTAATTTCGAGGACGAAATTGTTTTAAGTTGGGTAGATTGTAAACTCCCTAACCTAAAATAGGTATTTTGTGTATATTTTATATTATTATATTTATTATAGATGTTGAATTTATTTAGAGTATTCTCTTATTTAATTAGAAAATAAATTTTTTAGTAAATTTACTTATATAAATATTTATTTAGAATTATTTTTAGGCTATTTTAGATTATTGAGATTTTTCCATAATTTTTAGTTAATTAAAAACTAGTAACACTAATTTTCTAGGACTTTGAAGAATTTATTTTATGTTCAAACTTAATTAAAAATATTCCAAAATTTTATTTTAGGTTCTAAATAGTCAAATATATTTTCTAGAATTTTTTGAATACTTTTAGTATTTATTGGGAGTTATTTAGACTAATAACTAATTTTTAGGACTTGCAGAATTTATTATGCAAGCCCAGGAATATAGAATGGACCCACATTATTTTCTAGGGTTTATAATATTATTATATATTTTCTGGAATTATTTCAGAATTTTTGGAATAATGTTAGTATTTATTTTTAGTTAAATGGATAAACTAATGTTTAGAGCTTCTCCTAATTATAGTAGTAAACTTATGAACATAAAATTGTCCCAAATATTTTTCTAGGGTTTATAGGTTCAAAATATATTTTATGTAATTTTTCCAGATTTTTATGATTATTTTTAATATTTATTTGGAGTTATTTAGATTTAAAATGACTTAAATAATGTTTTGATAAAGGCAAATCAAAAATAAATAATATAACAAAAACCATCCAATCAGATTCTGACACGTGTCAGCCTATAAATATCCATTCAGCCCCAGGTACATTCCTATATATATATTATTATAACCCTAATTATCCCATTATTTTAGAGAGAGAGATTTTGGAGAATTGCCATCTAGGGTTCCTTCATCTTCCACAAGCCATTGCGCATAGCTCCGGACTCCAAACAAGGCCTAGTTTCTTGCGTTAGAAAGATATTGAGGTTAGCTTTCTGATTATATAATTTATTTTACGAAATTATGAGTATTAAATTCTGGAAATTTCGTAGAGCACAGTATGTCCGAAAATAGACGTGTTTTAATATTTTTGCGAATCCGGGAGAACCAGGAATCAGAATCATGAACCGTTTGAAGTTTCGGAAAGCTAATGTCGAGATCATTGACATATATTTTTCCAGAATTTAATTCGAAGTATTTGTATACTGTTAATTCTATAGAACTTCTAGGTTAGAATTTAACCATCGGTGCACAATACAAAATTTGTATGTGCCATAATTTCCAAACTAATTTGAATTCGGACGAGCCGTAAATTCTAGCATATTTTTGACGCTGAAATCTACAGGAAATCATGCATGAAAGTTGAGTTTGTGTCGGTTGACTTTTCGGTCAACAGATCGCCTCGATTTGCGTGCCATGAGTCTCGAGTTGATAAAATTTAGTTTCTTTGGACAAAATTTAGGAATTAACATAAAAATCAGAATAATAATATTAAAATAGGATTTTAGAGTAATTATTCCAGAATTAAATAAATTAAAATAAATTATCTTTTGACGTGATAAATTTGTAATACATAGGCTATTTGGACTGTGACTTGGACTCTGATTCATACCAGCAGCAGGACCCCAGGCAAGATACCTTGCCAAATTATTTACAGTATTTTGCATGCTTAGTATATTTCTGTATATTTATTATATTTCTGTTTATTCTTGCATGTGTAGTTTTCTTTCAGTCATTACTATGTATTAGATATGTTGACACACACATGGCACTTAGTATAATAGAGGACAATCATCAGGCGTATGGGCTTTTAACCACTCTGGTAACACCGTAGTCACTAGCACGCACTATGGTGGGTCGTGTCCGATGGTCGCTACCCCAGAGGTATGTCGATTGATGGAGTCCGAGGGTCGCTACCCCAGAGGTATGTCGGCTGATGATGTCCACTGACGAGCGTGAGGTTGTGAGGATTAGATCGAGTAGCCTACCCTTGCCCATACGTCGAAAAGTTGTCCTCATTTGCATTCATATAGATGGTCTTGTACAGCGTACTTATTTATTTTCAAATAATATGCATGTTTACTGTATTCAAATTGGCTCGTATTTTCTGTATCTTGTTACGTCCCTCTGAGGACCTGGTCCTCTGCCAGGTGTATCTGTTCTTGAGTAATTACAGGAGCGCAGATTTGGATGATTATTTGTGTTGCGAGGATGTCTTCTCTTCGAGGCCATGGTCGTTAGCTGGTATTCCTATATTGTATTTGTTGTGTTGTACTTTTCCATTCGAGTTGGTAGTGGATTTATTTCCATCCAACTATCATCCTTAGATATTTATGTTGAGATCTAGTTATATAGATGCTGGTTATTATTTATATCTGATTTTCGCGGATGAGATTTAGATTATACCCTGTGACTTGTGATACATTTTATACCACTTGTGGATTGATATTCATATTACAGCGTACGTGTGGATTTTGTTTTCCATACATTGGAGTTGCCATATCCATGCGGCTGGCATGCTTACGTATGTGTTCCTAGTCCTATGTACTTTTGGGACTGGGGCGTGACAGACTGAAGCAGTCTCCTCGAGCGTGGTTTGACAGATTCAGAAGGGCGATGATAGGGATGGGATATCAGCAGATCAATGCTGATCATACTGTGTTCTTCCGTCGGAGTGGAGGCCACATCACCATGCTTGCGGTGTATGTGGACGATATGATTATCACAGGAGATGATGAGCAGGAGATCGCCCAACTCAAAGGAAAGCTTGGCAAGGAATTCGAGGTGAAGGATCTCGGCCTTCTTCGGTACTTCCTTGGGATTGAGATTGCTCGAGAAGCAGAGGGGATTGTTCTCTCTCAAAGGAAGTATGCACTGGACCTTCTCACAGAAACTGGGATATTGGGGTGCAAACCTGCAGCGACACCAATAGATCAGAGGTTCAAGATTAATGCTGAGGCTGGAGAACCAGTTGATCGGGACAGATACCAGAGACTGGTTGACAAGTTGATCTATTTGAGCCACACACGTCCTGATATCTGCTTTGCAGTAAGTATGGTGAGCCGCTACATGCATGACCCACGGAAGGGTCATATGGATGCAGTGTACCAGATTATGAGGTACTTGAAAGGTGCTCCCGGGAAGGGACTAATATTCAGGAAGAACAATCACGTGAGCATCGAGGGCTACTGTGATTCTGACTGGGCTAGTTGTGCTGATGACAGGAGGTCTACCTCGGGATATTGCATATTTGTAGGAGGTAACTTGGTCTCCTGGAGGAGTAAGAAGCAGTCTGTGGTGGCCAGATCGACAGCTGAAGCAGAGTACAAAGCTATGGCCTTGGGAGTTGCAGAGCTGCTATGGTTGAAGAATATGCTGGTGGAGCTGAAGCTGGATCAAGGAGCCAAGATGAAGCTGTGGTGTGACAATCAGTCAGCTATTAGTATCGCCAATAATCCAGTATAGCATGACAGGACCAAACACATCGAGATTGATAGATTTTTCATCAAAGAGAAGTTGGATAGGGGATTACTGGAGCTTGGCCATGTTCCAACCAGGGATCAAGTAGCAGATGGACTAACCAAGGGACTCGCCTCAGTGAGCATGATTAGAGGATGTGACAAGATGGGCTTAGTGAATATCTTTCACCCATCTTGAGGGGGAATGTTGATATGGTATGTTGGGTGTCATATTTAAGTATAGTATAAGCACATGGGAATATCCTGAGGACATATTTGGGATGCCAGAATATGTCACAGGATATTCCATTATGAGATTATTGTCATAATGATTGAGATCATTGTATTAATGACTGTAAGGCTATATAATGCCAATGAGACAATCAATAAAATAATAAACTAATTTCAACAGTAGTCTATGTTATGGGAGCTCGACTGTATTTTGGTCAGCTCAAAGGGTTCTCTCTACGACTTTGGAAGCCGAAAGGAAGTATAAAAATTTTCTCACGGGAAAACGGCTTCTACTTTATCAAATTTAGCCTACCAGAGGACCTAGAGCGGGTTATCCAAAATGGCCCATAGACGTTCGATGGTAGACTGGTAGTTTTGAGACGCTGGGACCCCTCCTCCAACTTTGAAAGAGACTGCTTAGCCAGCGTGCCGATCTAGATTCGGTTCCCATGGCTCTCTCCAACTATGGGGCACTAAGGCTATTATAAAGATAACTACTGGCATCGGAAAGTTATGCCCTGACAATGCTATCTTCTGTCATGATCCGTATCCGAAAATTGGGCATGAGTTGTGGGTACGTCCAGCCTACGCCGCAGCATCGACGGTAGAACGATGTCTAGGTCACAGATATAATATCAAAATCACACAATAATATTATCACAGTCCTGTCACTAATATCTCAACTCCATAAGAAGGACAATGAAATAATAATACCGGCAATACTCGATCACAATATCTAAAGTACGATAGGATAAGTATGATAACGATATAAAGAGATAGGAAATCTAAGTCATAAGTCTAAACAAGTCATGACAACACCATCAAGTCTAAATCACAAATATAACATCCCAAAGATATAATATGGTCTCTGGAGACAAATCCAGTAGCAAATATAAGAACTAGCTAACTAAACTAGGCAGCCACTATCTGGTCATATCCCTCATATGGCATCGGCTCCTCCTGAGTCACAGTCTCTAACTCCGCACCCACAGCATCCTGGGTACATTGAAGGTAGGACACCAGTCCTGCAAGACAGTCTCCTAAAAATATTATCCAGTCAGGATGGAACGAGCACAACTCTAACAACAGTTCCAATTAAATGATAAAGACTATGAAACAGTAAATAGTAAAGATTATATGATGGAAGAGTAAAAGAAGGAAATATGGTATGGTAATACTGAGAGTAAGTAATACATGAGTAATAGAGCATAAATTACGAATATGAATTGAACAGGAAATAACCGAACTAACTAAATGTTTAAAATACTAATTTCGATATGTGATCGGCTTAAAAACTTGTACATAAATTTATAGACTGGTTAATCATACGTAAGGTGTATGATTAACACTCATAGCGTATATGCATAGGAAAGGGTATGATCACACATCTAACTAGTACTTTTTCACCTCCGACTAGTACAGTGGATCAAATCCATGATACATCACAATACGGCAATCACAAGGCAAGTTCGAATACCAGTATATGAATAACATGCACAGGGATAATATGAAAGCAACATCTCATGACGGAGATCCATGATATACCAATCTGTGTACCATCATGTCAGGAATCAAGTTTAATAATACTAAATACATGTAACATAGAAGCTACCATATAAAAAAAACTATTAGAGAATGTACTCGCCTGAGATCCTGTGGTGGAAAACAATGTCTAAAATGGTACCTCAAAAACCTATATATAAATTTTCATGTCAAACAGGTATTTTAGAATCATAAATAATCTCAACTAGCTATATTCTAGGCTTCTAGGTTAAAACTAGGCCATTGCCTAATTTTGGGTTCTAAGATACTTATTTAGTTGGTCTATATAATTATATTAGCTCATACCTTACTAATTCTAGGTTTTCTAAGTCCTACTAGCTAGTATGATATACTAATTATCTTAAATATACTATATAGACTTATATATAACTATATCTTATAGTATCCTAGCATATTCTAACATATCTCACTAATACCTTAACTAGTATCCAATATCTTGACTTTTACCCAAGATACCAACTTGCCTACTCAACATATACCCATATACATATACCCCTACCTCATATATATTCCTATACTTATAAATCTAGAATACCCACACCCTTGGTATCTTACTTAACTCTATACATAGGCATAGGGTACCATTCTATTATATGGATACCAAGGTATATATCTCATAAAATATCACCCTCGTACTCACTTATCTGTTAGCCCAATGATCTAACTATATTTTTGAATATGGTTAACCGATTAAATTTAAATCACTAATACTCAATCTATCACTACATTATTAGTACTTAAACTTAGCATTGTCCTAATGTGTATTTATTGTATAATATTTGCTACGTGTATATTGCTTTATTTGTCTAACATGTATTTGAAGAAAAGTAATAAAGCAAGATCAAATATGGACATGTGCAATACAGAAATCATGATGGGCCAAAGATGACATCATCCCAGAAGATTTATCTGAACCTCCTACGACATCTCCGGAGTCACGCACAAGGTATTCAGATTCACAATCTGGGTATCTTAGGACAATTGTCGTCAAGAAAAAAGTCATCACCCATCAAGTGAAGAAGTCAAGGTATGCCATCATCATTTTCAGACTCTAAAAAAGCCTAAACCAGCTATAGTCTGTCTAGATTCTGTAATGAGTCTTAGGAATAATTGTAAACACAAGAAATGGATGGCAAAATCGAAAGTTAGGGTAAAAATAATTCAGGATCATTTTCGGCCAAAAATTGACATACCGGTGGTATATTATATTGTAGTATACCGCCGGTATACCAATTTTACATAAATGTTGCTATATGTCGTTTGTACCGGCATACCGACGGTATACTGGTCTATACCGACGGTATACCGGTTCATCACAGTTGGCAATCCAACGGTCGAATTCGGTGCATTAAATGATCCTAATGGTCATATTTATAGCCGTTATTTTTGCAGAACGACATACCGGCGGTATACTACAGTATATTGACGGTATACCGACTGTGGGCTAAAAGTTATATTATTGCTCTTTCTTTGTGCCTTTGTATAAATAGCCTTGAACCTCTTCATTCAAGGTTGATCCTTTGAGCCAAAAAAAAAAATTTATCTACCAAAGGCCATCCACAAATACTCCACCAAAGTTTTATTTTGTAAAAGTTAGATCTCTATATTTGTTGTAAGAAGATCAAAACCATCTTGCAAAATATTGAAGTGTGCAAGCCTTTGGATCAAAGCTTGTGTGAAGTTAGAGAGCCTTCGGATCAAAGCTTTTGTCTAAGAAGTCAACGAGCCTTCGGATCAAAGCTTGTGGTGTAACTATTTTGATAATAGTGGATTCAACCTGGACAAAAGTTTTCGGGACTGGAGTGCCTCGAAGAGGATACCAGGATACATCAGGTGTCAGTATTCTTATTGCTTTATTTCTTGCACACTTAATTTTTAAATTGCCTATTATTAATCATTTGTGCTTGATTTATTAGCTTGACCCTATTTACCCCCCTCTAGGGTTCCTACATTATGAACCTTCATTCAACACCACCATCATAACATACTTGATACTCAATTATCCTATCTCAACTCTCATCCATGTTACTCTCATATCTTGGAATCTTGAGATACCAAGCTATCTCATATTCACTACCTTAATACCTATGCTCTATCTCATTGCTACACACTACCCTTCTCACCACACTAACACTAGTTCACACACACACACTAGATCACTCACTCTCAGACACAGCTCACTGGGAACGGCTCCAAAACTCCACATACACACACTCTGTCAACACATAACCCCTCAAAATATTATTCACCACTCCCCACAACACCTTATTGTGACTGAACAAAAATTGGTACAAACCCTCAAGCATGTACACCAGTCTTCCCTCCCCCCACTTGAATATTCCCTGAGACTTACACACTAGGACACCTACACACACACATACTCAGACACACATAAACACACACAGGAACACCCCAGTCAAACACTCTCAGGCCCAAGCACTTATACTACATTCATGACTGTCCACCTAGAGTCAACACACATGATACAATATTCGAGCACTGATACATACCAACACACATGTTAAACTTCTAATGATAGACTCAAACACATGTACAATAATGCACTTCAACACACTGCTCAGTATCTACCCCATCCTGACTGCACCTGCAGGCCTCCTTGCCTGCACATTATAACCTCACTGCCATCCATCTATACGTAAGTAATTACTGGGCACTGATCCACAATTCTGTACATACATCTAACCTCACATAGGCACCCTCCACTGCTATTACGCATTACCAAGACACTCCCATTCTGATACACCAATACCCCCAAAATCTAATGCAATAATACGCTTTACCCACACAACTAAAACCTGCAATGCACCTGCCTATCTACCTGTCTGCACATACAACAAGCTCTTGCGGTTATCCAAAAGTGCACCCAAAAGCCTTTCACCCGAGATCCTCTACCTTCCAATCACTACCCCCTTCAAGTCAAGCATTGCCAGACCTCAACCATAGTTTTCTACAGCTCACAATGCAGAGACTCTTACTGGGCCTGCAGGAGAAATCCTTGATGTTGCTGCACTAATTGCACTTGCAGCACAAATGCCTAGCTGCACCAACTGTCTATACCACACCACACCTACAAACAATACTACACTCATAGACACACTCCTCACAGTGCACCAATACACAGCACAACCCACACTCTCCTCAACACAACACAAATCCTAAACACACTCACACTCCCAGTGCACCAAAGCTAATCACGTCCACAAACAACTCATGAAACTAAGTGCTCTATGATCCAAATATCAACCATTGATACACAACACTCATTGGTACCATGATACCAAGAGATACACATATACACAAGTGTATGATACCAATACCACAAGCTACTATAATCCCCAATGAAACTCAAATACCTCCACTAATACACCATCCTTCTCATTAACCACCAATATACACAAACACTAGCTCAACTCTAGCACACAAAACCAAATACTACTATGATACTAAATAATCATAGGTACAAACAATAATGCGCACCATGATACACACAAGTATCACACCATGATACTCATGTGATACATCTATCAAACACCAAGATACTTATCCCAAAATCGTATGGAACATAAATCATAGCTAAAATATGACATAAATATAATTGGTATGAGCCATTCCTATACAAATAAAGTAAAATGACAACATATGACACCAACACATAGAAATTATCAATTCAACCTACCTGTATCATGTCGTATCATGATACGGTATCTACGTATCCATTTGTGGACACAAGAACACTATCAAAAACCTAAATAGACACTAATAGTCTTATTAAGGAAATCAATCAAATACTTGGTGGACACAATTTGAATTTTTCCTCAATTGACGACAAAAATACCTAAAAATATCAAATGAGAGGCCTCTACCCCTAATTCAGCTCCTATTGGGTTGTACCTAGCCATGAGTGGTTCCTAGAGGCTCAAAATGATAACCTAACATAGAAATTAATATGGGATATAAATTTATCTATTGGGAGTTCGATTCCAATAAAACTCCTCCAATGGACACAATAAAAAGTTGTGGACACAATCCTTCTTAGAAAAGCTCCTCTCCAATATCCTCCTTATACTCCAATGCTTCTAGGCCTCTATGGGAATTGGAATGGATGAGAATGGGTGAATTTTATTAGGGAAGTTGGCAGGGATTGGATTGGATTGGATTTGGAGAATAAGGAATTTTGGGATAAATGAAGAGTGAAATAATGGACTAATGAGAGGCTAATCCCCTCAATTCTAGGGCCGATCACTTAGAGTGAGTTTAGGAAAAATAAAATATCCATAATACCCCTCTCCACTCTCTAATTAGGTGTTAGGTTTGTCATGCATAGAATCGTCTTAGTAATTGTAGGGTATCTAATCATAAATAGAGATAATATTCTATCCATGACACTAACTAGTGAATTCTAATTAACTAAAGTCATGACTAACAATAATTAACACCAACTAACTCCAATTAACACTTAATTAATTCTAGTTAGCTAGCCTACTAACTAATACCAATATAATTATAACTATATAAATATCAATATAATATCAAACAATTATGAATGGCAAAAATATCCCTCTTCTAGAATTATGTGGTTATACCTTCAAGAGGGACCGACTGTCATTCGCGAGAGTATTCATCGAAATTAATGCGACATATTTGTTACCGGACAAGTTAGAAATTAAACTCCCATAAAGTGATATTATATTCCAGAAAGTGGAATATGTAGGGGTCTCGTCGTGCTGCCGTACGTATCAAAGTTTTGGACACATCCTCTCTCAATGTCCGGATAGGTTACCGCATAATAATGATAATCAGTAAGGACCTATCGATAGGTAGCTAAAGCACCCAATGTGGTAGGGACCACCAAACTGGATAACCGATCCAATATAGTAAATCAGAGTAGTAAGAGTACGGATGTTTCCAACATGGAAACTGAGCAGGAGCCTAAGGGGGCCACCCAACCTACTGTCCTGGGAAAAAGGAATGAAGCAGAAGCTGATCAACCTATCCAGGAGATAGAAGATTTAGTTAGGGAAGGAAGCATGGATCTCCTAGGGGCAATAGTTATGTTTGGAGAGGACGCACAACAGAGTAAGAAAGGACAGAGAGGAGTCGAGATGGTAGAATCTAACATGGTTATTTTTTAGGCCAAGGTGGTTGGACATGATGAAAATCGGGTCAGAGTTAGAAAAAAGTTGGTAAGTGGAGGAGGGTTGAACATTGTACCAACAACAAGACATGTTACTCTGGGTTCCTCAGGGGTTAATGACATGCCAGAGACAGGATCCCTTCACGAATCGTTAGTCATATCCCATCCTATCTGGCAAGCCAAAGTTGAATATAAGAAGGGAGGTGGAAAAAATACTGTTGGTCGTCAGGATGGACTCTCTTCTCCCCTTATGGAGAGTTCGCGTGTTAAAAAGGAGTCAACAACCGTCTTTTATGACAATTTTCACCTGGAATTCGCGAGGGGGGGTCAATTCTATAGGTAGATGGAGGGAAGCTATGGACTACATTAAGAATTCTAAGTATTCTATCATTAATATTTTAGAATCAAAAATCAAATATGCCGCCAAGATTAGGAGGAGGACCACAGCTCACTGGGAATCTGCCCACAACTTAGATTATAGAGATATAGCACATTTTTGGGTCATGTGGAACACCAGAGTTTAGATAGGGCATATTGTTCACTGCTCGGACCAAATGATCACCATTAAATTCATCAACATGAGTGGCCTTAAAATTGTGTCTGGACGGTATTTGAGCATAACGACCGGACACAGTGGATGAGACAACGGATGAGACTATGGAGAAAGATCACCGTCACCAGTAACATGGTGGGGGATAGACTTCCTTTAGTCATGGTGGAAGACTTCAACACTATCATGTATGCCAATGAAAAGAAAGCAGGTCGGCCTGTTCAGGAAGCTATTCTTGCAAAAACTTAAAGTTGTCTCTTATCCTCTGGACTTAGTTGTATGGCTAAGTCATGCCACGTCTAAACATAAAATAATTGGGCTATCCTCAATCGTATCTTCGTTCAATTAGACCGTACTCTCTGCAATGGACGGTGGCTCGATGTTTTCTAATTTTGTGGAGCGGAATGCATGCCTCCTGGCACCAGTGACCACTCACCTATTGTCATCAGATTGACGGAACAACCGATCTTCAAAGGGAGACCTTTTAGATTTAACAATGCGTGGAGTCATAAGAAGGGATTCAGGATGGGGTTCTCCTAGGCTGGAACTCCTCATTGCATGGTTCAGCCCAGTTCAGGGTTGTTTCCAAATTAAAGTATACCAAACAATGCCTTAAGGCATGGAACAGGGAGAACTATTCTACGCCGCTTTAAGAGCTTGAAGATAATCTTGCTGATATCCAAATGAGAGTCCACTATGACCACTTCAGCTCCATTCTCAATAAAGAGGAAGTTGATCTTCAGGACCTTTTGCTCAAGGAAAGGTTCTTGGATAAGGTTCAAGTTAGAAAATAGGCAAAATATAACTGGCTCAAAGATGGTGATAGGTGCTATAAGTTTTTCCATGCCACTGTGAAAGCTAGACAGCATCGGAATGCCATTCACGGTCTTTTTAAGTCAAATGGGGCCACTATTACTAAGGCGGATATGATTGGTGATAAAGCAACCCGATTCTTCCTGGAACTCTATAATCAGAACGATTATCAGACCATCTTCCCCCATTGTGAGTTTAAGAAACTGTTACGGGTAGAGGTAATCAAGTTTTGCCGCAGCCAATATCAATTAAAGAGATTGAAATTATTGTCAAGAAGGCATACCAGAATAAATCTCCGGGGCCAGATGGGTTTGGCGATGCCTTCTTTAAACATCACTGGAATCTTCTCAAACTAGATATCCTGGAAGCGGTTAGATAATTCTTTGAATCGGGTAAACTCCTGAAGGAACTTAACCTTACTTTTGAGGTGCTGATTGCTAAAGTAAAGGGAGCTTCTTCCCATGGGGACTTCGGGCCTATTGTGTGCTCTAATTTTCTCTATAAGATCATCACTCATCTGATGTGTGACCGTATGAGACCGATTATGCAAGATCTTATCTTTCCTAACAATCTTCTTTTAATAAAGGTAGGTCGATCTCTAACAATTGTTTGTTAGCTCATGAGCTAGTTTGGGACTTCAACAAGCAAGGAAGGAACAAAGTATGTAACAAATTGGACCTCAAGAAGGCCTACGATGTTATGAATTAGGACTTTTGTGCCATATTATGATTTGCATAGGCTTCGACATTTGGTGGGTAGACAGGGTAAGAAAATGTAACTGCACTCTCTCTTTCTCGATTCTTATTCGGGGTCAACCGAAAAGCTTATTTAAGAGTTCCAGCAATATTAGACAGGCAGATCCGCTCTCACCTTACCTTTTGCCATTGTGATAGAATTTCTCTCGTGCTTGATTGACGAGGCGGTCATGGACGAAGAAGTCACTCATCTGTTTCGGAAGACGACCCTGGTGGTTTCTCACTTGATATATACAGATGACCTGTTAGTGTTTGTGGAGCCATCTGATAGATCTATAAATGCCCTTAGGAGTAGTTTTGACAAACTTGAAAGGTGGTCAGGCTTACAACTTAACAAAAATAAGAGCCAGATGTTCCCTAACAAGAATTGCAGAGATAATGAGAGGTGGCTGGGAATAATGGGCATCTTTGAAGGAGTGATTCCGGTTAAATACTTAGGGTTGCCTCTGTCTATTAACCATGTCACTTATGCGGATTGTGAGTCATTCTCAGCTACACCCAAGCTAGGCTGGCAGGATGACAGGCTCAGGTCCTGTCGTTTGGAGGACGGATAAAATTTAATAGGACTGTCATTTCGGCTATTTCTCTGTACTGCTCTAGGCTATCATGATCCCTATGGATACGATACATAAGATCGAACTTATATGTGCTAATTTTCTTTGGAAATGAGGTATCCATGCGTTAAGTTGGGTGGAGTTGTGCCAGCCCAAGAGAGAGAGGGAGGTGTAGGGTTGAGATCGCTTACGCTTCTTAGAGAAATAACCTCTAACAAACTGTTCTGGAGATTCCTCTATGTGAAGTCATTATGGGATGACTGGATTAGGGGGAAGGTACTTCTCTAAGGGTGATTTCTTGTCAACAACGATCAATAACAACTTCTCGGTGATGGTGAAAATGCTTTTGGGTTTGAGAAACTCGGCTAAACCCTGACTGTCTAGGGTTATCTGCTCCAAAAATCAGACTAGTTTGTGGCATAATCCTTAGGTTAATCATAAGAGTCTGATAGATGGGGGGTAGCACGTTTAAGAGTTAAGCGGATCCACTGAATATGTCAGTTGCCTTATTCAAAAGGGAGAGTAGAATTTGTAGGGTCGGTTGATAGAGGCGGCCCATGCGGTTGATATATGGACAGTACAAATTGATAGGATAGGCATGGAGGATTATTGGGTTAGGGAGGAATTAGATAAAGACACTTTATGGTTTAAGAAGGATTTAAACCAAATCAGGAACATGAATGCCGAGGTTTATTGGACAGAACTGGTTTGGATAAAAGAAGGAGTGGTCAAGAATTCCCTCTATTTATTCAAGATGATTCATAATCGCTTACTTACTAGGGACCGTCTGAGCATGTTTGGTTTCAATTTTTCGGAGAAATATTGCTTGTGTGGGCACATGGATTAGCCCAGGGACCATATTTTCTTCTATTGTAACTTTATTTGGGAGATCCGGAACCAACAACGTAGTTGCTTTGGCCTTTCGTCTATGCATAATAGGGATATTTTAACAGTCATGAATAAGGTTAGAGCACAAAAAGGAAAATAGCCAGGAGCATACATGCGACTACAACTTATTTTTTAAAATGATGGTATGGCATGTCTAGAGGAAACGAAACCAACGTATCTTTGAGGGCTTGTCATCCAGCATAATTATTGTACAAAAAAAAATACAAGTTGATATATGTAGAAGCATAAAAAATATGCATCCATGCGTCAAAAGCTGAAAAAAGATTGGGCCGCAGAATTACCCTGTGGCCCAAGAAGGCAACATCCATGCGTCCCAATCAGCCTGTCACTCCCCGTTCCCAATATACGTATTTGCAGCATAATTATTTTTACTTCTTTCTTGCTAGCATAGTTATATGTTGTAGAGAGACTAGACCCATCCTTTGGTTTACTTGACTCTTGGTTTATTTGTTTGGTTTGATTTTATCATGAGTTGAACCTATGGTCCAAACATTAAATCCTCCATATATAACCCAACTTCACTCTCTCTTCCCTCATTCTTCCTCTTCCATTCTCTTTCTTAGGTTTTTCTCTCCCCATCCATAGGCAAGTATATCTTACAAGAAATGGAAAAACCCTTTATATTTTTGTTCCATTATGTTCCTTATATGATTCTCCATGCTTTTAGAACTTGGTATTTTTGGATTCGGTTGATGGATTAGTATAGATCTAAGTTTTAAGTTTAAGATTTTTATGGTATTCTTGAGTATTCTTGGATTTTGATCTTTTAAAACCTAATATTTTTGAAAACTCTTTGTTCTATGTTGATCAACACTTAATTTTGAGTAGTTTAGAACTTTACTTTGCTGGATTTGGACATTATTTGAGGTTTCTTTGGAAAAAACAAAATCTCATTTTTGAGCTTTTAGCCATTGCCGAAAAGCTGCTGCTTGGTAGAGATGAAGAAGCAATATGCGGCACATAGTGCTATATGGCCTGGACTTCTCGCTTCGAGTCTGCATGCGGCCAACCCTATTGGACGCATGACTGAATTTGTATATGCGCCCTTGACCAATTGCATGAAGTTGAAAGAATAAAATTTTACTAAAGTCTAAAAGATTTTATGCGGCCAAGAGGAGTATGTACCTAGTTGACCATGTAGCCATGAGCTATGCGTCACACTCATTCTGAATGCATAACTTCTGACTGACTCGGTACGACTTTTCATAATTTTTTCTTCTGACACACTTTTATCACATGTCACATCAGTCACTTTTCTGACTTGACTTACAATTATTGTTTGTCACATCACACATTTTCTGAAGAGTGGACTTGGCTCTACTCATACGGCCTATTGGTTCATACAGCCCGTTTGGTCATGCGGCCAACTGACTCATGCGTCAACTGTTCTCATGCGTCCACTTTGACACCTGTTAGGTTTAATATTTATGTTTGATTAATAATTTTGATGCTATGTGTTAACTTAAAAATAAAATTTTCAACCCAGATGTGACCACATGCTATATGACTAAGCACCTAGCATAAGCCTGTAGATATGGCCCTACATGTACTTACTTGCTAATTAGGCTACCTTACTGGATCACCTTATCATGCATTGGAAGAATAAGGGCATAGTTCAACTCGAGGGAAGGTCTGCAATCCCGATCCTTATTTGGTTTAAGGATTGTGGACCTGATCTTGAGGAATTCTCATACTACTCTTATTTTATCTATCGATATAATAAAGTGACAAATTATTGTGACCATTATTTGCTTGTCCTATCCCGAATATAATGCTACTTGATAACTTGTATACAACATTGATATTAGAACTTGTTCCTACCTTAACTATTATATCTGGGGCTGATATACTTGATCACACCAAGAGTGCTACTTGATCTATAGTGAGCCATCGTGCTATATATAATTATTTTCTTGCACGAATCTGGTAGTTGGACAGTGACTTTAGCCATGGCTAGATAGTATTAATTGTTGCATCATACTTGGGTGAATCCAGATTTGACTTTAAGAGACAATGTGGATTCGTATCAAGAGTGTCCGTACTTAAAGTACGACATTTAGGAAAGAATGTTCATGTGATCACGGCATGAGATTCTAAATCACCTAGGTTTAACTAGGCAACTCAATTTGTGGAGCATTGGGAGGGAACGGTATCTCGAGATCGTGAATGTTGAACCACCCTAAGTTAGCTGGGAGTAAAGGCTGGCCACTACAGATATTGTATTTCATCCGCACTAATGGATTACAGTATCTGACTTATTTATAAGCCAAGCCAGTAAATTTTTTATAGAAAGCCTGGAACTGCTACTGATCATTAATTTAGCTCAGGGCCCTTGTAAGGGACTTGTGCATCATTTATTCTTGCTTGCATATCATGGGTTCAGCCAGCCCTGCTCGATTATAGCACGATCTGAGGATACTTATATAATGCATTATTGGGGTAACTCAGAGATCACATATCAAGTCGTAACACATGTTTGGCCATTAAATCAGTTTTAGTTAGAAAAGTGGACCGTTGGAACATAAAAGTTTAACTCATGTCCTTGTTTGGTTGTTGAGTTGTGATATTGTGTTACGACAGGACACGGATCAAAGCTGTTTATTATCACTATATTATTTTACTTAATATTGTATCCATGCTTGTGTATTGTGCCTTCTGTTAAGTAGAATTAGGGACATAGACTGTTGTGGCATGATAGTTCAACTCATGTCCTTGTTTGGTTATTGGGTTGCATTATTGTGTTACAATAGCCTGTGGACTGAAACTACGACACAGAGTTATTCTAGCTTGATTATAATCGAGGGACATGTTCTATCTTGATACGATGGGTCACTTTTTATCCTTATTTGGTGAAGGTGTGTCTTGTCATATCATTGATGGACATATGTCATTGATTGTTGGTTAAGCATCTCATGCTATAGAAACTGGTTTTGTTTCTTTATTTCATGCTTTCTTGTGGTACTTAATATTTGGGGTCTGACTCCACTGGTTTTGCATGGCTAGGTTTAGAGACAGCACCTGAGGATCAAGCATATCTCTCCCTCACTGATGGCACGTACAAGAAGGATTGCTGCTGAGGGGCACGAGTGGGTTCCTTCATTCACTATTCGTCTTTTATAAACTATAATCTTTTGGATGTTTAGACAACTGGCACCTGTTAGCTGGATAATCTGGGTACTAGTTCCCTACATGACTGTAATATATTTAGACAACAGTTGACTCACTATCATGTATACTTTTGATTGTGTATCTGGCATATCACTCGTATTTGTTAGATCTCTAGAATATTATGATGCAGCATTGGGGATGCCTTACTGCTTATTCAGAAATGTTATATGTTATTGCTACTTGTTTGAATGATTGAAATATAGAAGTTCTCGACCCTAGAAGACTTGATTGTAGTATGCACCCCTTGTCTCTAGACAACCTTATTGCGGGTGGCTTCGGTATTCTGCAAGATGTGGTTGGCTGAGTCATTCCTCCGCTCTCCAGTATTCTAGATCTGGGGCATGACAAGATTTTAGTGATGGCCCATGCAGGTCTATTTTTCAGACTTATGGGGTGGTCTGATTATAGAAAATCTCAAATATGTTTCTCCTTGAAATCATGAATCTGTCTTCTCAAACTCAGCTTGAATTCTGTATCATTGATTCCTCGATTCTTTCTTGTCATGTTCTTGATTTATCTTGTGTCCTTTTATTTAGGGCTTCTCCAGAATCGATGGTTGGAGCACCAGTAGTTTCAGCAGGACAAGGATCCATTGGCCCACAATGAGAGACATCACATGTTCCTGGAGGGATCAGGGTAGAACCCGTAGAGGAGCACAAGGAACAACATGTGCCAAAAGTTCCAGTAGCCCCGGTCATACCAGCAGTGCTAATACCACTTGATATACCGACATTGCTAGATATTATTCGAGGAATGATGGCATCTCAACAACATCAATAGCTTCAGCACCAGTCGCAAAATATCTTGTTGCATCAAGGATTACAACGGCCTTGGAGAGAAGTGTTAGAACGGACTCAGGGGCGTTGGTGAGGTTCTACCGACTCAACCCTAGATAATTTGATGGTACGGAGGATGCCATTACCTCAGACACTTGGCTGTAGATCATTGAGACAATACTGACAGCAGTAAGGGTTCAGCTGAGGAACAAGTTGATAAGGTCAGATTGTAACTCCAGGACCTTGTCAAAGATTAGTGGACAGCAGAAAAGGTTGGTTTAAGACAACTTGTCTCATGGGACAACTTTAAAACCCATTTCAGGGTCAAGTATTTTGGAGTGGTAGCGCAACATGAGCTACAATAGAGGTTTATCAATCTCAAGCAGTCTGGAAGGGTGGTGGATGGATACACAGCAGAGTTCTGCAGGCTTAGCAGGTTTGTCCCAAAAATGGTAGCAATAGAATCGGAGCGGGCGATGAGGTTTTGGTATGGACTTCATCTAAAAATTCAGCGACTGGTAGAGGGCCATAACTACCAGACCTTCGATAAAGTATTGATCGCATCCAGGTGACATGAGTGGACAATATGGAGGTTAGCTTCGAGGACAGGAGGCCAGAAGAGGTCTCATGCACAAAGTGTAGGAGGAGGACCAGCATAACGGACGTCAGTACCATCTCTTGGCGTTCGCATTCATGACACAGCGAGGAGGAGGCCAATAGCATCGGCAGAAACAACACCAGCTCGGCCATATCAGCTGAGGCAACAAAAATAACGATTGGAAGCCCCAATTGGATATACGTATTGTGGCAAGGAAGGCCATACAAAGGATGTGTGTAGGGCAGCACAAGGATTGTGCCTACGATGTAGTAGTCCAGACTATTGGATCGCTAATTGTCCGATGACACAGAGGATTGAAGGGCCAATACAGCAATTAGCCTTACCAGCACCAGGGGCAGCTTAGTACAGGGACCCGTACTGACAGTCAGGCCTTTGGCTCAGTGTTCATTGCTGACGCAAATTCAGATATACAACCAGCAGAGTAATCAGCAGTATGGGCAGCAGTGGCCACAACTACGTATCCAAGGAAGACAGCAACAAGGAGCACAACAAGGCAAAGGGCAAGCTTTTACCCTATCTCTGGAGAAGGCTTTAGCATCAGGTGACGTGGTGGCAAGTAACATTTTTGTTACGTCTTTTTTTGCCATAGCATTATTTGATTCGGGAGCATCCCATTCATTTGTATGTGCATGATTTATGACACGTGTTGGATTGGAGTTCAAGGCATTTCTAGAGAGGCTAAATATACTCACTGGTAATGGTCTCGTAGGAGTTGATAGAGTATGTCTAGCGTGTCCAATTATAATATGCTGGCATTTATTACCTGCAAGGTTGATCGAGTTTTCTATGGATAATTTTGATTTTATTCTAGGCATGGACTAGTTAAAAGACAGTCATGCGACGATAGATTGTCGTAAGGGTAGAGTATTGTTTAACATCCCAGACAAGGAAGAGTTTATCTTCAACAGAACGGTGATGGATCAGCATGAAGATGGCATAACAGCAGTAGCGGAAATTGGGGATTAGTTTCCTAGAATAATTAAAGAATTTTTTAATGTATTTTTGGAAGATCTTCCAGGATTGCCCCCTGTAAGAGAAGTGGAGTTCTGCCTAGAATTGAGGCCAGAAGCAGAACTAATTTTCAACAAAGTCTATCAGATGTCACTGATGGAACTCAATAAGCTATACCAATATATGAAAGAACTGAAGGCAAAAAAGATCATTCGGACTAGTCGATCACCATAGGAAGCACCAGCTTTTATAGTCAAGAAGAAAGACGGGAAGATGCGGTTGTGTATCGACTATAGGCAGCTGAATGCAGTAATGGTAAAGAACATGTATCCATTACCTAGGATTGATAACTTGTTTGACCAATTGAGCGAAGCAAAAGTATTTTTCAAGATAGACCTTCGATCAGGATATTATCAATTAAGGGTCCGGGAGCAAGATATACCGAAGACAATATTTCGATCTCGATATGGGCATTACGAATTTTTAGTTATGCCATTCAGATTGACTAATGTGCCAGCAATATTTATGGATTTGATGAATCTTATCTTCATGCCATACCTAGATCAATTTGTGGTGGTATTCATAGATAACATTCTTGTCTACTCTAACAGTGAAGAAAAGTATGAAGAACATCTTCGGAGAGTGTTGCAAGTTTTAATGGAGCACCAATTGTATGCCAAACTCAGTAAGTGTGAATTATGGATAGATCATGTGTCATTATTGGGGCACATTATCTCAGGAGGAGGAGTATCAGTGGACCCCAATAAGGTTGAAGCAGTAGAGAATTGGTCAGTCTCGAAGACAGTAGCAGATGTGTGAAGTTTCTAGGAGTTAGTAGGATATTACCGGAGGTTCATGGCAGACTTTGCATGGATTTCAGCGCCAATGACTCGTGTAACCCGCAAGGAGGTGAAGTCTGTTTGGACAGTATAGTACCAAGCAACATTCAAGAAGTTGATAGAGAAACTGATATCAGCACCGATCCTTATACTTCCAGTAGGATCAGGAGTGTTCACAGTATATTATGACGCATCTGGAAAAGGACTCGGGTGTGTGTTGATGCAGCACGGGAAAGTGATAGCTTATGCGTCTCGACAGCTTCGAGATCATGAAAAAAATTATCCAATATATAATTTGGAGTTAGCAGCAGTAGTATTTGTACTCAAGCTATGGAGACACTACATATATGGCGACCGGGTGAAGATATTCACAGATCATAAGAGTTTAAAGTACAAATTCACCCAGAATGATCTGAACATGAGATAGAGAATGTGGCTAGAATTGTTTGGTGATTATGATGTAGCACTGCAGCATCATCCAGGCAAGACAAATATGGTGGCAGATGCTCTAAGTAGGAGAGACAGCGCATTTGTCTTGACAACTCAGAAGCACATATTAGAAGATCTTCGAGAGATGGGCATCGAGGTAGTGTTACCTCAAGGAGCGAGAATACTAGCCAATCTTCAGATTCAGTCAACCTTGGTGGAGAGGATCAAGGCAGCTCAAGAACAAGATTCTCAGATTCAGAAGCTTAGGATAGAATGTGAGTCAAGCCTTAGAAAGGAGTTAAGAATTCATGAAGACATAATACTTAGATTTAAAAATTGTCTTTGTGTGCCAAGTGGAGATATCAGACATAAAGTAATGATCGAGGTGCACAGTTCTCAATATTCTATTCATCCAGGAGGTACGAAGATGTACCATGATATTAAGCAACATTTTTGGTGGAACGGAATAAAAACAGAGATAGCTCGGTTCATTTTACGATGCCTCATATGTCAGCAGGTGAAGGCATAGCAGCAGAGACCAGCAGGATTATTGTAACCTCTGCCTAATCCAGAGTGGAAGTGGGAATAAATTATGATGGACTTTGTGATCGACTTACCTAAATCCCCTACTAGACGTGATGCAGTTTGGGTAATAGTAGATTGATTCACAAAGGTGGCACATTTTCTTCCCTTCCGAGTAGGGCAGTCCACAGAGCAGTTAGTAGACATGTATATGCGGCATATAGTAAGGCAGCACGGAGTTCCAGCAAATATAGTGTCAAACCATGATACCCGTTTTATGTCTCATTTTTGGAAAAGTTTACACGAGCGCTTGGGTACTAAGTTGAGATTCAGTAATGCATACCATCCTTAGACAGACGGCCAGTCAGAGAGGACAATACAAATGTTGGAAGATATGTTGCAGGCTTGTACTTTAGACCTTGGTGGGTCTTGGGAGGATCACCTTCACTTAGTCGAATTCTCGTACAATAACAGTTATCAGGCCAGCATACAAATGGCACCATTCGAGGTATTATACGGAAGAAAGTGCATGTCACCTTTGGCATGGGATGACATTGGTGAATGGAAGATGTTAGGGCCTAAGATGATCATACAGACCATTGAAGTGGTTAAGCAGATTAGAGAGCTACTTCAAGTTGCACAAGATCGTCATCATCATTGGACAGATCAATATCGTAGGCCGTTAGAATTTTTTGTCGGTGACCATGTATTTTTGCGAATTTATCCTACCCGTGGAGTCATTAGGTTCGGGATTCACGAAAAGCTTAGTCCGCGGTACGTTGGACTGTTCGATATTCTCGAGAGGGTAGGGGATGTTGCTTATCGTCTTTTTCTTTCGCCTTCCTACGTGAGGTACACGATATCTTTCATGTGTCTTAGTTACGTAGGTATATCTCGGTTCTGAGTCATGTCCTCAATCACTCTGACTTATTTGTTGGTATCGACTTGACTTACGAGGAATGGCCCGTATCCATCTTGGATCAGAGAGAGAAAGTACTCAAGAATCGGATTATCTGTCTTGTTCATGTTGCTTGGGGGCATCACCCTTTGGGAGAGTCGACATGGGAGCGCGATAACGATATTCGATCTCGGTACCCACACCTATTCGACTCATAAGATATATTTTCTTCGTATGCCTTCGCATCTTTCATTCCGTGATCGGCAAGCACTCATAAGGGATGAACTTGCTTTGCTTCATTATATGTGTTATTGATATACTTGTTTATTTGCATGTGTGGATTGCTTGTAGATAGTTGTTGCTTGCTTTGACATTTCTAGCTAGCCTTAAGATTGAATTCCAAGGACGAGATTTTTCTAAGGTGGGCAGAGATATCACTCCTCGTTCCCAATATACGTATTTGCAGCATAATTATTTTTTCTTCTTTCTTGCTAGCGTAGTTATATGTTGTAGAGAGACTAGACCTATCCTTTGGTTCACTTGACTCTTGGTTTATTTGTTTGGTTTGATTTTATCATGAGTTAAACCCATGGTCCAAACCTCAAACCCTCCATATATGACCCAACTTTACTCTCTCTCCCCTCATTCTTTCTCTTCCATTCTCTTTCTTAGGTTTTCCTCTCCCCCTCCATAGGCAAGTACATCTTGCAAGAAATAGAGAAACCTTTTATATTGTTGTTCTATTATGTTCCTTATATGATTCTCCAGGCATTTAGAACTTGGTATTTTTGGATTAAGTGGATGGATTTGTGTAGATCTAAGTTTTAAGTTTTAGAATTTTTTTGGTGTTCTCGAGTATTCTTGGGTTTTGATCTTTTAAAACTTAATATTTTTGAAAACTCTTTGTTCTATGTTGATGAGAACTTAATTTTGAGTAGTTTAGAACTTTACTTTGTTGGATTTGGGCATCATTTGAGGTTTCTTTGGAAGAAACAAAATCTCATTTTTGAGATTTTGGCCATGGCCGAAAAGCTGCTGCTTGGTGGAGACGAAGGAGCGCTATGCAGCACGTAGTGCTATGTGGCATGGACTCCTCGTCTCGAGTCAAAATACGGCAAACCCTGTTGGATGCATGACTGAATTTGCACATATGCCCTTGGCCAATTGCATGAACTTGAACGAATAAAATTTTACTAAAGTCCAAAAGATTTCATGGGGCCAAGTATGTATGCGGCCAAGAGGAGTATACGGCCTAGTCGACCATGCGGCCAGAAGATATGCATCCCACTCCTTCTGAACGCATAACTTCTGACTAACTCGGTACAACTTTTTATTATTTATCTTTTTTTCTGACATACATTTATCACATGTCACATCAGTCACTTTTCTGACCTGACTTGACTTGCAATTATTATTTGTCATATTATATATTTTCCGAAGAGTGGACTTGGCTCTGCTCATGCGACCTTGACCTCATGCGACATGTTTGTTCATGCGGCCTGTTTGGTCATGCGACCAACTGACTCATGCGTCAACTATTCCCATGCATCCACTTTAACACCTGTTTGGTTTAATGTTTTCGTTTGATTAAATGATGTTTGTGGTAGAAAACGAAAAGAATAAAAGATGTATTCAAGACGGGGTTTATACAGGACCCGTGTTCTTTTGTTTACAAACAAACTTGTACAATGTAATCCTATACGAGGATGTGGGAGTACAATTTATTTAATCTGGGTATAAATTGCTATAGGTGTCTGATCTGCAGTCGATCACTTTAGCCCTTGGACCACATGATGGTGAAGAAGTGCCGTAAAAGACAGGAAGCAGCCTCGGAGGTTGCAGAAAAGGGTGGATGTATGATGCCCAGGTCGTCGATCCCTATCCTTTGCCTGAGCTCCGGGTTCCTCTCTCTCTCTCTCTCTCTCGATCTCCTCTCTCCTTGCTCGATCTTCAATTGTTCGACCTCTTCTCTGAGTCTTCAATTGTTCGATCTTCCAATTTTTTGACCTGTTCCTCTGTTGATAGAGGTCTCTATTTATAGAGTTTTAGTGACAGTGACCACTCAGTTGGTGTAAAAATTGAGGAGTGGACAACACAGGACCCTTTTACACGACGGTTAAAGTAACCAATGCCTGCGTATGGATGATCTTTCGAATGAGCGTGTGACGCGGGTCCAACTAAGGGACACAACGCGTACAATTGCTACGAAGATCACGGCGTAAAAGCCACGTAGGTAGGTATTCCCCGTGTAGAAGAGGTGGGCGTAAAAGCCGATGTCTATCACCGTGGCATAGAAGCCAAGTAGGCATAGAAGCCGGGTGGGCGTAGAAGCCCGACGGCATAAAAGCCGGGTGAGCATAGAAGCTGAGGAGGCGTAGAAGCCATCTGGGCACAGAAGCTGAACGGGCATAGACGCCACTGCGTAATGTGCTGAATGCTGATGTAGACGTCCTTTAGCCGGAATCACGGCTTTTGAAGATATTATCAAATCCCTCGCATTAAATGCAGAGATCTGTCATTATTTTGTGCATTAATTGCGAAGACGTGTTTTGAAGGCCTGCCACCGTTCAGGGACGTGCCTCAAGCCATGTGTGGAGAACAGCTTTTGACGTGGCAGGCTGTTTGTCTTCCGCGGGGCATAGATGGTTCTCGTCCGCCTGTATGGAACAAGGCGGTGTATCCCTTTGTATGCGTAAAAGCAGTTTATGTAAAAGGAATGTCACTAAACGTTGGTTTGGTGACTCTTTATCAAATCCCTTGCATTAAATGCAGAGATCCGCCATCATTCTGCGTATTAAATGCGGAGGCGTATTTTTGAAGGTCTGCAGCTCTTCTGTGTGTTCGTCGCAGAGACGTGCCTCGAGAAGACCGTTACCGCCTTGTGTGCCAATCGCAGAGACGTGCCTCGAGCCCTGCGCAAAGTGCAGCTTTTGATGTAGCAGGCGGTTTGTCCGCTGTGGAGCGTAAACAGCTCACGTCTGCCCGTGTAAAACAAGGCAGCATATCCCCTTGTGTATGTAAAGAAAACAGTTCACGTAAGGGAGATGGCGGTGACTGACAGCCTGGGTCGTAGTTCCGTGCTATCATTATAGCCGTCGTCTGGGTAGCCGAGCCGTATCCCTTTGTCAGAAGTTCAGACGTCAGGTTCATTGCAGGATCTGATAGGTTCGTCTCAGAGAACACGAAGCATTCCTCGTACGCTTTGAAAGCGGATGTGTTTTTACGTCATAGGGGCGACGAGGCCCTTTGCTTTACGCTTGAGGCGGCCTGGACATGCTGCACTTACGCGGATGGTCCTGAGAAGCTCTTGCCTTGCCTGCTTGATGGCTCTGAGGTCATCTCTTTACGCTGCCCCGCACCAATAGGTTGCGTATAGTCATCCGGCATATTTTTTATGCTTCTACAAGACCCCCTTCAAAGCTTTTAAATTCCTCAGAATTTGAAACGCTTTGAATGAAGCATGAACCGTCCTTCGTAACTCGAAACGCCTTCTGAATGGAGCACGAAACGGTCAAGTTTGACACGTTCTTTCAGGCTGGTCTTGATGGCGGATTTATTGGGGGTAGGTGTGACCTCGCTTGCCTATAAAAGGGCTGAGGAGTTAACCTGTCTCTTCCCACATTTTCTTTCACCATACTGAGATGGTCGCCGGAGTTCGTCGGGTCGACCTGAGGAAGAAGAAGACCATGTTCTTCCAGCATGTAAGGAGCCAAAAAAGACGGCATCTTCGAGCAAGTGTCATCTGCAACGATGAATCTTGGAAGGATATCTTAGCCTCCCTTGCTCGATATAATCAGCATCTTCATGCGGCATGTCACTCGGAGAGTGGGGAGGGGTCACATTTGACCAGGCCGCTTGCAAGTAGCGCCTTCTTCCGGTACCTCCGGTGACGAGAGGCAGACAGACCGGCCAGAGTGACGGTGGTCTGTAGGAAAGCAGAGTTACCCTGCTTTCCTTCCGTTGGAGGATGGGTCTATGCCCAGTTTTGTATCCTCCTGCCACCGATCATCTTCTTGGAAGAAGAGGAAGACCATCACCAGCGCGGGACCCTGTCAGAGCGGCTTCTCGGTGTGATCTTCAGACGACGATGGGAAAATCCTTTGTTGAAGGGATTTTCCTCATATATAATCACGGAAAATAAAGAAAAATCCCCTGTAGACAGGATTTCCCTCATATGTAATTGTGATTTTAACTTTAATAAAGTCGTCTTTCTTCTCTGCATATGATCGTCTTTGCCATATGTTGCTGTGAAGTCTGAATATGTGCAGCTTCGACACGTCTGATTCTGTACGCCGACTCTGATAAAAGGAGTGTTAGGTCCCGTCCTGTCCTTTACGTATAACTAGTGATGCGCAGTTGCTTTAGGAATGTAGGAACCGCGTAGAGTTTCTGAACTGTCTTCTGATGAACAAAAATTTTGTTCAGACTTCGTCTTCAAGAGTGACTTCTCGAAAATCCCTTGGAACAGGGTCGAGGAATAGCTGTCAAACTGAAATTGCCATCTTGATAGACGAGATATTCAGACTAGAGTCTGGATAAATCTCTATTTGACCCGAGAAGAGTAATTTCTCAATGTTTGATGAACTCTATACTCTTCGGGTACTTGGGATATGTTGAGGCCAAGATAGAGTATCGTCTGTATGAACTCCTATGATTGACCGCTTTAAGCACTGTCCGAATATGCGGAAAGTCAGAGATCCGTTAGTGTAGATGAGCTGAAAATCCTGAGTTCGTAGCCTACCGAGCGTAGAAAGCCACCGAGCGTGAGATCGTAGGTTTGTATCTGCTAAGCATGAAGTCATAGGTTTGTAGCCTCTCGAGCATAAAAACTACTGAGCACAAAAGGCATCCGGGCATTAAACCATAGACTTATAGCTTGTGAGCGTAAAACTGTAGATCTGTAGCCGTCGAGCGTAGAAAGCTCTTTAGCATAGAACTGTAGATTTGCAGCCTGTGAAAAAGAAGTCTTCCGAGCGTGAGATCGTGGATCTTGTTGCCTCCGAGCGTAAACTAAACACCACCGAGCGTGGGACCATAGGTTAGTATCTGCTAAGCGTGAAGTCATAGGTTTGTAGCCTCTCGAGCATAAAAGCTACTGAGCACAAAAGGCATCCGGGCATAAAATCGTAGACTTATAGCTTGTGAGCGTAAAACCGTAGATCTGTAGCCGTCGAGCGTAGAAAGCTCTTTAGCGTAGAACTGCGAATCTGCTTTGCACGAAAAACTCTTTGAATTTGCTGACTGTCCGTCTTTCGAGAGTAGTGGATTGCCGTAGTACCCAATCATAACCAAATATTAATTTGTGAGATTTGGTTAGGGTTTTGAGGAATCCGTCCTAGGATTCGAGGAGTCAATCCGAACCCTATATATATCCCGAGCTTTTGAGAGAAAACTTTTCATCCGTCTTCTGCGAAAGAGAGTCTTCGTCTGTTCGAGTTTTTCTTCGCTGCTTCTCCGAGCACTCAGAGTCTTCAGAAATGGCGCCGAAGCAAACCCCCTCCGCTAAGGGAAAGAGTGTAGGTTCTTCTTCCCATTCTTCCGCCCCGGCGAGGGAGTCTTCTGTCGGGCAAGGCGAACTTCACTCTGAGCAAAGTATCCCGCCCACGAGCAGCGCTCCCGGTCTTAGAGGTAGAGCCTTCGGGATGACAAAAAATGACGAAAAATCCTTCGCATACGTTGAACGTGACCGCGCTAGGTCGTCTTCTGTGATGACAGCCGCTTTGAGGAAGATGATGCACGGAGACATTTTCATCTTTTACGCCCACATTTCTAATGTGCCAGCGTAAGGGCTCCATCGTTTTCCCAGTTCTGGGCGTGTGTCACGACCCGCACCCGGGGTAAGGGTACTAGTCGGAAACAACGCCCAGCCTACGCCGCAGAATCGGCGGTAGAACGCTGTCTAGAAAGTCTATCTAATATAATGAACCACCAAAAGATAGTGTACTCAATCACAGAACTAAGATAGAATGAACACAAATCAGATAAGAATAGAATAGTCACAATACAACTCATGAGTCTAAAATAATACATCAATGAGTCTGAAGAAAAATACAGAAATATGCTGGAGACAAATCCAGTACAAAAGAATACTACAAAACTATAAAGCTACAACTCCAGGGTCAATGTCTCAGTTGGGATAAGTCCCTCTTGAGCCAGGGTCTCAGAATCTAAACCCACAACATCCTGGGGTCCATAATAGGTAGGGTACTCCTCAGTGTCATCTGGAAAAATATATCCAGTCAGGAAAGGAGTAGAGTACAACCCTAACAGCAGTTCTCAAATAATGATAAAAACTATGTAACAGTAAGTAGCTGTGGATAAACAAGATGCATAAATAGATACAAGAAATGTATAGACAATAAGGAAGTACTGGAAAGAAATACAATAATGAACAATATGCTGATAGAACAAGAATACTAATGACTAAGTGTGTGAGTACTAGCTTTAACATGTGATCGGCTTAGGAACTTGCACAAGAGTATAATGGCCTGGCTGATTATACGTGCGGTGTATGATCAACACTCACAAGGAACAAGACATGCACAAGGAGGGTATGATCACATATCTATACTAAAATACTCCCCACCCCGACTGGTATAATAGATCCAACCACGGTACGTTATGGCACTAGATTCCCCAAGAAGATAGCTAGTCTCCCCGAGAATCGGTGTCTGTATATGTACAAGATAACCAATGAAACAATACTTGCACCATATACACCATATACCAAGGAATAATTTCTCATGACGAGATCCAGATATACCAATCCGTGTAACCATAGTGTCAAGAGAACATGTATATCTACACTAGATACAACGAACATAGAGGATATCATAAATGAGAAACTATCAGAGAATGTACTCGCCTGAAGTCCAATGAACAGTCTCACAAATGTCTGACTCGGTGCCTCGAAGACCTAGATATGGAATACCACATTAATACGAGGTCCCGGAAAGAGAACAAGTCAAACTAGGCAATTTCTAGGTCAATAAGTCAATTCTAAGTCAAAAGTCAACTATGGTCAACTCTAAAGTCCACTAAAGTCAAACATGGTCAAAACCAAAGTCAACCTCACAAGACATCTATAAAATAATATAGAGATAAACTACAATAATTTAGGAATCAAATTAGATTAAAAAAGAACTCACACAAAGTATACTAATAATATAATTAATATATACCCTAAAATAATATATATACAACCCAACATTTATATAAATAGCATAATATATTATTACAATTATTATTCCTCACAAAACACATATATATATACATATATATATATACAATTATAATATATAATATATACATTAAATCTGTCAAAGCGTCATTGAAAAATAGTGAATAAAATAGGATTAAATCAAAACAGTTTAAATAGTGACAGTCGGGACTGTCACCGAAGGACTGTCACCGAAACCCAAATAATAAACTGCCACTGCTTTGGTTTTCGCTGACAGTTAAACTGTCGCGGAAAAGCGTCGCAGAAAAGCTGCTGTTTTCCGCTGCTGCAATTAATGACAGGTTTGTCATTAATTGCCCGAAGGCTACAGCGGCTGCTATTAGTCGGCTAATTAATGACAGTTTTTTACTGTCATTAATTCACTGTCACTAAAACAAGTTGTATATATATAATTATATATATAAAAACAGAATATATAAACAATATATATATATATATATATATATATATATAAACAGAATATATAAAACAGTATATATATATATATATATATATATATATATATATATATATATATATAAACCATTAATACAAAAATATACATATATATATTAATATACACATAAACTTATACCTTCAAATATTTAACAAAGAACATATAATTTACATGGCTAGAAGCACACCTAAAATATTTACATTAATATCCAAATAATTATATAATAATTATAAATAATATAATTACACAATTAAACATACAAATATATTTTATAAAATATTTTATGTATAAATTATATTATTTAACAAGTAGTAACATATATATTTGCATGCAAGAAAGGTACATATTATATTGTACATTATATTAGCACACCCAAAATATAGATCTATGCTACAATAATTACTATAATAAATACACAAAATAAATATTTAATATCCATATATATATACTAATTATAAATGAAGAATTGAACCACAATTAATTAGATCTATGCAAAAATACACACAATTGGAGAGTATCTCACCGTATCCCACTAGATCTAGGATACGCATGCGACACGAGTCCAACACACAACCAAATGCACCCCGAAGGACACAAACAAATCACAAATAATATTTATGAACAAATCAAAGCGTCAAAAGTAGATCTATGTGTCCGTGTCAAAATACGACATGTTCAAAGCCCCGTGTCGGAGGAAAACCCCCAAATGACACGTATCACCAAATAGTTGGGATACGAACCACAAGTATCCCAATATGGACACGACACTAGCCTCAAACACAAATCTCATGTTCAATTGATCTATAGGATCAATTGACACACACAACAAAATATAAATTCGGAATTCCAACAAAATTGACACAAAAAGCACCATAACTTTCTCTATGGGTCTGCTATGAACACAAAATAAAGTCCTATGGGTACTACATACATATAGGTTGATTTTACATGATTAAATCTCAGATTTAGAAGCTATTTAAATGGGAAAATCTGAATTATACCTATTGGGAGATGGATTCCCAATGAAACCTCCAATTGAGATGAACTTGCTTCCAAATTGTAGATCCTTGCTCCTCTTTGTAGATCCTTGCTTCCTTCTTCTAGATCCTTGCTTCCTCCTTCTCTAATGGTGAATTGGGAAGAATTTGGAATAAATTTGGTAGGGAATTGGATTGGGAATGGAGGGAATTTGGTAGTGGGAGAATTCTAGATCTAGATTTGGAATGAGATAAGAGGAGAGAGAAATTTCCCCCCCTCTTTAATAGGCCGGCCATAACCCCTCCCCCAAGCAATTATAAAATGTCCAATGTACCCCTTGGGGCCTCTCATGAAGAAATAATTAAGGAAGGAAGCTTCTAGTCTAATCATTTAATTAATTTAATCCATCTCCTTAACTATGGGCTTTCTAAATGGGCCAAGTCTAACTAATTAATTCATGTTGGTCCATGGGTCCAAACTAAACTAGTTGGGTCCACTAAAATAAGTCTAAAATAATTAAATAATAACTAACAATAATTAAATAATACAACAAATAATTATTTACCATGCACAATATTTATTTAAATAGGAAATTACCAAAATACCCTTTCCTAGAAAATGTGGTAGTGACAAGTCTACCCTCCTTAAAATAATTTCGTCCTCGAAATTCAAAGACGAAAACTACCCCCAGAAAATCACAGAACAGAACTAAAGAATCACAACTAACTAATGAACAGAACATAACAATGAACAGAACATAACTAGAAATAACATACCTCAAGGTACAAACAAATATGGATAACGCTCTCGCATGTCATCCTCTCTCTCCCAGGTAGACTCCCCCGGAGAGTGATGCCTCCATGCGACGCGCACCAAAGGAATAGTCTGGTTCCTCAGCACCTTCTCTCTCCGATCCAGAATTCCAACTGGCTGCTCTGGATAGCTAAGAGTGGGGCCCACCTCTATCTCTGAGTGATCCAATACATGACTAGGATCTGCCACGTATCGTCTCAACTGCGACACATGAAACATGTTGTACACTCCCTCCAATGCAGGTGGCAAGTCTAGTCTATAAGCAACTGCACCGACCCTCTCTAGAATAGTGAAAGGTCCAATGAATCGCGGACTAAGCTTTCCGCCTCCACCGAAGCGAATCGTGCCTCGTGTCGGAGAAATCCTCAGAAACACCAAACCACCCACCTAGAACAAAACACCACCTTAAGAACTTATCTATAACAAACAACCAAGAACAAGCACACAAAATAAAATCTAAACTATACCTCAAACTCCAAGGGTCTCCGATGGCTATCGGCCCAATGCCGTTGTCTGTCCTGTGCCACTCGAAGTCTGTCTCTGATCAACTGAACCTTCTCTGCTGCATCCATAACCATCTCTGGCCCAAGCAAAACTCTCTCTCCAACATCATCCCAAGACAAAGGAGTACGACACCTCCGACCATATAGAGCTTCAAAAGGTGACATCTCTATACTGGCCTGGTAACTGTTGTTGTAAGCAAACTCTACCAAATAGAGATGGTCCTCCCAAGAACCCCCGAAATCTAGTACACAAGTGTGCAACATATCCTCGAGAGTCTGAATAGTCCTCTCTGACTGCCCATCTGTCTGGGGATGATATGCAGTACTGAACTTGAGCTGAGTGCCCAAACTCTCCTGCAAACTCCTCCAGAAATGAGAAGTGAAACGACTATCCCGATCTGAGACTATGCTGACGAAAACTCCATGTATCCTAACGATCTGCCTCACATACATCTCTGCCAGCTTCTCCGTAGACAAACCCACCTTGAAAGGCAAAAAGTGGGCCGACTTGGTCAATCTATCAACAATGACCCAAATCGCGTCTTTCCCTCCTGGAGATCGTGGTAGTTCGAACACAAAATCCATAGTAATGTGTTTCCACTTCCACTCTGGAATGGGTAATGGCTGAAGTAAACCTCCTGGCCTCTGCCTCTCGGCTTTCACCTGCTGGCACACTAAGCATCTGGATACAAACTGTGCCACTTCCCTCTTCATGCCATACCACCACACACTCTCTCGCATATCCCGATACATCTTGTTAGCACCTGGATGTATGGAATACTGAGAGCGATGTGCTTCCTGTAATATCTCCTCTCGCAACTCCCCACTAGGCACACACAATCTAACTCCATGCCTCAAAGATCCATCCTCTGCAATAGTGAAATCATCCTCCAATCCTGCTCTCACCTGAGCTCTGATACTCCTCAAAGATACGTCATCATACTGTGCTGCCTTGATCCTATCCATCAAATCTGAATGTATCTGTAATCCCCACATCTGCATAGCACCACCCGGAACAATCACCTCAATGCCCAAGCTCTCCAAGTCCTCCAACAAATATCGATCCTGCGTCAAGAACATAGCTACCGGATACCTGCTCAAAGCATCGGCAACTACATTGGCCTTCCCAGGATGATATTGCAAAGAGATATTAAAATCCTTCATCAGTTCCAACCACCGACGCTGCCTCATGTTCAACTCCTTCTGCGTGAAAACGTACTTCAAGCTTTTGTGGTCTGTGAAGATCTCTACACGCTCTCCGTACAAATAATGTTTCCACAACTTCAGGGCGAATATGACAGCTGCCAACTCCAAATCATGGGTAGGATAGTTCTTTTCATGAGGACGCAATTGCCTGGATGCATAGGCAATCACTTTCCCATGCTGCTGAAGAACACAACCTAAACCCTTTCCCGATGCATCACTATAAATAGTGAAACCTCCGGACCCTGATGGCAATATCAAAATAGGAGCAGACGTCAACCTCTTCTTCAACTCCTCAAAAGCGACCTGGCAATCTTCCGTCCAAACAAACTCCACATCCTTCCTTGTGAGTCTGGTCATCGGCTCGGCAATCCTCAAAAAATCTTGCACAAACTTTCTGTAGTAGCCTGCCAATCCCAAGAAACTCCTGATCTCTGCTACCGAACTCGGAGTCTTCCAAGATTCCACTGCTGAAATCTTCTTCGGATCCACTGAAATACCATCACCAGTCACAACATGCCCCAAGAATTCCACCTTGTCCAAGAAAAACTCACATTTGGACAACTTTCCATACAGCTTCTCCTTCCTCAGCACATCCAACACAATCCTCAAATGCTCCTCATGCTCCTTCGGTGTCCTCGAGTATATGAGTATGTCGTCGATGAACACCACCACGAACTTGTCAAGGTACTGGTGGAACACCTTGTTCATCAAGTTCATAAATACCGCCGGTGCATTAGTCAAACCAAACGGCATCACCATAAACTCGAACTGACCATACCGAGTTCTAAAAGCAATCTTCGGTATGTCCTCCGGCTTCACCTTTACCTGATGGTAGCCTGATCTCAAATCTATCTTAGAAAATACCTTCGCACCACTCAACTGATCAAACAGATCATCAATCCGTGGCAAAGGATACTTATTCTTGATAGTGAGATTATTCAAAGCCCTGTAATCAATGCACATACGCACCGATCCATCCTTCTTCGGTACAAACAATACCGGGGCTCCCCATGGTGAAGAACTCGATCTGATAAACCCCTTATCCTGTAATTCGTCCATCTGCTTCTTCAACTCGACCAGCTCGCTGTTGTTTACTCTATAGACATGCTGCGAAATCGGTTCTGCACCTGGCACCAAGTCTATAGAAAATTCAACATCTCGATCTGGCGGCAATCCTGGCAATTCTTCAGGAAACACATCCAAAAATTTTGCTATCAACGGATGTGGCAACTCCTTGTCTTCCACCATAGCTCCACAAATAATGCCTTCTTCCTGCTCCGCAGCTCCTCTAGCAAACTCGAACTCTGGCTCTCCTGGCGGACCAAACAAAACTCTACCTCCTCTACAATCTATGCTAGCACGGTGCCTACTCAACCAATCCATCCCGAGTACAATGTCGTAGCTCGGAAGTGGCATTACAAGTAGACACGCACTCAACTCCCGGCCTCTCAGAGTAACTCTCCGATCTTTGCAAATATTATTAACCAGGATAATGCCTCCCCCGGTCATGATCTTGCAAGTCCTAAGCAAAGACTCAGCTACCAAACCATGCTTTAGAGCAAAAGAAACAGATACAAAACTATGGGAAGCACCACTATCAAACAAAGCTAAAGCTGGAATGGAATCAAGAAGAATAGAACCTGCGATGACATCTCCGGTAGGTTCCTCCTCTTCAACTGTCATAGCAAACGCTCGTCCCTGCCGAGCACCTCCCTGCTGCTGATGCTGGACAAAACGCTGCTGCTGTGTCGGAAGCGGTCCCCTCGGTTGTGCTGCAGGTGGTCTCATCTGTGCCCTCGGAGCTGGAGCTGCTCCCTGAACTGTACGACGAGGACACTCCCTCAATTGATGCCCTTCAGTACCACAATACAAACAAACTCCTAGCCTCTTTCTGCAAACTTCCCAGATGTGGCCGGGCTTCTTGCAGAAGTTGCATATAGCTTGCAGTAACTGCCTTTGCTGCTGAGGTGCCTGGTGAAAAGGCGCTCTAGCTGGAGTCTGGTTCTGCTGTGGCTGCTGGAAAGGTCTGGACTGGAAATGAGGACGTTTGGCAGATACTGCACTGCCGTTGGCCCCCAGAAAAGAATCACGGTTTCTCTTGGTCTTCAAACCCAGATCCCGCTCAACCTTGCGTGCCTCCGCAAGTATCTCCGAGTATGTCTCATAAAAAGACGGAATGAGAATCTTCACCTCCCAGTTTAGACCCTCTCGGAAACGAATAGCTCGAACCTCCGGCTCCCTCACCAGATACTCTGCAAATCGGCTCAGCCTACCGAACTCTGCAGCGTATTCCTCCACAGACATGCTTCCCTGAATGAGACTCTCAAATTGTCTCCCCAAGTCAAGCCTGTCTATCCGGGCAAAAAACTTCTTCTTGAAAAGGTCCCTGAATACCTCCCAAGATTGTCCTGCGTCAACTAGAACCGGCTCATTCCTGAACCAGGTACGAGCGACGTCGAACAGTTGAAGTCCTACCGCCTCAACCTTCAGATCTTCAGAAAGACGGGACACCCTCATAAGACGCTCAATGTCCTCGAGCCAATCATCAGCATAGACGATGCCCTCCGTCCCTTTGAAAACCCTAGGCTCCAGTTTCTTGAAGTCCTGAATGTTGCCTGGCCGAAGCTGAGCAACTTGAGGAACAACTTGCTGCTGGATTGGAACTCCTCTCTCAACTACAGCACGAGCAAGCTGATGAGCACTCTCGATGCCCTGCCGTAGAACGTCGGTCTGCCTCTGATGTGCCTCTGACTGAGCCCTCTGTGCCTCGAGCATCTCACGAAACAGTATAAACATCTGTGACGCCTCTGCTGGCACAGGAGGTGGAGGTGGAAGCCCCTCAGATACAGCTGGCACAGTCCTCTGAGTGGGTGGTGGACCTCCGAAAGCAGCTGACACTCCAATCACCGGAGAAGTGACTGGTGCAGGCCCTCGGGATGTCGCAGACCTCTCAGAAACTGCTCTCCCTTGCTGTGATCTAGTCTTAGGCGGCATCCTGAGACAAAGCGAAAGAAAGAATCAATATGGCACAAGATGTAAGACATCAAGGAAAGGACAGTTTAAGAGATCAAGTATCAATATCAAAGGAGAATAGTTGAATCAAAAGAATTTTCTTAGATGTGATTGAGTATCTCAGCCTATATCCTATATCCTATTGCAGGCTCGCAGTAGTACAACTAAGTTGTCGCACTACCACGATATCACATACTTGTGAAGCTAGACCTGTATGGGCCACCACCAAAAACGTGTCACGACCCGCACCCGGGGTAAGGGTACTAGTCGGAAACAACGCCCAGCCTACGCCGCAGAATCGGCGGTAGAACGCTGTCTAGAAAGTCTATCTAATATAATGAACCACCAAAAGATAGTGTACTCAATCACAGAACTAAGATAGAATGAACACGAATCAGATAAGAATAGAATAGTCACAATACAACTCATGAGTCTAAAATAATACATCAATGAGTCTGAAGAAAAATATAGAAATATGCTGGAGACAAATCCAGTACAAAAGAATACTACAAAACTATAAAGCTACAACTCCAGGGTCAACTGTCTCAGTTGGGATAAGTCCCTCTTGAGCCAGGGTCTCAGAATCTAAACCCACAACATCCTGGGGTCCATAATAGGTAGGGTACTCCTCAGTGTCATCTGGAAAAATATATCCAGTCAGAAAAGGAGCAGAGTACAACCCTAACAGCAGTTCTCAAATAATGATAAAAACTATGTAACAGTAAATAGCTGTGGATAAACAAGATGCATAAATAGATACAAGAAATGTATAGACAATAAGGAAGTACTGGAAAGAAATACAATAATGAACAATATGCTGATAGAACAAGAATACTAATGACTAAGTGTGTGAGTACTAGCTTTAACATGTGATCGGCTTAGGAACTTGCACAAGAGTATAATGGCCTGGCTGATTATACGTGCGGTGTATGATCAACACTCACAAGGAACAAGACATGCACAAGGAGGGTATGATCACATATCTACACTAAAATACTCCCCACCCCGACTGGTATAATAGATCCAACCACGGTACGTTATGGCACTAGATTCCCCAAGAAGATAGCTAGTCTCCCCGAGAATCGGTGTCTGTACATGTACAAGATAACCAATAAAACAATACTTGCACCATATACACCATATACCAAGGAATAACATCTCATGACGAGATCCGGATATACCAATCCGTGTAACCATAGTGTCAAGAGAACATGTATATCTACACTAGATACAACGAACATAGAGGATATCATAAATGAGAAACTATCAGAGAATGTACTCGCCTGAAGTCCAATGAACAGTCTCACAAATGTCTGACTCGGTGCCTCGAAGACCTAGATATGAAATACCACATTAATACGAGGTCCCGGAAAGAGAACAAGTCAAACTAGGCAATTTCTAGGTCAATAAGTCAATTCTAAGTCAAAAGTCAACTATGGTCAACTCTAAAGTCCACTAAAGTCAAACATAGTCAAACCCAAAGTCAACCTCACAAGACATCTATAAAATAATATAGAGATAAACTACAATAATTTAGGAATCAAATTAGATTCAAAAAGAACTCACACAAAGTATACTAATAATATAATTAATATATACCCTAAAATAATATGTATACAACCCAATATTTATATAAATAACATAATATATTATTACAACTATTATTCCTCACAAAACACATATATATATACATATATATATATACAATTATAATATATAATATATACATTAAATCTGTCAAAGCGTCATTGAAAAACAGTGAATAAAATAGGATTAAATCAAAACAGTTTAAATAGTGACAGTCGGGACTGTCACCGAAGGACTGTCACCGAAACTCAAATAATAAACTGCCACTGCTTTGGTTTTCGCTGATAGTTAAACTGTCGCGGAAAAGCGTCGCAGAAAAGCTGTTGTTTCCCGCTGCTGCAATTAATGACAGGTTTGTCATTAATTGCCCGAAGGCTACAGCGGCTGCTATTAGTCGGCTAATTAATGACAGTTTTTTACTGTCATTAATTCACTGTCACTAAAACAAGTTGTATATATATAATTATATATATAAAAACAGAATATATAAACAATATATATATATATATATATATATATAAAAACAGAATATATAAAACAGTATATATATATATATATATATATATATATATATATATATATATATATATATAAACCATTAATACAAAAATGTACATATATATATTAATATACACATAAACTTATACCTTCAAATATTTAACAAAGAACATATAATTTACATGGCTAGAAGCACACCTAAAATATTTACATTAATATCCAAATAATTATATAATAATTATAAATAATATAATTACACAATTAAACATACAAATATATTTTATAAAATATTTTATGTATAAATTATATTATTTAACAAGTAGTAACATATATATTTGCATGCAAGAAAGCTACATATTATATTGTACATTATATTAGCACACCCAAAATATAGATCTATGCTACAATAATTACTATAATAAATACACAAAATAAATATTTAATATCCATATATATATACTAATTATAAATGAAGAATTGAACCACAATTAATTAGATCTATGCAAAAATACACACAATTGGAGAGTATCTCACCGTATCCCACTAGATCTAGGATACGCATGCGACACGAGTCCAACACACAACCAAATGTACCCCGAAGGACACAAACAAATCACAAATAATATTTATGAACAAATCAAAGCGTCAAAAGTAGATCTATGTGTCCATGTCAAAATACGACATGTTCAAAGCCCCGTGTCGGAGGAAAACTCCCAAATGACACGTATCACCAAATAGTTGGGATACGAACCACAAGTATCCCAATATGGACACGACACTAGCCTCAAACACAAATCTCATGTTCAATTGATCTATAGGATCAATTGACACACACAACAAAATATAAATTCGAAATTCCAACAAAATTGACACAAAAAGTACCATAACTTTCTCCATGGGTCTCCTATGAACACAAAACAAAGTCCTATGGGTACTACATACATATAGGTTGATTTTACATGATTAAATCTCAGATTTAGAAGCTATTTAAATGGAAAAATCTGAATTATACCTATTGGGAGATGGATTCCCAATGAAACCTCCAATTGAGATGAACTTGCTTCCAAATTATAGATCCTTGCTCCTCTTTGTAGATCCTTGCTTCCTTCTTCTAGATCCTTGCTTCCTCCTTCTCTAATGGTGAATTGGGAAGAATTTGGAATGAATTTGGTAGGGAATTGGATTGGGAATGAAGGGAATTTGGTAGTGGGAGAATTCTAGATCTAGATTTGGAATGAGATGAGAGGAGAGAGAAATTTCCCCCCCTCTTTAATAGGCCGGCCATAACCCCTCCCCCAAGCAATTGTAAAATGTCCAATGTACCCCTTGGGGCCTCTCATGAAGAAATAATTAAGGAAGGAAGCTTCTAGTCTAATCATTTAATTAATTTAATCCATCTCCTTAACTATGGGCTTTCTAAATGGGCCAAGTCTAACTAATTAATTCATGTTGGTCCATGGGTCCAAACTAAACTAGTTGGGTCCACTAAAATAAGTCTAAAATAATTAAATAATAACTAACAACAATTAAATAATACAACAAATAATTATTTACCATGCACAATATTTATTTAAATAAGAAATTACCAAAATATCCTTTCCTAGAAAATGTGGTAGTAACAGCGTAACAGCTCCGACTGCCAAAAACGTGGTGTATGCTATATAAAATTTTAGTTTACGCCTGTGGACGGAACCTCTGGCGTAGTAACTAGAATTTTGTCAGCCCGGCGTAAAGCATGGGTCGTATGCCGCCCATTACGCCTTAGGATGACACTTCTGGCGTAAAATGGTCAAATTTGTTCAGTCTTGGCGCGAAGCTCAGACTGTCGTTTCTTAGTCCTCATGCTGCAAGATTTGTAATGAATGTTTTTCTCGCACTTTTGCAGTTAATTTGGGTGAGTCTCCACTGGCCGAGGTGATGGGTTCCGCTGCCGGGATGCTGCACTCGAACTATCTGGAGGATCTGTCCCACGTGGCATTTCTTATCTCCGGACCCCAGTATCCTGAGGGAAGGGAGATTTTGCTATCGGCCCAGGGCGAGCGGACGCTGCTGAATATGATTAACGGGGAGCCTCGGAGGTATATAGACGGGGAGCAGTACATAAAGCCAGCTTTTCTTTTTTGGGACATGATTGATAAACGGTCCCAGACGAAGCCTAAGAGAGAACCTTGGGTATTTCTTGCCGGGAACCTGGTTTTGTACTTGTCGACGATGCCGAGGGATTATCCCATCTCGGCCTTCTTCCATGCGACACACCCTAGGAGGATGTCGTGGATCCTGACGCCCGATCTTCACGGCAAACCGGGGAAGATCTTTCATCTGAAAAGAGCTGACCAGGGGTCGTTCGTCAGCCGTCCTTCTGGCCTCGTGACGTCGTTCAGGGGACTGTGCCAGGGCAATGCCCCGAGCGAGGACAGTCTAGTGATCCAGCCGGTCCAGTTGCTGACTTTCTGCAATGACTTCATGGGACGAGGGGGAGTATATCCCAAGGAGAATCCTCGATGCAGCGGGTGGATCACTCCAACAAACCGTCGATGGGCCTGCCTAGTTGACTGGGCCTTGAAGCACTGTCAGAGAGAGCTGGAGTGCATTGGGCTGTATGCCGCTGTGAGCGCGACCAGTGTTGGGTTGCCTCCTAACCCTAACCTGTACTTGGCACTGATGGAGCGATACATTTCGCTCACCGGGACTTTTGCCACTCCGCTGGGGGAGTTGGGATTGGCCCTCCATGAGATGGCGGTGATCTCGAGGCTGCCGATGGGGGATACCCCCTATGAAGAGTATGTCCCCACCAATCGGGAGTTGGGGGATTCGGACCCTCGGGTAGTAGAGGTGTATCAGGAGCTGATGTGCCACTACTTCGCGTGCACTGCTTTTTATGACGAGCCTTCTGATTTGGCCCATACCACCAAGTGGACATCCTACCTCTTCTTCCACCGGGCCAGGGCCGCCAAGCCGGAGAAAGTTTTGGGGGGCAAGGATGAGCCCGTAAATTGTTTGGGAGTACTTAGTGCCCAGGTCGTCGAGGCTCTTATGGATGACGCCAAGGCTCCGGACCAGATTCTTGACGACGGGGTAGGAAAGTATCCCGAAGGCACTAAGGCCTATAGCTACTTGAGACGTTGCCGCAGGCCTCTGTCTAAGGAAGCCCAGCTGGCCGGTTTCCTCTCCATATGGCTGCGTCGAGTAGTGGTGCCCGGCACTGCATCTGCGGACCGCATTCACCGGAACATCCTGTGGCCCGCGGTGCGTCTGGTGTTTGGGGCAAGACTGGGCTTGCTCCCTGCTATGGTGTGCCGTATACAGGCTGGCCTGAGGGCCATGACTGACGGGCTGCTCGTCGATGAGACTCGGCGTGAAAGCTTTCCCAGAGTGGAATTACCATACCTGTATTTAATGGGATGGTTAATTCTCCACAACCCTCGGGTGATGTCCCCTGGCTCCGGTAGTAGCCCGGGGGGTAGCTTCCTGCTGAATTACAAGGATTCTTCGTGGAATATGAACACAGTTTTAGACTGTAGGCTGACACTGGGCCTCAGTCACGGCTGGAAGCTCCTTTGCATTGTCCCCTCAATACATCATAATCAATCGGGGATTAGGCTGGAGGATTCAGGCGGAGAGAAGACCAATCTCTCTCCGGAGGCTTTCAAATGGTTGATCTGTATCAGGCCTTCCCACTTGTTGTATAGAAGTGAAGATCATTGCTTCTTCGAGCCTTACTTGCCTAGTCGGTTTGCAAGGCAATTTGGGTACGACCAGTTGCACGTAGGCAATGCCGTCACCAACTTCAGGTCCAGGGGCGGACTCATCGATGGAGCCAGAGGATGGCGATATTTCGTCATGGGATGTACTGGAGCAATCTTTACCATGCCGGTCGTCACACCCTCCACGGAGCTGCGCATCTTACATTCGTATGCCCAGTTTTACATGGCGGTTAACACCTTCCACCGTGATTTTGACATGCGTGGGAGTTTTAGGGTGCCGTCTTCCACGCCTGGGGGAAGAGTCGAAGTCCCTTCGGTTTCTCCTGACGAGGGTGAGGAGTTCGCTACTCCTGATGAGCCGTTGGTGTCGGTGTCGAGGTGTGAAGTGCCTCTGCCTGCGGGGGCCTTGGTAGTCTCTGGGAAGCGAAGGGCCGCTGCTCCCAAGGAGGTTTCTCCTCGCAAGAGGAAGAGGACGGTCAATCGTTCTCTTCGAATTCCTGGCATCGAGGCTCCTAGAGAGGAATCCGCTGTTTCGCCTGTCGAGGATGTTTCCTTGATCGGAGGTTCCTCGCCTTCTAGGGAGGGACCCTCAATTTCGGCCGGCGGTGCCGGGACACTTCGTCTTGAGGATGCCGTCGCCGCTACTGCCTCCGGTAGTGGTACGAGATTGCCGGTGTGGCCGAGGCAGATGGGAGAATCTTCCCTTATACCAGCAACGGATGAAACCCCTGCCGTGTCCGTGAGTATGCCTGGCGAGGTTCCAGCTGACGAACCTCGACCGCATCTTGGTGGAGGCTTGGTAGAGCTCTTGGCGATGTCAGTTGGCCCACCCCCTTCTCCATGTATAACAGTTCGCATTACGTCATTAAGGCGTGATTTAGCTACCTTGGCTGCAGATGCGTCGTATATACCGCTGGCCACTGGTAAATGTCATCTTTAGGTCTTCTTTTTAGAAAGAGTACCATTATATTGATATCAACTCCCTTGTCCTCTTCCCAGGGGATGGCGTCCACGGGGAATACAGCTTTGAAGCGCCTTCTGGCTCTGCTCCGGCTCCTGGCGATGATACGGAGGCGTTTGACCTTGAGGAGGAAATATCTTCGGGGGCCGGTTCGCCTGTTGAAGAGGCTTTGATATCCCAAGAAGAGGGAGAGCCTGCTGTTGCGACCACTTTGGTCGACGTGCCTCTTTTGGTCGCACCACCTGTCGAGACGACGGTTGTGACCGCTTCGTCCGCAATCGTTCCTGGAGGGGGACTTGCCAATGCTGCGGCCACTCCTGGTGCCCAATCGAATCTAGCTGCGTTGACTGAGCAATATACCAGCGTCTTCTATGCTACTTTGAAAGCGCTGATACCGATGGTGCTGAAGGGGAATCTGGATCTTGAGCGCCTGAAGAAGTTCTCTCGGATTTCGATAGAGGCGATCCGAGATTTTAACGGCACCGGGATAGCTGATGCCCTGGAGGCGATGGTTAATGGTTTGGAGCAACCCATTAACGAATATCTGCGGCTAACTCGGGACGGTATTGAAGCTGAGGTCCAGTCCAGATATGACTTCATGACTGCGTGGTTTGCCAAACAGATGGAGAGCCTGGATAAACTCGTTCAAACACGTCAGCTGGAGATGGACGAAAGAAAGACCGTCGAGGAGGAGGCCCTTGCCCTTCAACTGAAGTGCCAATCCGAGCATGAAGGGAACGTAGCGAGGGCTCGCAAGTTGAGAGAAAAGCTCGCTCAGGCGGAGGAGTGGGCTTCCCAGTCGTTGGCAGGTCTAGACGTAGCGATCGCTCGATTGAGTGCAGCGCGGCGGGATCTGGATCGTGCAGAAGTTGCCCGCGCGGGTGTTCGTCGGGCGAGGGCCGAATTGTCCCTTGGCCTGCAGGAATGAGAGGATAGCTGTACTGGCGCAGCAGATTTACGATCTGACCGCTCTCCCACAATGATGTACCCTTTCTTCTTCTTGCTTCCCAGTGTAATTCTGCTCTTTCTTGGGAATAAAGCAAACTCTTTTCTGACTTTGTGGACCCATCATTTCGGAATGTAAATGACAGGTTTGGGCGAGAGTGATATCAGAGGTAGTATGGACGTGATAAACTCTCAAGAAACTCTAGCAGGACATATTTATTCAGAGGTCATACGGACATGATAGAATATGCTTTGACTAAGGTTTGTAGGTAAGATACTATCAGAGGTGATATGGACATGATAGGCTCTCAAGAAACTTTAGTAGGACACATTTATTCAGAGGTCATACGGACATGATAGAATGTGCTTTGACTAAGGTCTATAGGTAAGATACTATCAGAGGTGATATAGACATGATAGGCTCTCAAGAAACTTTAGCAGGACACATTTATTCAGAGGTCATACGGACATGATAGAATATGCTTTGACTAAGGTTTGTAGGTAAGATACTATCAGAGGTGATATGGACATGATAGGCTCTCGAGAAACTTTAGCAGGACACATTTATTCAGAGGTCATACGGACATGATAGAATATGCTTTGACTAAGGTCTGTAGGTAAGATACTATCAGAGGTGATATGGACATGATAGGCTCTCAAGAAATTTTAGCAGGACATATTTATTCAGAGGTCATACGGACATGATAGAATGTGCTTTGACTAAGGCTTGTAGGTAAGATACTATCAGAGATGATATGGACATGATAGGCTCTCAAGAAACTTTAGCAGGACACATTTATTCAGAGGTCATACGGACATGATAGAATATGCTTTGACTAAGGTCTGTAGGTAAGATACTATCAGAGGTGATATGGACATGATAGGCTCTCAAGAAACTTTAGCAGGACACATTTATTCAGAGGTCATACGGACATGATAGAATGTGCTTTGACTAAGGCTTGTTTTGGAAGTAGTTTTGTCAGAATTGAGGTTTCCGCTATATTCTACCCGAGCAGAGGAGATTAAGCATAGTACCTTTTCAGGAATTTGCCGTTGATAGGAGCCATTAACAGGTCTCCATTAGGCTGGGCTAACCTATAAGCGCCATTTGAGAACGTTGTCTCGACCACATAAGGACCTTCCCATTTGGGCTGGAATTTGCCTTTACTCCTGTGGGTAAGAATCATCGGCCTTCTTATGGCTAGAACTAGCTCGCCGACTTTGAACACTCTTTCCTTTACTTTATGATTGAAAGCTCTGGAAATGCGTGCTTGGTAGAGCGCGATGCGCTGCTGAGCTTGGAGGCATTTCTCGTCTAATCCTTCTAGCTCCTGAAGTCTTAAAAGGTCGTTCGTACCATTGTGCGATATGCCCAAAGGCATTCGCCCAGCTTCTCATTCCAATCTCTCTTGTTTGAAGAGACGAACTTCTTCAAGAGTTTGATAATGGTTTTGTTGAAAGCTTTCGCCAAACCATTAGCAGCTGGATAATATGCCGTAGAGGCAACATTATGTATCCAATTTTTATCGCAAAATCGATGAAACGCTTGACTGATGAACTGAGGCCCATTATCGTGAATTATCCTCCGAGGTACCCCGAAGCGATAGATGACGTGATGCTTGATGAAGCTGATCACATTAGACGCCTTTACCTCCGCGAGAGGGATCGCCTCTGCCCATTTGGAGAAGTAATCCGTGATGGCCAGTATGAACTGGTGACCCCTGGAAGAAGATGGGTGAATAGGACCAATGACATCCATACCCCATGCTTCGAAAGGCCAGGATACAACCGTAGGATGTAGATATTCAGACGGTTGATGTATGAAGTCTGCATGGACCTGACAGGCCTTGCATTGTTTTGCATAGCTGATCGCGTCTGTGATCATAGTGGGCCAGTAGTAGCCCATTCTCCTGATACGATCCTGTAGCTTAGGGCCGGGTTGATGCGTGCTGGGTTAGCATCATCTGGTGCATGTTTTCCATCATGGATTGCATTTGTTTCAGAGATGTCTCCAGCGTAGTGATGCGTTGCTCCGCATTTCCTGATGGTGAAGCCTCCTCGCGTTCATCTTCAAAGGCGTAAACTCCCATCTCCCTGGGTGTCATTGAAGGATGAGTGTAGGTCGCTGTAGAAGTCGACTCTACGCTTTCAGCATCTGATTCGGGGGCCTGGCGATCCTCAGCGTCGGAATCAGAAGAGGATGAAGCTGGTCGTCGTGATCTTGCACGAGTGTTTTGGAACACCCCGGCTTCAGCGTTTCTGAGGAGCTCATTGAACCTCCTTCGGTTCGGAGGCCTGGAGGGATGACGTCTTGAGTTCGAACCTCGTCTAGGCATGTGTGAAGCCATGTTCACAGATGCATGCGCGGGCTCCTTTTCCTGAAAAGACAGAGAGTAGCTTAACCGGTCAAAAACCGGTCGTCTTGTTTTATAGCAGCAACAGTTAATCACAACTCTATGGCTATTGCAACAGTGCTCGCCAGGAGGCGTAATAGACATATTGGAAGGTTCCCTCTCTTTGCTCTTCTGGATTAGATATTTGCGCAGGTCAGGAGGAGTTGCAGAAGAAGATGATTGTTTGTTTCCTCTGCTCCCATCAGTGGTCATACAGAGGTTGGGCACCATGGCTCTTGCTGTGCCACCTGTGTACAACAGGTTGGCCGTCTGGGTGGCGGATAACCCCCGGGGAGGTTGTCTTTCCGCAAATTGAGCTTGCACTACGCCGGGGGACTTCGCCTGGCGTATCTTGGAGATTTGCTCAGGCTGGCATGAAGCTGAAGAGGTCCTCAGTCGGCCATCGGCTTCTTGCGTAATCCGGAGGGTATGCAGATTGTTCCCTCGCTGGCGTAAGAGCCGAGAAGTTGCGTATTCTGCCGCTTGTTTTCCCCCGCGGAGATTACAGCGCTCATCTGGTTTCCCGTAGAGGTCAGATGTCGTCTTGTGCACGGAGCGTGACCTGTAATTCTGATTTGGCGCTAAGGCATCATCAGAAGTTTTGTCTGTACCGCGCGTAGCGGGAGACTGGTTTCTGTGCGTAAAGCGCAGTGGATACTCCTGGGCCAGCGCTGAGGCTTTGCCCGAAGTTTTGTCTGTACTGCGCGTAGCGGGAGACTGGTTTCTACGCGTAGAGCGCAGTGGATACTTCTGGGTTAGCGCTGAGGCTTTGCCCGAAGTTTTGTCTGTACCGCGCGTAGCGGGAGACTGAATTTTACGTACGGGGCACGGAGGGAGCGATGCTATAACCTCATTGGTCGGAGAGATCGGAGAGTCCACAGGAATGGTAGAGGATGTCTTGGGCATCCAGACCTTGCGTAGCTTCCTGTTGTCTTGGACGGAGAGAGGGCGAGAGCTACCCCCGGTTCGAAGCATGTCTTCGTAGGCAGACTGGTCGAACTGGACGACCAGTGTCTTCTTCGCGGTTCCTATAGATACCGCATCGCGTTGAGCAATTACTTTCTCATCAGAAGAGAAAGATGTCCCCAGCAGAGTCGCCATCTTGTTTATGGTAGAAAACGAAAAGAATGAAAGATGTATTCAAGACGGGGTTTATACAGGACCCGTGTTCTTTTGTTTACAAACAAACTTGTACAATGTAATCCTATACGAGGATGTGGGAGTACAATTTATTTAATCTGGGTATAAATTGCTATAGGTGTCTGATCTGTAGTCGATCACTTTAGCCCTTGGACCACACGATGGTGAAGAAGTGCTGTAGAAGACAGGAAGCAGCCTCGGAGGTTGCAGAAAAGGGTGGATGCACGATGCCCAGGTCGCCGATCCCTATCCTTTGCCTGAGCTCCGGGTTCCTCTCTCTCTCTCTCTCTCTCGATCTCCTCTCTCCTTGCTCGATCTTCAATTGTTCGATCTCTTCTCTGAGTCTTCAATTGTTCGATCTTCCAATTTTTCGACCTGTTCCTCTGTTGATAGAGGTCTCTATTTATAGAGTTTTAGTGACAGTGACCACTCAGTTGGTGTAAAAACCGAGGAGTGGACAACACAGTACCCTTTTACACGACGGTTAAAGTAACCAATGCCTGCGTATGGATGATCTTTTGAATGAGCGTGTGATGCGGGTCCAACTAAGGGACACAACGCGTACAATTGCTACGAAGATCATGGCGTAAAAGCCACGTAGGTAGGTATCCCCCGTGTAGAAGAGGTGGGCGTAAAAGCCGATGTCTATCACCGTGGCATAGAAGCCAAGTAGGCATAGAAGCCGGGTGGGCGTAGAAGCCTGACGGCATAAAAGCCGGGTGAGCATAGAAGCTGAGGAGGCGTAGAAGCCATCTGGACATAGAAGCTGAACGGGCATAGACGCCACTGCGTAATGTGCTGAATGCTGACGTAGACGTCCTTTAGCCGGAATTACGGCTTTTGAAGATATTATCAAATCCCTCGCATTAAATGCAGAGATCTGCCATTATTTTGTGCATTAATTGCGAAGAAGTGTTCTGAAGCCCTGCCACCGTTCAGGGACGTGCCTCGAGCCATGTGTGAAGAACAGCTTTTGACGTGGCAGGCTGTTTGTCTTCCGCGGGGCATAGATGGTTCTCGTCCGCCTGTATGGAACAAGGCGGTGTATCCCTTTGTATGCGTAAAAGCAGTTTATGCAAAGGGGATGTCATTAAACGTTGGTTTGGTGACTCTTTATCAAATCCCTTGCATTAAATGCAGAGATCCGCCATCATTCTGCGCATTAAATGCGGAGGCATGTTTTTGAAGGTCTGCAGCTCTTCTGTGTGTTCGTCGCAGAGACGTGCCTCGAGAAGACCGTTACCGCCTTGTGCGCCAATCGCAGAGACGTGCCTCGAGCCCTGCGCAAAATGCAGCTTTTGACGTGGCAGGCAGTTTGTCCGCTGTGGAGCATAAACAGCTCACGTCTGCCCGTGTAAAATAAGGCAGCATATCCCCTTGTGTATGTAAAGGAAACAGTTCACGTAAGGGAGATGGCGGTGACTGACAGCCTGGGTCGTAGTACCGTGCCATCATTATAGCCGTCGTCTGGGTAGCCGAGCCGTATCCCTTTGTCAGAAGTTCAGACGTCAGGTTCATTGCAGGGTCTGACAGGTTCGTCTCGGAGAACATGAAGCGTTCCTCGTACGCTTTGAAAGTGGATGTGTTTTTACGTCATAGGGGCGACGAGGCCCTTTGCTTTACGCTTGAGGCGGCCTGGACATGCTGCACTTACGCGGATGGTCCTGAGAAGCTCTTGCCTTGCCTGCTTGATGGCTCTGAGGTCATCTCTTTACGCTGCCCCGCACCAATAGGTTGCGTATAGTCATCCGGCGTATTTTTAATGCTTCTACAAATGATTGTGATGCTATATGTTAACTTAGAAATGAATTATTCGACCCAAATGTGACCACATGCTATATGACTAAGCACCTGCCATAAGCCTGTAGATATGGCCGTACATGTACTTACTTGCTAATTAGGCTACCTTACTGGATCACCTTATTATACGTTGGACAGAATAAGGGGCGTAATTCAACTCGAGGAAAGGTCTTCAATCCCAGTCCTTGTTTGGTTTAAGGATTGTGGACCTGATCTTGAGGGATTCTCGCACTATTATTTTATCTATCGATATAATAAAGTGACAAATTATTGTAACCATCATTTGCTTGTCCTATCCTGAATATATTGCTACTTGATAACTTGTCCACAACCTTGATATTAGAACATGTTCCTATCCTGACTATTGTATCCATGCTGATACACCTGATCGCACCAAGAGTGCTACTTGATCTATAGTGAGCCGTCATGCCACACACACTTGCTATATGATATATGTAATTATTTTCTTGCACGGATCTGGTAGTTGGACAGTGACTTTAGTCATGGCTAGATAGTATTAATTGTTGTATCATACTTGGGTGAATCCAGATTTAACTTTAAAAAATAATATGGATTTATCAAGAGTGCCCGTACTTAAAGTATGAAATTTAGGAAGGAATGTTCATCTGACCACGGCATGAGATTCTAAATCACCTAGGGTTAACTAAGCAACTCAATTTGTAGACCATTAGGAGAAAACGGTATCTCGAGATCGTGCATACCGAACCACCCTAAGTTAGCTGGGAGTAAAGACTGGCCACCACGGACACTGTAAATCATCCGCACTAGTGGAGTACAATATCTGACTTATTTATAAGCCGAGACAGTAACTTTCCTATAGAAAGCCTGGAACTGCTACTGATCATTAATTTAGCTCAGGGCCCTTGTAAGGGACTGGTGCATCATTTATTCTTGCTTTTATATCATGGGTTCAGCCAGCCTTGCTCGATTATGGCACGATCTGAGGTTACTTATATAATGCATTACTGATGTAACTCAGAGATCACATATCAAGCCGTAACACATGTTTGGCCGTTAAATCAGTTTTAGTTAGAAAAGTGGACCGTTGTAACATAAAAGTTCAACTCATGTCCTTGTTTGGTTGTTGAGTTGTGATGTTGTGTTACGACAGGACACGGATCGAAGCTATTTATTATCAATATATTATTTTACTTAATATTGTATCCCTGCTTGTGTATTGTGCCTTCTGTTGAGTGGAATTAGGGACATAGTCTGTCGTGGCATAATAGTTCAACTCATATTTTTGTTTGGTTGTTGGGTTGTGCTATTATGTCACGATAGCTTGTGGAATGAAACTACGACGCAGAGTTATTCTAGCTTGACCATAATCAAGGGACGTATTCTATCTTGGTATGATATGGTACTTCATGTCCTTATGGTACTTCGTGTCATGTCATGGATGGGGCATATGCCATTGATTGTTGGTTAAGCATCTCATTCTATAGAACTAGTTTTGTTTCTTCATTTCATGCTTCCTTGTGGTACTTGCTATTTGTGGCTGACCCCACTGGTTTTGCATGGCCAAGTTTAGAGCCAGCACCTGAGGATCAAGTGTATCTCTCCCACACTGATGGTATGCACTAGAAGGATAGCTGTTGAGGAGCACAAGTGGGTTCCTTCATTCACTAATCGTCTTTTATAAACTATAATCTTTTGGGCGTTTAGCCAACCGACACTTGTTAGCCAGATAATCTGGATACTAGTTTCCTACATAACTGTAATATATTCAGACAGCAGATGACTCACTGTCATGTATACTTTTGATTGTGTATCTGGTAGATCACTCGTATTTGCTAGATCTCTAGAATATTTTGATGCGGCATTGGGGACGTCTAACTGCTTATTCGAAAATGTTCTATGTTATTGCTACTTGTTTGAATGATTGAGATATAGAATTTCTTGACCCTAGAAGACTTGATTGTAGTATATACCCCCTTGTCTTTAGACAACCTTAACACATTATGGGTTGCTTCGGTATTCCGCAAAGTATGGTTGGCTGAGTCATTCCTCCGCTCTCCAGTATTCTGGATCTGGGACATGACACAGCCAAAACAGCTTTGGCCGTAGATGGAGCTGGTATGGCATCCTAGCAACGGGATCGTCGTTGACACAGAATTCTGACAAAGAGGATTTTTCGAATGCCTTAAAAGACGTGAATACACTAAACGACAGAAGTCTCACGTCATCATAGAACTTTACTCTCGATGAATGTGTAGCATTGTGTGTACAGCACAACAAGGACCCTGTGCGTTCTAGACTCTATGCGTTTCATGCGTCTCTGGCCCAATGCATCCCAGACCCCATGCGTTCTATGCATCTCTAGCCCCATGCATCCTAGACTCCATGCGTCTCTGGTCTCATGCGTCCCAGACTCCATGCGTCCTATGCATCTCTGGACCCTTCTATCCCAGACTTCATACGATCCATGCGTATCTGACTACATGCATCCCAGGATCCATGCGGTCCATACGTCTCTGGCCCCATACGTCCCAGACTCTATACGTCCCATATGTCTCTGGCCACATGTGTTTTAAACTCCATGAAGACCAAATCTTGTTGTTACAACATGAGTGATTTTCTCCAACCAGGTGTGGACCATGTGTCAAGCTGACCAAGTCACGCCCACAAAGGACGAGAACCACCCAGATCTTCAGCAACAGAAAATCCAAACAAGTGCCCACGTGACAGCCTTGTCCTCTCACGGTTACAAGTGTACCCTATTAAGGAAGCACACGTGGCACCCTCTAGCATCCATGCGGCCCAACATATGCATGCCCAAGGATGACTATATATACCCGGGTGGCCTGCCCAAACAAGGGCGACGGACACATAGGGGTCATGACACCAACACAAAGAGAATATATAGAGACGAGCAAAAAGAGAACATAAGCTTCTTCACCCTGCATCGGATCATCAACGGAGCAAAAGAGTCGTTGCACTTCTCAATCTCCATCGTCACACCCTAGATCAAAATATTGTACTTAGATAATTTTGTTTAGGATTCTTTGTACTCTTTTTCGTTCCTTAAATACAAAGTTTGTAAGGACTTATTTAATAATGAACAAGATGGCGACTCTGCTGGGGACCTCTTTCTCCTCTAATGAGAAAGTTGTGACGCAATCCGACTTGGCCAAGCTCGGATCAACTCAAAAAATGCTGGTGGTCTGCTTCGACCAGCAGGCTTTCAAGGAGATGCTCTCGGAGGAAAGCGCTAGTCCTTCTCAAGGCTAGGAAAGCCCAAGAAGACCCGCAGGACCTGGGTAGCAAAGGCCGCTGCGCCTCACCCAACTGCGAAGCACGCGCTCCCTGTCTTTCTCTCTCTGATACTGAAGACGCACATCATGGGTCCACTCAGACTGTCCCCGCTCATGCGGAGAATGATCAGCACCTGAACTCTGATAGAGAAAAATAATACGATGCCAAGAGTTTCGGGGTTGATGCATAACTCATGCGGCCACAACGAAGGATGCAGATCATGGTGTGTATCTGGCCGGCCCGGGCCGGGCTGCGGTCCGAATCAACCGGGTTTGACCGGGTCCGGGCCGGGCTCAACCCGGGTGGAGAGGCGGGCCGGCCCAGCCCGGTCATAAACAACTCCGGTCTAGCCTGGGCCCATGACCCGGTCTAGGTCTAGGCCGGTTCACGGTCGGGTCGGGCCGGCCCGATTTTTTTAATATTTTTGTTTATTTATATATATTTTATATATAATCTATATGATATAACTTATAAATTATATGTTAATAAATTCAAGTTAAAATTTATAGGTTTTTTGTTACTAAGTTATTTTTGTATAATTTAAAATTTATAAGTTATTTGTTAGAAAGTTTTTTATATAACTTTAAGTATAAATTTATTTAAAATTTATAAGTTATTTGTTAGAAAGTTTTTTATATAACTTTAAGTATAAATTTATTTGAAATTTATAAGTTATGTTTAGTATAATTTAAAATTTACAAGTTATATGTTAAGCATAATTTAAAATTTACAAATTTATTTGTTAGAAAATTTATTTAATTTCTTTATATCAATATTTATATAACTTTAAGTATAAATTAAAATCTAAATATCTATAAGTTGAATATTTATAAATCTATAAGTATATAAAGAAGTGATTTATATAGACATAAAGAAGTTAAATGTAAACAACTAACAAACATTATTAAGTAAGAAAAAGTTAAATTTCTTTTATTAATGGCAATTAAATTATAAATGTATTATAACATTAAGTAACCAAAAAAGTAGAAACTTGTATTGTAAAAAAATGTAAAAGTCTTGTAAATGATATTTTATTTGCATAAAGTTTCTCCTTCAGTAGCGTCATATATAGTTAGAGATTCAAAGTCCAGCCCCGCGATATCGACACTTTCATCTCTTGAGTCTTTAGTTCTTTCTTCAACACGGGTCCAATCTTGAACGTAGACACAAGCTTCCAAAATATCTGGCAGCAACTGACAGATCTTTTTGTTTATTTTCATGAATTATGGACTATTTATAGGAATTTTTTTGGGTCCAAATGACCCCGAATACCCTAAAAATTTTTTCTTATAATGGATATTTTGGTCACTTTACAAAAAATGACCAAAATACTCCTAACACGGACAAAAAACTGCCACTAGAACGGGGGTATTTTTTAAAATACCCTCCAATGGATATATTCTCAAAACAAAAAAAATTTAAAAAAATTGGGCCGAGTGGGCCTGAATTGGGCCGGTCCGGGCCAACCGGGTCGACCAAATCTGAACCGGCCCGAACGCCGCAGAAATCAGGCCAGGCCGGGCTAGCGGGTCGGATCCACCGACCCAGTCCCGACCCGTGGGGCTAGTGGGCCTGGGCGGGCCGGTCCGTTAGATAAGCATTTTTTGTTGGTTTTCCTCCTCTTCTCACAACCTATAAGTCTTGGCTCTTAGTGACCTTGATAATCGATATCCTGGCCAATTACACATTTCTAACAGGAATCAAATCTCACAAATGACATTTTGATTTGAACTTAGTCCTAAGATGAAATACACATTTGCATTTCCAGATGTTTTAAATGAGAACATGTTTTTACTACTTATATGTGGTCAACTTACATATGATGCAATTTTCTGATCAGCCATTTGTTTTGAGTGTTGTAGATAGTCTCCTCCTTCTGTCTTTTCCACTAAGAAAAATCTGGGTAAGATTCAAAATACCTGTATTGCTAGTAAACTTTAGCATTATCTTGAATTTTAAGGGCATCTTTTTCCCTATGGGATTAACTAATTTGTTTTGACTCGATTTCTTTCATAACCTAATTATTGGAAATGGAGTTAGTTTACACCAAAATTATCAACAAGGTCCCAGTAGCTTGTGATTTGTTTATTACATTGTCACAATATGTGGGCTTCCTTCACTTTCCTCTCTACTTTTCTCAGGCCTATATATGGTGCTATTGATACATCATGAAATGATCATTTACTACTTGGCAGATGGAATAACATTTCATTGGCATCTTGAAGTTACATATGCATTAGTTATTGTAGTTATTCGACATTGTTTTCAGTTCCACGCAACAAAATAGATCCTAAAGCCATAATAGTCATCATAATCAGCTAAATGAAGTATAAAGGGCTCTCTTTCTCCAAATTTATGATTCATATATAAAGCTGAGGATATCATAAATCACCCAGAATTGCTGAAAATATTTACTTTATTTTGTTTGCCATAGTTTTCGATATATGATATTCTTAGTTTATATTTCTTATTACCAATGAGACTTTAAGACTTGAGGTTTCTCTTTCTGAATTGTATGTCCCTTACAGATCATTTATATTTATTCATAAATGTCCAACATTAGGTGGTGAACGATGTTTGGTATCATGATTGTTGCCTCCGTACTATTGGCAATTGGGGTGTCATTATATTTATTCATATGTTTGTCCAACAATAGGTATTGCTATTTGCTGTTAACTACTCTATGAGGCATGAAGGCATTGGACCTTCAGCTTGCTATAGCAAATGCAAATTTGAAGGTTAGTAGTAACTTTTTAGTATCACATTCTTTTTATAGTGTAACTACATGATTTGTCATTATGAGCAAGTTAACTTTCCTATTTCTACACTCTTTGTGCATCTATTTAGGGGCCGATTTAACAACCACGGAGACAATTGCTTATGAAGATCAAAAGAAATGATACAAGATCTGCAAATTAAGGTTTGTACACTGCCCTTCTTATTCCTATCTTTACATATCTAGCCCTTTTTATTTTACATCCTACCCTATACCTAATTTTTTTTGTGAACTCCATATATATAAAGCTTCCTGGAAAATAAATATGAATATTTGATACAAATATTTGTTTGGGCATACGGGTTTTGCATATTGCAAGTTTTAACAAAGTGCAACAAACTTCTATTTAGTCTATGTTACACAAACACAGATACTACATAACATTGGAATCTCACCTTCTTCCACTCCCTACCAAGACAACCTTGGGTTGTCGATACCGTCAATAGAATTTTCCCATCTATTAATGAGGAAGAATTTATAAACCTAGTGAATAATTATTTCTCCTATTATTGTGCTATCGAGGTCAAAAGTTTTCATCACTATTTGCCAAACCCTGAGCAAGAATTATGTTAGTTTGGTTACAATTTTCCAACTTGTTATAATTTTCATTTTCAATATTGTATTCATCCTTGTGTGTCTGAATTTCCTTCTAATAACTTCTATGAAGGCACCCTCCAAAATGGATTGACAATAAATGAGAGGCAGATATCATTTCAGGAAACTCAAGCAAACTGAGTTTATGAATTTGCTACTCATGGGTTCATGAGTGAGTACGCAACTAAATGTATCATAGGTTTGCCGCAGCAGGATTCAACTTGAATAATGTTTCGGAATATCTGACGGTTGCAGTGGCACAATTTGACTTCTTGTGGCGAGACATGAGTGAGTATCCAAAGACCATTTTCGGATCTTTATTGAAATGTTTGCAAATTTCTTTTTTTGAGAAACTTTGCAACTTACTTTTGAATATGTGGATTGGATGTTCCTATTTCCTTGGTTAATTTATATATCGCAGATTGAGTATTAATGAATGCTAACAAAACTTGTAGAAGTTGCACGAGTCGAAAGTGACCCATAGTTTGTCTTAGTTATTTATACTTTTGCGTTTTGTACACTTTATTTTTTGTGCTTCTTCTGGAACTACAGTTGATTTGTTCGCCAAGTGTTCCTTATTTCAGACATACTTTATGATCTGGTTAAAATGCGCTTTCTCTGCTACTTATAGTATAACTATGTTTTTTTATGGCGTGACATTTAGTCACCAACACAAAAGCTGTATTTTGATTATTTTGACTCTTATTGGGTATTTGCATGAGTTTCGTTTTGTTCTAAGTCATTATACATGTAGATATTGCAAAATTAACAGATTAGTAAGAACGATACTACTAGGACTTATCTTGTTTTGTTTCATATTTCAGAGTGCTACATTTATTAATTCCAGAATTCGGAACGAAATTCTTGGCGCACACATTACTGGGGGTTAGAGGTTTATGGTAACTCTTGAGTGTTATTGTAGAAGAATATGGTAATTTCTATTGATATGTGCAAGTTACTAATAGAACTTACTGGTATTTCCAAAATCTCTACCTCTTTAATGTTGTTGATGAAAACGAAGCTTCTTGCTCTTTGTATTTTAGTTTGGGTATGGTCCATAAGTTGGAACTTTAGGTTGTTGTAAGTGTTTGGAGGTCTTATCTGTTAAAACTAAAAGCAGGACATTATATGAGCCACTATTTTGTTAGATATGCAGAAAGGTCGAGTGTGCTACAATATGGATGAAAATGGACTAATCTTCTTTTTTCACATTATCAAAATGGTACATATCAGAAGTATATATTTCTCTTAAACTATGTTACTAATGAATTACAGGATTTTTTGGAAGCGTTGAATTAGCTAGAAGAAGGGCTTAAAGATTATTTTGATAAGTATAAGCAAGAGGTCCTTGTAGGTCATCTAGATTGGTCTCCCATGCACAAGGATCCTAGATTTTGGCGTGAAAATATTACAAATTTTGAAGAGAACGACTTTCGGGTATGTTTTGCAATACTACTCTTTTACATTTACTTTGTCCTTCATAATGTTATTTTGAACATGGGATATCTTGGAGATAATGACACATATTTTATACATCGTTCTGCTGCTAGACTTTTCCTGCTATTGCATGTGGATAATGCATACTAGATAGAAGCAGCCAGGAAATTTGTTTCTTTCAATGATTCAATCCTAACAGGATCATTATCTGGACGTTTTCCAAAATTTTCACCATGTAGAATGTTTGGAGAAGAATACTGCTACAATTGCAAGGGATAGGTTGCACTTCCTCCATTCCAAAGAGGTATCCAGTGGGGAGAAAGAAAAAGAGGAATAACATCAATGAGGTGGTGATATTCGTCCCTTCATTCCAAATCCCCACTGCCATTGACTTCCTTCACCCCCTTAGAGGATTAGTATCTCGAGACATCACCGGTAGACTCTCTGGGCTTCGGGCTCGGATTGTTTCATTGGGAGAAAGTAATGTCATAAATAGTTTCACAATTTTTATCTTGTATTAACTTTTTATATATTTAGATTCGAATAGTCTTTTTGGCTGAACGCTCTGTTAGATCTCGTAGTTCTGTCATATGTCTTGGAACTCCAACGAGCTCTCGATGAGTACCTACCTCTGATTCTTGGTTTGACTATAAAAGTTATTTCCATTTGGGTTTGTTGCTTTTGATTTGAGAATCATATTCTAATACATTTTAGATGGTGTCTTTTAGAGAGTAATCTGGAATCATCTGTGGAGTTCAAGTGGAAGATGGAAGAGGGCTAAAGGTTGTAGGTGTATATGTCAGTGAATATTCTCTTCTGATCATGCATGTTATCTTTCTTTTTTTTCGAGAGCTTGGCGAGCTAAAAGTACATGGTCAATAGAAAACGAACCTTGTATTATTTTCTTTGATAATGAAAGCTTGGCAAGCTAAAAGATGTTTGACTAGCGCTTGCATTTAATTCCATATTTTCTTTGATAATGATTCCAGGTACCCGAAAGACAAGGAGACGTAGTTGCTTGCCACAAAAAGTGGATTGACAAGAAGCCTGGTATATATTAACATATTGAAGTTGTTACTTGAGAGCATCAATTATTCCAAAGTTCTTATTGTAGTATTGAGTAGAGGTGTTGCTTGTTCTTAGCACCATGATATGATCAGGTATCCAACTGGTTCATAAATGCATGTGTGCGCCTCTGGAAGCCTATGATAGAGGAAATGTATGTCGAAATTAATAAAGCTAGCAGAACCAAAGAAGGACAGCTAGTGAATGTGGAAGTGATGAAAGAATAGGTAAGATATTTTGCTATGAAAAATTGTGTGTTAAAATATGAGGTGATTCCTCAAAATATGGATTCCTTAATCATGTGAAACCATTTCAGGAAACTATATGGCTTCCTCAGCATGTTGTTTCTCAGGAAATTGAATGGCTTCTTTAATATCTTGTAAACCAGCTTCTTGGAAACTGAAAGGCTATATAAGACAAAAGAATTCGGTTGAAGGTTTGATACTGTTAGAGTTATTTTATTTTGTTATTTATCATATGAGGGTATAATAGTAATTGTGGGTGTATTGCATATCAATATAAATAGACATGAGATGCAACCTAGGGTTTAAGGCCCTTGTAATCTCCTTTCTCATATTCTCTCTTCCCCTACTTCCCCTTCTCCTCTCTATCTCTAAACTTAACTTGGTATCAGAGCATATATTTGTAAGTACTGTACATCCCATCCCCGACAGGGCCGATCGAACTCGGCCGTGAGTTCGACAAGGGTTCGGGGGCGGTAGCCCCTGATTGCAGGGTTCAGGGCGGCAGCCCCGAAAAAAAAAAAATTTTGGCTGTTTTTCGTCTACTTTTCATGATTCGCCGTTCGTCGTTCGTTGTTCGTGGTCGTTCGTGGTTCGTTTATGAGATCTAGGGTTTCTACAGATCTTCGTTGGTTATTCGTCGTCGGTTGAGGTTCGTTGTGAGATCTAGGGTTTCAAATATCTCGTCTTTCTGTTGCATCTGCAAGTATGGTGGGGACCGAATCTTCTAGCGAGGTTAATAGTGGTGGTGGTAGCGGAGGTGGTTCTCCTTTTACTGTTATTCATAATGATGAATTGAAAAAGTCGATTACAGCGGTGAAACTCAATGGTGCGAACTATCTTGCCTGGTCCAAGTCTATCAAAGTGGTGTTAAGGACGAAGAAGAAGTTGAAGTTTTTGACCGAAGAACCCCTGCCTGAAACGTCCGCTGAGTATGAAGATTGGATGAGTGCAGATGCATACGTTATGTCGTGGTTGTGGCATAGTATGGAACCACATATCGCTGCTAATGTTCAGTGGTGTGAATCAAGCAAACAGATTTGGGCATCTCTGGAAGAATCTTATTCGCAGAAGCGAAACGTTGCCCGTATCTATGAGTTGTACGAGTTATTGTTCAATACAAAGCAAAATGGGAAGCCTGTGAATGAATATCTGGCTTCAAAGAAGGCTTTGTGGGAGGAACTGCTTCAATATCATCCTGTTACTACTGATTTGAAGGAAGCTCGGAGACAGATGGAAGAGTTTCATGTTTCACTCATCCTAGCTGGCTTGGATCCTGCGCTCGAACCTTATAAAGCTCAAATCCTTGCTGGAGAGCAGTTACCTACGGTGGCAGATACTTTCTCCCGTCCCAATCGTTCCTTTCTGGGGCAGAGTTCTGTGGTACCGAGTACTGACTCTTCTGCCCTAGTTTCTAATACTGTTGGTCATGGTGGTGGACGTGGTATTGGACGTGGCGGTAGAGATGGTGGTCGTAGTTTTGGTCGAGGAGGAGGCCGTGGTGGTAGAGACAATGGTCGTGGTGGTGGTCGCGGTGGTGGTGGTGGCCGCGGTCAACCACGAAAGTGTAACTATTATGGAATGCTCGGTCATGTAGAAGACTATTGTTGGGACAAATGGGGCAAACCAGAATATGCACATCAAGTGCATGATAAAAATATGCAGTCCCAGGACACCACTTCTGCTCCCAGAGATGATACTTCAGGTTTCAATCAGACTTCAACGTCCGATACCTCATCTCCATTTCAACAGATCCTCCAGAAGTTGAATGCGCTTGCTAGTACCACCTCCCAACCTACTGCAACAATGGCACATATAGGTAATCCTATTTTTGTGGCAACCCAGTCACCATCCACCTCTTGGGTCATCGACTCAGGAGCAAGATCTCACATGTCTGGTATAACATCTATCTTTCATAATCGTAGTTCCATGAAACATAATATTATCTTGGCTGATGGGTCTACTCGTCCTGTGCTTGGGAAAGGTGTCATTCACCCTACTCAATCACTATCATTATTTGATTCATTATATGTGCCTAATTTTCTATTTAATTTGTTATCTGTGAGCCAGTTAACCAAATCTCTTCAATGTTCTGTGACATTTTCTCCTAATTCGTGTATTTTTTAGGACCTCAGGACGAAGAAGACGATTGGTTCGGGGCATAAAAAAGATGGACTGTACTACTTGGATCTACTTGGAAAGGCCTTCACTTCTGTTTCTACTTCTCCGTTGCAGTGATATTATCGTTTGGGACATCCGTCTTTGGCTAAGTTGCGTCAAGTTGTTCCTAGTTTGAGTCATATTTCTAGTCTTGAATGTGAGGCTTGTCAGTTAGGCAAGCATCACCGTAGTTCCTTTCCTCGTCGTAGTGAGAGTCGTCAATTAGAGTCTTTTGATCTTGTTCATTCTGATATTTGGGGTCCGTCTAGAGTCAAAAGTCCGAAAGGATTTCAGTATTTTGTTATTTCTATTGATGATTATTCCAGAATAACTTGGTGTTATTTAATGAAAGAAAGATCTGAGTTTCTAAATATATTATCTGTCTTTTATAATGAAGTCTATGTTCAGTTTAATAAACGTATCAAAATTCTGCGTTCTGATAATGCTTTAGAGTATACACAATCTTCTGTGAACAATTTCTGTGTTGATCGTGGTATGATTCATCAAACCAGTTGTGTCCACACCTCTCAACAAAATGGTATAACCGAATGCAAACATCGACACATTTTAGATGTTGCTCGAACTCTCATGTTCAATATACATGTTCCCAAACAGTATTGGGCAGATGCCGTTCTTACCGCATGTTATCTTATTAATGGCATGCCATCATCTGTATTAAATAACAAAGTTCCATTTACTATATTATATACAGATGTTGCACCCTTTTCCTTATCTCCTCGAGTGTTTGGCTGTGTCGCTTTTATTCATAACTTGGAACCTAATCGAGATAAGTTGGCTCCTAGATCTCTGAAGTGTGTCTTTCTTGGTTATCCCCGTACTCAAAAAGGTTATCGTTGTTATTGTCCACAGTCACGCAAATATTATGTCAGTGCGGATATTACATTCTTTGAGTCTACCCCTTTCTTTCCTCCAGGAGACCGTTGTATTCCTTTACAATAGATTTGATATCTTCCATACCACTTCCGGTCATTCCTGAATCAATTTCTGTCTCCATTCCCCATTACAGGTTTATCAGAGATCCAAGGACAGGCCAGTGGTTCTGCAAAATTCAGCCTTCAACCAATCATCTTCCGTTCCTGAGGTTTTTGCTCCCATCCCCACAGATCCAGATGATCTTCCTATTGCTCTCAGAAAAAGACAACGCCTTTGTACCACAAAGAATAAGCATCCCATTTCTAACTATGTTTTATTACACCGTGCTTCATCATCTTTTCATGCATTTGCTGTTTCATTATCTTTTACTTTTATTCCCAAAACTTACAAGCAGGCTATGTCATCTTCTGGTTGGAAAAGTGCAATGGATGAGGAGATGTATACTTTACATCAAAATTAGACTTGGGAGCTTATATTACTTCCTGTTGGAAAACAAACAGTGGATTGTAGATGGGTGTACACTGTTAAGTATCATCCTGATGGTTCTGTTGAGCGCCTCAAGGCACGGTTGGTTGCCAAAGGGTATACTCAGACATATGGCGTGGATTATATAGAGACTTTCTCTCCAGTGGCTCGGCTGAATTCAGTTCGAATTCTTATTTCTGTGGCGGTTAATCACCGATGGCCTATATATCAGCTGGACATAAAGAATGCTTTCTTGCATGGTGACTTATAGGAGAAGATTTATATGGATCAACCACCGAAATATATTGTAGCAGGAAATAAAAGACTCGTATGTCGATTGAAGAAAGCATTATATGGACTGAAACAGTCACCTCGTGCTTGGTTTGACAAGTTCAGTTCAGTTCTCATTCAGTATGGCTTTCGGCGTACCACATCAGATCATTCAGTGTTTTACCATTCTTCCTCAGCAGGTATTATCGTGTTGATTGTTTATGTTGATGATATCATTATATTTGGGAGTGATCATGCTGGAATTGTAGACTTGAAGGCCTACCTTAGTCGTCAGTTTCATACTAAGGATTTGGGTCTTCTTCGATATTTTCTTGGAATCGAGGTTGCTCGATCTAAGACAGGTGTGTATCTGTCACAACGCAAGTATGTTCTAGACTTGCTCTCCGAGACTGGGATGATAGAGTGTCGGCCAGTTGAGACTCCTATGGATTATCATGACAAGCTTGATGCTGACAGGGGAGAGTTATTTGAGGATGTTGGATATTATAGACGTTTGGTTGGCAAACTTATATATCTTACTGTTACTCGACCAGACATCACATATGCAGTTGGAGTAGTTAGTCAGTTTATGCATGCCCCTCGGCAACCACATTGGGAGGCTATCTCTCGCATTCTTCGATACTTGAAGGGTACACCTGGAAAGGGTTTGTTGTACAAACCTTCCCAGTTGCTTACGGTGACTGGATTCAGTGATACTGATTGGGCAGGCAGTCGCAGTGATAGGAGGTCTACTTCTGGCTATTGTACGTTTGTGGGTGGCAATCTTGTCACGTGGCGTAGTAAGAAGCAGAATGTTGTGGCTCGTTCTAGTGCAGAGGCCGAGTACCGTGCGATGGCTCATACAGCTTCTGAGATGATGTGGGTGCAGTCTCTTCTTCATGAAATGGGAATCATGATTCCTATTCCGATGGAGATGTATTGTGATAATCAGTCGGCAATGTTTATCGCAAGTAATCCGGTGTTTCATGAGCGCACGAAGCATATCGAGGTGGATTGTCATTTTGTTCGTGATTTGTTGCTGAAGAAACAGATTGTCACTCCTTATGTTCGGTCAGAGGATCAATTAGGTGATATCCTCACCAAACCACTTGCTCGTGGTCCATTTTCTGATTTATGTAGCAAGCTGGGCATGTCTGATCTCTATGCTCCTGCTTGAGGGAGGGTGTTAGAGTTATTTTATTTTATTATTTATCATATGAGGGTATAATAGTAATTGTGGGTGTATTGCATATTTATATAAATAGACATGAGATGCAACCTAGGGTTTTAGGCCCTTGCAATCTCCTTTCTCATATTCTCTCTTCTCCTACTTCTCCTTCTCCTCTCTATCTCTAAACTTAACTGATACCATGACCTTCTTTTTGTTTTCTATTTTAAAAGTCTAAACTTGGTTGATTCAATGTATCCAAGTGTTTAGTGTGCTGAGAACCATATTACATTTGACTGTGTTTGATGTAAAATTTCCGAAAAACATCATCTACTTAGTTTTGTTTCCAATAGGAGTAATCTAGACCTTTAATTAATTATAAACTACAATTTTGAAGGGTTAACCAAACAAATCATCTTTTAATGTTTTTTTTGAGGTATAATGTGTTTTCTTCTTTTATATGATAGGTCACCTGATTGTTACTTATTCATGCTATCATTTCTACCTTGTTATACCCAAATTTTTCTTTGAAACGGATAACTGCTGTGTGATCAAAGTGTAAAAATACTACCGAAGGGACAACTGTTCTGTGTTATCTCAACTTTCTTTTATATCATTATGGATATCCAAATCTCATTAAAATGTCCCTAGCTAGGATCTTTACTGTGCTGCTGACCATAGTGTTGAAATTAGTTGATTATTTTATTGATTGTCTCATTGGCATTATATAGCCTTACAGTCATTAATACAATGATCTCAATCATTATGACAATAATCTCATAATGGAATATCCTGTGACATATTCTGGCATCCCAAATATGTCCTCAGGATATTCCCATGTGCTTATACTATACTTAAATATGACACCCAACATACCATATCAACACTCCCCCTCAATATGGGTGAAAGATATTCACTAAGCCCATCTTGTCACATCCTCTAATCATGCTCACTGAGGCGAGTCCCTTGGTTAGTCCATATGCTACTTGATCCCTGGTTGGAACATGGTCAAGCTCCAGTAATCCACTATCCAACTTCTCTTTGATGAAGAATCTATCAATCTCGATGTGTTTGGTCCTGTCATGCTGTACTGGATTGTTGGCGATACTAATAGCTGACTGATTGTCACACCACAGCTTCATCTTGTCTCCTTGATCCAGCTTCAGCTCCACCAGCATATTCTTCAACCATAGCAGCTCTGCAACTCCCAAGGCCATAGCTCTGTACTCTGCTTCAGCTGTCGATCTGGCCACCACAGACTGCTTCTTACTCCTCCAGGAGACCAAGTTACCTCCTACAAATATGCAATATCCCGAGGTAGACCTCCTGTCATCAACACAACTAGCCCAGTCAGAATCACAGTAGCCCTCGATGCTCACGTGATTGTTCTTCCTGAATATTAGTCCCTTCCCGGGAGCACCTTTCAAGTACCTCAGAATCTGGTACACTGCATCCATATGACCTTTCCGTGGGTCATGCATGTAGCGGCTCACTACACTTACTACAAAGCAGATATCAGGACGTGTGTGGCTCAAATAGATCAACTTGCCAACCAGTCTCTGGTATCTGTCCCGATCAACTGGTTCTCCAACCTCAGCATCAATCTTGAACTTCTGATCTATTGGTGTCGCTGTAGGTTTGCACCCCAACATCCCAGTTTCTGTGAGAAGGTCCAGTGCATACTTTCTTTGGGAGAGAATAATCCCCTCTGCTTCTCGAGCAATCTCAATCCCAAGGAAGTACCGAAGAAGGCCGAGATCCTTCACCTCGAATTCCTTGCCAAGCTTTCCTTTGAGTTGGGCGATCTCCTGCTCATCATCTCCTGTTATAATCATATCGTCCACATATACCTCAAGCATGGTGATGTGGCCTCCACTCCGATGGAAGAACACAATATGATCAGCATTGATCTGCTGATATCCTATCCCTATCATCGCCCTTCTGAATCTGTCAAACCACGCTCGAGGAGACTGCTTCAGGCCATAGAAGGACTTCTTCAACCTGCAGACCTTGCCTAATGTCTGATTGGTGCCAAATCCTGGTGGTATCTCCATGTACACCTCCTCCACTAGATCTCCGTGAAGAAACGCATTCTTCACATCCAGTTGGTGTAGCTTCCATCCACCATTCGCTGCCAGAGAAATCAGAGTCCTGACAGTGCTCATCTTTGCAACTGGTGCAAAGGTCTCGTCATAGTCGATGTCGTACGTCTGACTGTATCCTTTAGCTACTAGTCGAGCTTTGTAGCGCTCAACCTGTCCATCTGGGTTCTGCTTCACGGTAAAGACCCACTTGCATCCAACTGCTCTTTTCCCCTTTGGTAGTCTCACAAGCTCCCAAGTGTGGTTCTTCTCCAGAGTTCCCAACTCCTCGTGCATTGCCGCTTTCCACTTTGGATCATTCTTGGCAACCTGCCAATTGTTAGGTACATTAATACTATCCAAAGATGCTATAAATGCTCCATGAGAAGAAGGGATATGGTCATAAGAAACAAACTGAGCAATATTCCAACCATATCTGTTTGGAGAATTTCCTGCATTGCTGCGAGTGGTCCTCCGTACAGATAGTGGTGTGGGAGGAGTAGAAGTAGGAGGAATGATATCTTGTGAAGGAGGGGGTATCACCTGAAAGGGGGTTGGTGTCGGTGCCTCAGGAGTTGGGACGAACGCATGCAAGGGACTTGGCACTGGCACTGTCGGTACTAGTCCTGCAGTTTGCTTCTCTCTCCTGCTGTAGGTAAGTAACTCTCCCTGAGCCGTAGGCCTAACACCTTCACCTTCTTGTCCCTTCTCTGTGCCTCCATGCCAAACTTCTAAATCGGTTACCACCAAGTTCTCCATCTCCCCCTCTCGCCTAATACTGGCAGTATTAAGCGTGTTGTGAAGTTTCGTCCTGGCGGTAGCATGGCTCATGCTCCCGAAAGTGGATATCCATACTGGCAAACTTCTTCTTCTCTACTGGACTCCAGCACGCATACCCCTTTTGGGTCGCCGAATTTTGTATAGGCCTAGGTTAAGTATACAGTCTCATTTTTGTAATACTTAATTAATGATTTTGGATTTGGATGATTTGCCATTATAGTTTCTATGAAAGTTATAACTTATCACAATTGTTGTGAACAATATATAAAGTGATTTTGGATTTGGATGATTTGTCATTATTGTTTGAATGAAAGTTATTACGTCTCGTAATTATATATTGTATGTTTTGGGATTGAATGTCAAAGTTAAAATTGGTTACACAAAGTGCAGGAAACAAAAAAAAATTTACAGTGAAAATAATTTAAGGCATGCAGAATATGCCATAATTGATATGTATAACATACTTTCCACGACATACAATGAATGCCGTATTTGACATCTAACGACACACATTAAATGTCGTGAAATAGTATAAACGACATGCAATGCACGTCGTAATTGCCTTTTAATTGCATGCAATGAATGTCGTTAATGACTATAGACGACGCACAAATTGAGTTTTGAAGACAAGCAAGTTATGTCGTCTAAACTACCAGCATTTTACGGCGTGGTCCAATACGGCACGGACATCTGTGCCTTCTAAAGTGATTTATGGCGTGCATTGCTTGCCGTAAAAATACAATTTTCCTGTAGTATACTATGCGCCTGTGCGTGCTAAATCGAAGAAGTTTAGGGCTGTGTGAGCTCATCAAGCTCAAGCAACTGCCCATTTGGTTGGCCGTCAACGGACACGCTAACCGTTATACGGGCCCCTGGTGGAAAGCTATATAAGACCACCCTGTGGGTCCAGCCCACAACGGCAAATAGGCAGGGTCCGTCTCAAAAGTCTTCCATTGACGATCTGGGAAAAGTTCTTGTACGAACCCTAGATTAGGGAGCAAAAGTAACACCCACACACCCGTGCACTCAGTCTACCCGTGCTCACGAAAAGGGTGCAAAAGTGAATCAGCCCTCGCCTGGCTTGCGTGACAAGATCAATCACAAGCGCAAGATGAGAGAAACAACTATGGCACGTGGAGTGTCCTCCCCAGGACATCACTATGCCAAAATTATCATCAATTGTTGTTGCAACAAAGTGAAACTACCCACAAACAGGCAGTCGGTATTCCAACGACTGCATCTGAAGGCACCTAGCCGGCAACAACCTAAAAATCAGGTACAAACACTAGAGGAGGAGAAGCTACCATTCGCCTTATGTTACTTTACTCGGAAGGACCCTTCCACCGTGCGAGAAAGGAAGCCCAGCACCTCCAGTCCGTCACTCTCAACTAGCGCATTGAGATGGCGACTACCAGGAGGACCAGCAGCGGAACCTGCGAAAGATATTTTCCAAGGTACTCGCTCGAAGAAAAAGCTATCAGCCGCTGGGGGTATTTCTTTCTCAGGACCCCTGGGAGTTGCACAAGCTGGGGGTAGTGATCCCCCGGACCTATACAACATCCTGGCGTTCCGAGAAGGCAGTGATTCCCAGGGAACAAATTCTGATGTCCCTGGAGGTGGCCACCCTCGTCAAGATGACGTAGTCTCCTACACTGGGGGTAGTATTCTCTCTGAATTCCAGGAGGAGGCGACACTACCTGATGACTACTCCCGACAAGAATCTGAGATAAAAAGTGTGGCGTCCACTGCCCCATCCATCTCTCCACATATGAGTACTATATATATGGCAGGAAACGATCACGAAGGCCCCAACGACCGACAATGTCTCAAGGCTCTTGAGGCCATGATGCAGACGGTGAGTTCATCAATGCAAGCCCTGACCCAGACAATGCTGAAAATTAAAGCAAACATGGCTTCCCAACCAGCAAGGACTTTTGGACAAGCAAGCTTAGACCTTGGGACCAACGCGGACTCTGACGCAACCGCTCCGCCCATAGACGGTAATCACCCTCTGCCTAGCTCATCTGCTCCTTCCGCCAGAGACGAAGCCAGAGAAGCAATAAGGGTAGTCCGGGAACTCCGGGCTTGCCAAGATTCTATGGGCAGCCGGGACTCACTGCGCAAGCTCGGGATACGATAACCATACCCCCGCGAGTGGAGAGATGTGCCGTACCCGCCCAAGTACAAGCCCTTTAACTTGAACCCATTCGACGGGAAGACTTCCTCCCGTCAATATATGAGTTATTTTAAGACTGCAACAGGGCATCTACCTCGTAGTGACGCACTCCTCACCAAGATCTATGTGGGAGCATTGTCAGGGGTAGCATTCGACTGGTTTTGCAGCCTATAAGATAACTGTATCTCGTTGTTTGATGACCTCAAGAGTCTTTTTCTCAAAAGATTCTATGACGTAGGAAGCGACATGACGATCTCATCCCTGATGGATGTTATCCAAGGAAGAAGGGAACTCGCATAAAATTATATCTAGCATTTCCGACAAGTAGCGCTGAGGTTGCCCCCAGTTAATCCCGAGTCGACGCTGATGGACATGTGCCGCAGAAACTTACTTCCAGCAGTCAGCCTCTGGATGGGCTACGGCCAGTTTAAAGACTGGACGTCGTTCATCATAAGCACTGTCAGCGCTGAGAAGAAGGTCAAGGACGCCTGGCTCATGGAAATACAGATCCATATCGCTGATGATAGGGAAAAATATCCCAACAACAACAGCGGCAACAACAAGCGCGATGGAAAAGAAAAGCAGGCCATGGTGGCCAACTTAACCAAGAAGCCCGAGCAAAAGCCGGCTGAGGCTCCAAAGCCCAAGGAGACTTACTCCTTCGAAGATGACAATGTCATGCCCATCTTCGACGTGCTGATGAAGGGTGGTAAGCTTCGGCTCCCCGATGCCAAATGTCCTGATGAGGCAGTCGACGTAAATAACCCAAAGTACTGCCACTTTCATCGGTACATCCACCATGCGACGCAGGATTGCTACACAATCAAGCGATACATCCAGCGCCTGCTTGACACCAAGGCCCTCACCTAGGACTTCGACGACAAAACCGTCTCCGCTAACATGGTGTCCCTCCAATTCGGTAACTTTTCGACAACGGAGGCATATGACGAAGTAATCCCTATTCTCAAAACAACAATGGAGGTTGTTAACCTTCCACCAGCTCGTGATCAAACAGACAGGTTGATACCTCTCACCACATCACGAGGGGAGGTTATGTGGATTCATCTAGACCTTACTCCAGACGTAATGCAGCAAGTAACACCTTCCGCCACCAAGTCCAAGGGCAAGAAGTCCAAGTCCTGCTACATGATTTTTCTTCCATCTGAGGAAGCTATAGCAGGAATAACAAGGTCATGTTTGTCGTACCAATGCGAGTACAATACCCCTGACGATGATGTACTCCCGACTATCACACCGACATCCTCTGATCTGGGTCCATCCCAGCCTTCACCAGCGGAGAAGTCTAAGCAAAAGAAAGATCGCTTCGACAAATCGCTGCCCAAGGATGCAGCTCTAGGGTTGGAAAAACCCTACAACTTTTATATCTTGGCCCAACTGGCTAACACTCTAGCGAAGCTGTCACTATTTGAGCTTGTGCGGCTCTCCAGAGACACTCGGGCCGCTCTGAGTGAGGCATTGCAGAATGCCGACATCTACCTGACGTAGGTCAAACCGCCATCTGAGGATCCGGTTGCTTGCCCCCACTGCAATAATATTATGGAGGCAATACCCAACATTACATTCTCGCAACAGGACATGTTTCTAAAGAATAACTGGCATGATCGTCCCATGTATCACACAGGGTATATTGGTGCCATCAAGGTGGACTGGAGGCACATCGATCCAGATTCGTCAATCAGCATCATCTCGTGGAGTCTGTTTCAGACCTTGGATATTCCGATGCATCACCTGGCAGCCACCAATACTACCATCAATGGTTTCAACGCGGGAAGGAGCTACCCTCTGGGCAAGATTCGCCTGAAATGCCAGATCGACGACATGAAAACATAGGTCAATTGCTATGTCATTGACGTAGATTTATCCTACAATATCTTGCTCGGACGCCCATGGATACATGAATATATGATCGTGCCGTCGACCCTGTACCAGTGCCTGAAGTACATCGACGAACATGGCACGATCAAAACGGAGTTTGCTGATGTCTATCCGTTCAAAGGGATCAAAGTCTATTAGTTTGATTCGATCCTTTACAAACTGTGTTAGTATATTAGAATATTTTTGGTATATTTGTTGGGATATTAGAATATTCTACATGGGGTTTTAATGGGATATTAATATAAGATGAAGGATTGTAAGGCTATAAATAGCCAAAAGATTATCAATAAAAATATAAAAATTACTCCAAAATATTCTATATGGTATCAGAGCCCAAACCCTAGCCACCACCTCCCAAACTTTAGCAGCCACCACCTCCACCACTGCCACACCGCCCGCCAATACTACAGTCGTGCCGCCGCCACCACTGCTGCGTCGTCCGCCACCACCGCTATCATACCGCTCGCCCGCCACCACCGTCGTCGCTCGCCCGCCACCACCACCGCGAAGCCGTGACTCCCGTGGAGCCTTCTGTCGCGGTTCCTAGCATCTCCCACGGGTCATTCCAGACGTTGACATCGAAGGCTTAGATCTGATAGAGGAGAGACATGATCAGGTCTAGGAGATGATGAAGAGGGAGAACGTGAATCGTAGGACGGGTGTGAGGTGATCATAGAAGAGGAGGATCGATAGAGGAGATCATCAAAAATTTAGACTCTACAGAGGTTGCAACGTTGATGAAGCTGATAAAACGGTTGGCTGGTGAGAGCACGACACGAACATTGGCGAAGTTGGAGCTTCCATCCATCGATCTGAAGCTTGATGGACCAGCCACCTACCTGAGTTGGTCACGACGGATGAGGAGAACCCTCGCAGGGAAGAACCTGGAGGGTTTCTTGTCAGAAGAGAAGACAAAGCCGGATGAGGGCTCGGTAGGACGCGACGAGTGAAAGTTTTCTCATACGGTGGTATATATTTGGCTCCTCAATTCTTTAGTCCAGTTGATCGTCGCCACAGTGGATGACCTTGAGATAGTAAAAGACGTGTGGGAGAAGTTTGTCACTACCACATTTTCTAAGAAAGGATATTTTGGTCATTTCATAATTAATTAAATATTGTACATGTTGAATATTATTTATTGTATTATTTAACTATTGTTAAATATTAGATTTTATTTTGGAATTATGTTAGTGGACCTAACTAGTCTAGATTAGATCCATGGACCTATATTTAATTCTAGTTAGAATTGAGCCCAATAATGAGCCCATCATTAGGAGGAGGATTAATTAGTTAAACCAATTGGACTAGAACTTTTTCTCCTTAATTAATTTCTTCATGATAAGCCCCAAGGGGTATTTTAGACAATTCATAGTAACTTGAGGAAGGGGTAAGGGGTCGGCCTATATAAAAATAGAGGAAAAAAAATTTCTCTTAATTTTTTATTTCCAATCTAGATCTAGAATTTTTCTCAACCAAATTTTTTCATTCCTACACCAAATCTCTACCAAATTTCTTTCCAAATCATTATTAGAGGCTATTAGAGCAAGGATCTACAAGTTGAAGGATCTTTTCACTCAATTTAGAGGTTTTATTGGGAATCCATCTTCCAATAGGTACAATCCAGTTTTTGTCCTCTAATTAGACTCTAAATCTATGATTTAATCATAAGAAACCACCCCATATGCTAAGGCTGCCCATATGAATTGGAATTAGGTTTATAGGAGGCCTATGGAGAAAGTTATATGGTATTTTATGTTAATTTTGGGAGAATTTTGAGATTGACACATTTTATGTTTGTCAATAGGTCAATTAGACCAAATTAACATGTGTTTGATGTATGTGGCTAGTGTCGTATCCACAATTGGTTACGTGTAAGCCGTATCCCGATAATTTGGAGATACGGGTTGATTTGGAGGGTTTCGTCCGACACGGGGGTTTAAGCATGTCATATTTTGATACGAACATGTATTTGAGTAGTTAGCTCTTCTTATTGTTCATAATTATTATTTTAGACTTCCTTGTGTCCTTCGGGATATGTTTGATTGTGTGGTGGAGCCGTATCACAAGCGTATCATAGATCTAGTGTGATACGGGTGCGGTGCACTCCACGTATTTATTTCATTGCATTTAGATTTAATATACCTTGGTAATAACTATTATATTGTTATGTTATAATGATTGTATGATATATATGTATATGTATATTGTGTATGTATCTATGTTTCATTTTGGGGTACTTACTGGTCATGAGAATAGGAGATGGTGTATATGCATTACTAGTATAGTAGTTATATATATATATATATATATATATATATATATATATATATATATATATATATATATATATATATATATATATATATATATATATATATAGGTGTATAGTTATATTTATATGTGTGTATGTATAGATATGTGCTTATATTCATATGTGTTAGAGTATCGAGAGATTAACTCTATGACAGTGTTAGCAAGTGTTATAGGGAGCTCACTGTGACTGGTCATAGATCTCAGTGTGTGTGTTTGTTCTTGAAATAGGTAGCCAAGGGAGTGTACTTTAGTTTCAATTGTGAGTATCTCATTGTGTGTGTGTGTGTGTGTGTGTGTGTGTGTGTGTGTGTGTGTGTGTGTGTCTTAGTGGAGTGCACATTGGTTAAGTGAGTGACTGAATGAGTATGAGGGTTGTGTGCGGTGAGGTGAGGGGGTCGGGTAGCACTATGCAGAGCTAGAGGAGATGCACAGCAAAGCATAGACTGCAACAGCATATAGCAGCAATGCTAGCAGCATTAGCTAGCAGCAAAGGGCCTGCAGCAGCAGTAATAGCAACAACAGTGCAACTACAGCAAGAGAGCAGCATGCAGCAGCAACTGCAGTGGCAGCAGCATTCTAGCAGTATATGCAACAGCAAAGCAGTAGCAGTAGCAGCAACAGCAGCTAGGCAATTGCTGCAGCAGCAACTGTAGCAAGATGCAGTAGCTTCAGCAGCATTAGCAGCAAAGCCTGCAGCTGCAGCATAAGCAGCAAGAGGAGGATGTACAGAAATGCAAGAGCAGCTATCTGCAACTTCAGAGCAACTGCAGCAGCACAGCAAAGACAATAGCAATGTGCACAGCAGCAAGGTAAGGGAGGGGGTTAGTTAGCTATGGATAGTTTTGTTATATTGTTATCTAGTAGTTATGTATACATATTGCTAACTAGTAGTTATATATATATATATATATACATATTGTTAGACTATTAGTTATATATATATATATATATATATATATATATATATATATATATATATATATATATATATATATATATATATATATATATATATATATTAAAGTATCATAACTAGTTAGTTAGTATAATTAAAGTTTGGATTAGTTAGTTATTAAGAGTAGATGTTAGTTTCAGTCATTATATATTTTAGATTTTAGTTAGTTAGTTAAGATGTATTAAGTTATTTATGATAGTTAATGTTATGTTATTAGTTAGTAGAAATTAGTTAAAGGAATGGAATAATAGTAAAATGTGTTAGATGATTAGTAGTTAGTAGGTAGTTAGTATAGTATAGTATAAGTAGTTAATGCATGGTAGTTTATATTTTATTGTAATGGGTAGTTATTTACGTACTAGAAATTGACATTACCTTGTGATACCAAGGTAATGTCAAGGTTTTGGTTTATGCTCAAGGTATTGGGTTTGAGTATCAAGATGGGTTTAGGTAGCGCGATACCAAGTTAGCTCAAAGCCAAGGTATCCACCTAGTGTCAGTTAGTATTGAGATATGGTATATATTATGCTTATATATTTTATATATAATATATAGTATATTGTTAGTGCGTATCTTAAGATATGGAATAGCATTGATACCTTAGTATCCTAGCATAGCTAGTATGGTCTAGATACATAGTGTATGGACCTAATATCCTAGAGTTAGACTCATACCACCTAAAAATAGCTAGTTTGACCAAGTTTGACTAGTTTGACATAGAGTTGACCTAGTTTGACTATTTTGACTTAAAAATGGCTTTATGACCTAGAATTGAACTAGTTTAACTCATTTTTATTTGAAACCTTGTATTAATGCAATATTTCATAGATAGGTCTGTGTGACACCATTTCGGACACCGATTTGCATCATTTGCTCTGGACCACAGGCGAGTATATTCTCTGATAGTTTCTATTATTTGATTACTATTATAATTCAAGTATTTAGAAATATTACTTATGATTCTTTGACACATCGATACACGGATTGGGATTGTTATTGGATCATCGATCATGAGATATTATCTTGATTATCGAAATGGTATCGAATACTGCTCCTTGTTAGAATTGGATAACAATGGATATTATAGGTTAAACATTGGATACATTGGCTAGTAACGTATTATGATTAGATCTATCGTATCAGTCAGGGTGGAGAAAATACCAATTAAATATGTGATCAAGAACTATCGACTAGTAGTGTAATTATTGGCTACTAACTAATCATACACTTCGCGTATGATTGAGTTAGCTCCTTAGTGTAATCATTGAATCTCCCAAGCCGATCACATATTTAGTTAGTATCCCAAATACATAGTATATTGTAGATTCTATTTTCAGTTCATAGATTATTATGTTCTATTTTTGACATTATAGTTCATCTCTTTCATTCTTGTACACATTGATTATATTTATGTTGCTAGTTTTGACTGTTCCTTCATTGTTCTTGATCATCAGTTATATTCTCATCATATATAGCATCCCCTATTTTACTGTTTTATAGTTTTTGTTAATTAATTGGAACTGCAATTAGGTTGTACTTCGCTCTATTTCTGACTGGATAATATTTTTCAGAGGATCCAGAAGATTGGTGTCCGACGTACTACGGACCTCGACCTATAGATGGTGAAGATATGGACCCATTAGTTATGGAGTGAATGCCGGAAAATCTAGCCGGAATTACTAGTTAGCATAATTACTAGTTAGCATAGTTAGTTTTCTTTAGCATTTTGGTACCGAATTTGTTTTCAGCGTGTTTTTGAGACTTGGATATTGTTTCTATTTGTTGTTGTTATATTTAGACTGTATAGTTATGTTAAATTTCTTGATATCTTATCGTGCTATAGATTTATGATTGAGTATTGTGTTACATTAAGTTTAGTGCCCTCCTTCTTGGAGTTGAGATATTATTGGAAGATTATATATTATTGTGAGATGATTAGATAGTATAGTCGACCTAGACAGCGTTCTACCGTCAATGTTGCAGCGTAGGCTGGACGTACCCACGTACTCGTGCCCCTTCACCGGGTGCGAGTCGTGACACATTTTTGTGGTGGCCCATGCAGGTCAAGCTTCACAAGTTATGCGATGTCGTGGTAGTGCGATGACTTAGTTGTACTACTGCGAGCCTGCGATAGATATATGACATAGGATACTAGAATGAGAGAGGGATACTAAGTCACAACTTGGAATTCTAATCTGATTTGAAATTGCTACTTTTGATTCCTTCTGAATACTTTGAATATTGTTGTCCTTCCTTGATAATATCTTATCTCGTGTCAAAATGATCTCTTTTGTTTCTATCTGTCTTCAGGATGCCACCGAAGACCAGATCCCATCGATCGGGAGCAATTTCTGCGAGGTCTGCCACCTCTCAATCTTCCACTCGGACAGTAGGGATTGTACCTCCTACGACTTCAGTTCACGTAGGAGTCTCGACTGCCTTCGGGGGTTCTCCTCTACCTGTTCCGAGGACTACCCCAGTTGCTTCGGAGGGACTTCCACCACCTCAATTGTCAAGGGATGTCGCGCTGATGGTTGCATTGTTTAGAGAGATGGTGGAGGTACAGAGGGAATAGATAGAGGCCCAATACAGGTAGTCAGATATGATGCGGTAGATTATGGAAAATGCCCATCAGGTAGCTATTGTAACGGTTCAAAGAGGGGCTCCTCCACAACCACAGGATGTTCAGCTCGAACCAGGCAACATTTAAAATTTTAAGAATCTAGAGCCTCGAGTTTTTAAGGGGACAGAGGGTATAGTCTATGCTGACGATTGGCTCGAGGATATCGAGCATCTCATGAGGGTGTCTCGTCTTGCTGAGGATCTGAAGGTTGAGATAGCAGGACTTCAACTATTCGACGTTGCCCGCACTTGGTTCAGGAATGAGCCACTTCTTACTGATGCATGGCGGTCTTGGAAGGTATTCAAGGACCTCTACAAGAAGAAGTTCTTTGCTCAGACGGACAGATTGGACTTAGGAAGGCAGTTTGAGAGCCATACACAGGGGAGCATATCCGTAGAGGAGTACGCCGCAGAGTTCAGAAGGTTGAGCACGTTTTGCGGAGTACTTGGTAAGGGACCCAAAAGTTTGGGCTATCCGTTTTCGTGAGGGTCTGAATTAGAAAGTGAAGATCCCCATTCCATCTTTCTATGAGACGTATTCGGAGAAACTTGCAGAGGCACGCAAGGTCGAGCGGGAGTGGAACTTGAAGCCGAAGAGGGACTGTGATATGTTTGGGGATGCCAACAGCAGTACGAGACCGGCGAAGAGGCCGCAGTTCCAGCAACAGTATCACGGTGCTTATCAGCTCCAGCAACAGCAGTTTCTAGTACAGTTCAGAGCATATCAGTAGTAATATCAGATGCAGGAACCGATTGTTGTCCCAGTACAAGCTTCAATACAACAGATACCACAGCAGCCTCAGAGACGGGTACAACAGGCTCCTCAATGCACCTATTATAAAAGGACTGGGAATACTTAGGAGATGTGCCGGAAGAGACTTGGAGCGTACTTACATTATGGGTCAACGGAGCATATGGTGAAGGATTGTCTCTGGACCCTTCATCATCTAGGACAGGGTGCAGATCGAGGGTAGAGAGGTGGAACTAGGCCACCTGTAGCACCGCAGATTGCTCATCACCAGCAGAGGGAGCTACCTCGGCAGGACGGAGCATTTGTGATGACGGTCGAGGAGACCGATACTACAGGTGATGGATTAGCGAGTTTTGTTCTTTCTTTCTGTTCCTTCCATCTATTTTGATTGTTTGCTTCTTTAGTACCTTTTGGATGCTTGTATTATATAGTTAGTATAGCTAATAGAATACCCTGACAAAGACAGCAATAATAAGAACAGACGGATACCATGACCATGCATGTTGTTCTTTGCATAGGACTGTTCTTTGTATGATTTTAGATAAGGCCTTCTTGGACTATGATTGATGAGGGTTTGACCATAGTAAAATTTGTATGGATAGGTTAGGACTGGACCAAGAGAGAGGGTGAGAGTTTTAAATTTCGAGGACAAAATTATTTTAAGGGGGGTAGACTTGTCACCACAACATTTTCTAGGAAGGGGTATTTTGGTCATTTCATAATTAATTAAATATTATGCATATTGAATATTATTTATTATATTATTTAAATATTGTTAGATGTTAGATTTTATTTTAGACTTGTGTTAGTGGACCTAAATAGTCTAGATTAGATCCATGGACCTATATTTAATTCTAGTTAGAATTGAGCCCAATAATAAGCCCATCATTAGGAGGATGATTAATTAGTTAAACCAATTGGACTAGAACTTTACCTCCTTAATTAATTTCTTCATGAGAAGCCCCAAGGGATATTTTAGATAATTTATAGTAACTTGAGGAAGGGGTAAGGGGGGCCGGCCTATATAAAAATGGAGGGAAAATTCTCTCTCTTTATTTTTTATTTCCAATCTAGATCTAGAATTTTTCTCAACCAAATTTTTTCGTTCCTACTACAAATCCCTACCAAATGTCTTCCCAATTCCTTTTCAAATTATTATTGAAGGCTATTAGAGCAGGGATCTACAAGGAGAAAGCAAGGATCTACAAGGAGGAGCAAAGATCTATAAGTTGGAGGCTCTTTTCACTTAATTTGGAGGTTTTATTATAAATTTATCTCCCAATAGGTACAATCCAGTTTTTCCCCTCTAATTAGACTCTAAATATATGATTTAATCATAAGGAATCACCCCATATGCTAAGGCTACCCAAAGGAATTGAAATTAGGTTCATATGAGGCCTATGGAGAAAGTTATGTGGTGTTTTGTATTAAATTTGGGAGAATTTCGAGATTAACACATTTTGTGTTTCTCAATAGGTCAAGTAGACCAAATTAATATATATTTGATACTGTGTGGCTAGTGTCGTATTCACAATTGGATATGTGTAGGCCGTATCACGATAATTTGGAGATACGGGTTGATTTGGGAGTTTTCGTCCGACACGGGGGTTTGAGCATGTTATATTTTGACACAGACTCGTAGTTGAGTAGTTAGCTCTCCGTATTATTTATAATTATTATTTTAGACTTGCACGTGTCCTTCAGGATACGTTTGGTTGTGTGGTAGAGCCGTATCGCAAGCGTATCATAGATCTAGTGTGATACGGGTGCGGTGTACTCCACATGTTTGTTTCATTCCATTTAGATTTAATATACCTTGGTAATAGCTATTATATTATTATATTATAATGATTGTATGATATATATGTATATGTATATGTATATTGTATATGTATCTATGTTTTATTTTTGGGTGATTACTGGTCATGAGAATAGGAGAGGGTGTATATGCATTACTTGTATAGTAGTTATATATATCTACATAATAATATATATATATATATATATATATATATATATATATATATATATGTGTGTGTGTGTGTGTGTGTGTGTGTGTGTGTGTGTGCGTGTGTGTAGATATGTGCTTATATTCATATGTGTTAGAGTATTGAGAGATTAACTGTGTGACAGTGTTAGCAAGTGTTAGGGGGAGCTCACTATGACTGGTCATAGATCTCAGTGTTTGTGTGTGTTCTTGAAATAGGTTGCCAAGGGAGTGTGCTTTAGTTTTAGTTGTGAGTATCTCATTGAGTGTGTGTGTGTGTGTCTTAGTTGAGTGCAAATTGGTTATGTACATTGGTTAAGTGAGTGAATGAATGATTATGAGGGTTGTGTGTAGTGAGGTGAGGGGGTCGGGTAGCAATGTGCAGAGCAAGAGGAGATGCACAGCAAAGCATAGACTGCAGCAGCATTAGCTAGCAGCAAAGGGCCTGCAGCAGCAGTAGCAGCAACAATAATGCAACTGCAGCAAGAAAGCAGCATGTAGCAGCAACTGCAGTGGCAGCAGCATGCTAGCAGCATATGCAACAGTAAAGCAGTAGTTGCAACAGCAGCTAGGCAATTGATGCAGTAGCAACTGCAGCAGCTTCAGCAGCATTAGCAGCAAAGCCTGCAGCTGCAGCATGTGCAGCAAGATGAGGATGCACAGAAATGCAAGAGCAGCTAGCTGCAACTTCAGAGCAACTGCAGCAGCACAGGAAAGACAATAGCAGTATGCACAGCAGCAAGGTAAGGGAGGGTGGTTAGTTAGCTATGGATAGTTTAGATATATTGTTATATAGTAGTTATGTATACATATTGCTAACTAGTAGTTATATATATATATATACATATTGTTAGACTAGTAGTTATATGTATATATATATGTATTGATATGTTAGTATTTAGTTAAAGTATCATAACTAGTTAGTTAGTATGATTAAAGTTTGGATTAGTTATTTATTAAGAGTAGATGTTAGTTTCAGTCATTATATATTTTAGATTTTAGTTAGTTAGTTAAGATGTATTAAGTTATTAATGATAGTTAATGTTATGTTATTAGTTAGTAGCAGTTAGTTAAAGGAATAATAGTTAATGTGTTAGATGATTAGTAGTTACTAGGTAGTTAGTATAGTATAGTATAAGTAGTTAATGCATGTTAGTTTATAGTTTAGTGTAATGGGTAGTTATTTACATACTAGAAATTATGATACCAAGTTAATGTCAAGGTTTTGGTTTATGTTCAATGTATTGGGTTTGAGTATCAAGATGGGTTTAGGTAGCGCGATACCAAGTTGGCTCAAAGCCAAGGTATCCACCTAGTGTTAGTTAGTATTGAGATATGGTATATATTATGCTTATATATTTTATATATAATATATAGTATATTGTTAGTGAGTATCTTAAGATACGGAATAACATTGATATCTTAGTATCCTAGCATAGCTAGTATGGCCTAGATACATAGTATATGGACCTAATATCCTAGAGTTAGACTCATACCACCTAAAAATAGCTAGTTTGACTAGTTTGACCTAGAGTTGACCTAATTTGACTGTTTTGACTAAGAAATAGCTTTATGACCTAGAATTAAACTAGTTTAACTCATTTTTATTCCAACCCTTGTATTAATGCAATATTCCAGATATTGGTCTGTGTGACACCATTTTGGACACCGATTTGCATCATTTGCTCTGGACCATAGGCGAGTACATTCTCTGATAGTTTCTATTATTTGATTACTGTTATAATTCAAGTATTTAGAAATGTTACTTATGATTCTTTGACACATTGGTACACAGATTTGTATTATTATTGGAACGTTAGTCATGAGATATTACCTTGATTATCGAAATGGTATCGATTACTGCTCCTTGTTGGAATTAGATAACATTGGATATTATAGGTTAAACATTGGATACATTGGCTAGTAACGTGTCATGATTAGATCCATCGTATCAGTCGGGGCCGGGGAAATGCCAATTAATATGTGATCAAGAACTATCGGCTAGTAGTGTAATCATTGGCTACTAACTATTCATACACTTCGTGTATGGTTTAGTTAGCTCCTTACTGTAATCATTGAATCTCCCAAGCCGATCACATATTTAGTTAGTATCTCAAACACATAGTATATTGTAGATTCCATTTTCAGTTCATAGATTACCCTGTTATATTTTTGACATTATAGTTAATCTCTTTCATTCTTGTACACATTGATTATATTTTTGTTGCTAGTTTTGATTGTTCCTTCATTATTCTTGATCATCAGTTATATTCTCATCATAATAGCATCCCCTATTTTACTGTTTTATAGTTATTATCAATTAATTAGAAGTGTTATTGGGTTGTACTTTGCTTCATTCCTTACTGGATAACATTTTTCAGAGGATCCCGGAGATTGGTGTCCGACGTACTACTGACCTCGACCTATAGATGGTGCAGACATGGACCCACTAGTTCAGGAGTGACTGGCGGGAGATCTAGCCAGAATCACTAGTTAGCATAGTTAGTTTTCTTTAGCATTTTGGTACCGGATTTATTTTCGACGTATTTTTGAGACTTGGATATTGTTTTTATTTGTTGTTGTTATATTTAGACTGCATAGTTATGTTAAATTTCTTTGATATCTTATCGTGTTATAGATTTGTGATTGAGTATTATGTTGCATTAAGTTTAGTGCCCTCCTTCTTGGAGTTTAGATATTATTGGCAGATTATATATTATTGTGAGATAATTAGATAGTATAGTCGACCTAGACAGCGTTCTACCGCCGAAGCTGCGGTGTAGGCTGGACATACCCACATACTCATGCCCCTTTATCGGGTGCGGGTCATGACAAAGTTGAGGAGAACCTACGATGGTATGGGAATAACTTAAGGGTCTTCCAGATCAAGGGGAAGATCGACGACACCGTACAGGAAGAGAAGATTGTACAGGAGTATGCCACGGAGTTGAAGCGTCTGTGGTTGGATTATGATCACTTATTAGATCGGGCGAGCTGCGAGGACCCGAAGTATAAGGAGAGACAGGTATGTCTGCAGGAGAGGACGATAAAGTTTTTTAAGGGACGGGTCACAGTGTTTGCCCAGAGGACAATACTACTTCTAGCCCAATCGAAGATTCCTACACTTGAGGAGGCTATCTCGGCCATGATCCAGGAGGAGACTAGTATCAAGCTACAGGAAGGGACAGGTGGTCCTCCTGAAGTGAAGACAGCACTGACGGTTGCCAATTCAGGCGGCACAGGACCTAAGGGAGACCCCCGACAGTATTAGAAATATAGGAAGGTGGGCCATCTGAGGTATGCTTGCACCAAACCACCCAAGGAGAAAGATTCAGGTGGCGAACGTGGACAGTTTGGAGGACGTGGTCGTGGTCGTGGGGGTCGACGGGATAGTCGAGGAGGTTATCGGGTGAACCTACTGGTAGCAGAAGGCGAGAAGGGAGCTAATGGTGCCTATACTGAGTAGGATCAAGCACTACTGGGCATGTTGGAAGTACTCAGGAGAAAGCAGAGAGCGTCAAACGGTAGAGACAAGAGGAGTGGGACTAATGGGGCGTCCACCTCAGTCTTCACCAGAGGCAATGCTGCCATGTATGTCCATCCATCGGAAGGTACTGATGACTCACTCATCTTTACATCTATGTTTTCCCTTAGATCGTCGGACTGGATTGTCGATTCGGGTGCATCTCGACACATGACAAAAAATGCTAGTGAGTTCACTTCCTACACTCACCTAGTATCTGTAGACAGCATTCAAACAGCCGATAGTACTTTCCAGCCAGTAGTCGGTAAGGGTACTGTCGATTGTACAGATTCAGTAAGATTATCCAATATTTTACATACTACTTCTTTTTTTAGTCAGTCTTTTGTCCATTAGTTCTATAATCCTTCAACTAAAATACATTATCTCTTTTGATATACCTAAGGTGATCTTCCAGGAGAAGGAGACGAAATAAAGACTTGGGACTAGAACTTGTCATGATGGACTGTGGTACCTAGATCGGGAAGGACTAGATTTGGCATTGGTGTCTGCGACAGAAAGGGCAGGAATGAGAGGACTAAAGATGAGTGTCGAGGATACACTGATACTCCATTACAGGCGGTTGGGGCACTCATCTTTTGGTATTTTGAGTAGGTTGTATCCATCTATTTATGAGAAGGCAAATAAGGAGAAACTAGTATATGATGCATATGATTTAGGCAAACTTATAGGAGCTCATATGTTGGTGTGGGCCATAGGGGCTCTTTTATTTTTGATATTATACATTCTGATATCTGGGGGTCATGCGCCACAACTGCTATGAATGGTTACAAGTATTTTGTCTCTTTTATTTATTGTTCCTCTCGTGTCACCTGGCTGTATTTGATAAAGAATAAGAGTGAGGTCTTTGCCTATTTTGGAGACTTTCATAAATATGTCCAAACTCAGTACAGAGCAGTGGTGAAGGTACTAAGGTCTGACAATGGAACAGAGTATACCAACAAAGCACTTGAGGAATACCAATCAGCCCAAGGGATACAGCATCACACCACATGTGCATACACACCAACACAGAATGGAGTAGCAGAAAGAAAGAACAGACACCTTCTGGAGATGGCAAGGAGCATGATGATTGCCATAAATGTCCTATAGAGTCTGTGGGGGCATACAGTTTTAACAACAGCTCGATTGATCAACAGGATGCCCTCGAAGGTATTGGGATAGAAGTCTCCATGTGAGATATTATAAGGAAATAATAGTGGGATACTCCTACTAAAGGTGTTTCGCTATGTATATTTTGTGAAGGACAACAGACTGTCTGTTGGGAAACTTGATCCCAGAGCAGTCACGTGTGTATTCGTAGGCTATTCGACGACTCAGAAGGGGTACATATGCTGGAGCCCAGTAGAGAAGAAGAAGTTTATGAGCATGGATGTTCACTTCAGAGAGTTTGAGCCATACTATCGTCAGGAGAGAACCTCATCCATGAGAAACTCACTTGATACTGAGAGTATGAGGCGAGAGAGGGAGATTGGTGAGAGTGTGGTGACCGATTAGGAGTATGACATGGAGGAACGTTTGAGGAGGAGTAGGTGAGTGAAGAGGAACAGGGGGAGACGATGAGAGGTGTTAGGCTCACGGCTCAGGGGGCTTACTTACCTACAGCAGGAAAGGAAAGGAAACTGCAGGACCAGTACCTATAGTGCCAGTGCCAAGTCCCTTGCCTACGTTCGTCTCAACTCCTGAGATACCTATACCACCACTACCAGATTTCCCTTCAGTTGATATCATTTTTCCTACTCCTCCCAGTATGGAGGACCACTCGCAGCAATGCAAAAAATCATCCTAATATATATGGTTGGGACCTTGCTCAGTTTATTTCATATAATAACATCTTTTCTTCTTATAGAGCATTCATTGCATCTTTGGATAGTATTAATGTACCTAACAATTAAAAGGTTGCCAAGAACGATCCAAAGTGGAAAGCGGCAATGCACGAGGAGTTAGGCGCTCTTAAGAAGAACCACACTTGGGAACTAATAAAACTGCAGAGGAAAAGAGGGCAGTCGGATGCAAGTGGGTCTTTACTGTGAAGTAGAACCCGGATAAAAAAGTAGAGCGCTACAAGGCTCGACTGGTGGCAAAAGAATCCAGTCAGACGTACGGCATTGACTATGTTAAGACCTTTGCACAGTAGCAAAGATGAGCACCGTCAGGACCCAAATTTCTTTGGCAGTGAATGGTGGATGGAAGCTACACCAACTGGATATGAAGAATGCATTTTTTTATGAGGATCTAGTGGAGGAATTGTACATGGAGATACCACCAGGATTCTGCACCGATAAGACAGTGGGCAAGGTCTGTAGGTTGAAGAAGTCCCTCTATGGACTGAAGCAGTCTCCTCGAACGTGGTTTGATAGATTCAGGAGGGCAATGATAGGGATGGGATATCAGCAGATCAATGATGATCATACTGTATTCTTTCGTCGGAGTGGAGGTCGCATCACCATTCTTGCGATATATGTGGATGATATAATTATCACAGGAGATGATGAGCAGGAGATTGTCCGACTCAAGAGAAAGCTTAGCAAGGAGTTCGAGGTGAAGGACCTTGGCCTTCTTCGGTACTTTCTTGGGATTGAGATTTCTCGAAAAGCAGAGAGGATTATTCTTTCTCAAATGGAGTATGTGATGGACCTTCTCACAGAGACATGGATGTTGGGATGCATACCTGCAGCGATGTCGATCAACCAGGGGTTCAAGTTATGTGTTGAGGCTGGAGAACCAATTGATCGAGACTAATACCAGAGACTGGTGGACAAGTTGATCTTTTTAAGCCACACACGTCCTGATATCTGCTTTGTAGTGAGTGTGGTGAGCCGCTACATGTATGACCCAATGAAGGGTCATATGGACGTAGTGTACCAGATTATGAAATACTTGAAGGATGCACCCGGAAATGGATTGATATTCAGGAAGAATGATTACTTGAGCATTGGGGGCTACTGTGACTCTGACTGGGATAGCTGTACTAATGAGAGGAGGTCTACCTCGGGCTATTGCATATTTATAAGAGGCAACTTAGTCTCTTGGATGAGTAAGAAGCAGTTAGTGGTGGCCAGATTGTCACGCCCCAGTCCCAAAATATTGAGGGACTGGACACGTGGCAATGGCCAGCAGCACGCACCGATGGATAACCCAATTTAATGGATCCATCAGGGCATGCTTAAGCTGTAGACTAACAGGAAATAGAACAATTATTACAAGTCCCAGGTTATTCTAATCTCATCCACAACAGATAATCACAGAGTAAATGCCAGAATAAATACAAATAATATAAACTAACAATCTCAATAAAAGTATCTCGGTGAACAATCCAAGAACAAGTCTGATACATCAAGCAAATAGACAGGAAATAAAGGAACTGGAAATAGAAATAGAAACAGAAACAGAAATAACTGACTATATACAGCCAATGCTCAGGAGAAGTCCTCTGGTGCGAACTCGTCCTCAGGTTCTGGTACAGCTCCTGGAAGTGCTCCTGTACGGTATATCTCTGGATGGATCTCTTCGGCTATACCTGGGGACATAATCCGGATCCAGGTCCTCAGGGGACAGCAAGGTACAGAAAATACAAGCCATAATAATGCAGTAAAAAAGTCAATAAAATAAACATGGTAATTATGTAACCATCTATGTGAAATGCAGGTGAGAACATCATCAGTACTCAGGCTGACATTACTACAAGCTCTGTGTAGGAGAGCCGGTAGCAGCGATATCATGTAGTTGTCTAGCTCGGAGAGAGACTGAGACGCCGGCATAATATAGTCAACCTGTAGCATGTGTGTCCCTCCAGCAATAAATGGAATAATAGGTGAACACTAAATAACCAGCTAAGTGATATGCAAGATGAGAGCAGCACTAGAACTCAGGCTGAAACCACTACAAGCTCTGTGTCGGGGAGCCGGTAGCAGTGATATCATGTGGTTGTCTAGCTCGGAGAGAGACTGAGACGCCGGCATAATATAAAATCAACCTGTAGCCTGTGTGTCTCTCCCCACCCAATGTAATCACACGACTCATGTCCATGACACGCAGGATCAATACTAATGCAGCAAGTCATATAATGTCTATGAATATAATGTCTATGTCAAGTCCTGTATCCTATACAGAATCACCACGAATATCTCGGGAATATCCTGTCTCATGAATAGTGTCAAGTGTCCTGGGTCGTATGGTACTTGATAAGACAAGTACAAGAAAGTAAAGTGTCACCAATATCCATCTTTAGATGACCATACCCAACACCGCGTACGGTGTTGGCACCCGACTGATAATCGGACGCTAAGTACGTCACACGGTCCTAGGTTAAGCATGTACAACAGTTATAAATAAAATAAGGAAATATGCAACAAGACTGTCAAGTTGGCAAGGTATACTTGCCCTCTGATGTATAACTAAGCCAAGGAATATTTAGCAAAGACTGCAAGTTTTGGCGAGGTACACTTGACTGTGGTTCCGGCTCCAATTGCGGCTCTGACTTCAGTTGGAATTGCAGGCGGTACTCCGGTTGCTAAAACAAACATCACCATCAGATCCAAAAAATATCAATCAGCTAGAAACGCCTATCCTTGAGTCCAATTTGGAGACAAGGGCAAAAGCGGCCATTTCGGGTCAAAACGGGGTCCACAAGTGGGCCCGCTTTGCACCAAAAAATGTGTCAGGGTCAAAGGTCTCCAAATTCACCAAACTTAGTGTCAACAGGTCAGGAACGATGATACGAATCCAACGAAACTTCCAGAATTGGATTCCGATGAGCCGATCACAAAATTGCCCGTCGAGCGGGGCTTGTGGGGCCCACGACACGCGATTTCGTCAACGTTCTCAGAATCGAACCAAACTTGGGTCACAGGACCAGCGTATTGCTACGAGTCCGATGGCACAAGTTTCGTTGTAATCCGACGTGTGTATACAAAGTTAGGGCAAAATGCAGAAAAGTTGGATACGGGGTGTTGTCCGCGGATACGTGCTGATTTCGGTGTGCACGCACATCCGAATCAGCTTCTGCAAAATCTCACACGTCCGTATCAACGACGCGCACGTATCTGTGAAGACCACGCGCAACCAAGTCGTCCCGTTTGGCGGGGCGTACCCAGTTCCGGGGTAAATCGGGTCGTTGTTTTTCCTGTTTTTGGATCGCGGTGTGCGATCACTACAGGACGCGATGCCCCGAGCGGTTTATCCGGGCACCGAGAGGGTCATACAGGCTTCGCAATGCAATTTACGGAATCGAAATCAGAGCTACGAGCAAGAAGATATGAGTACCTAAACAGGGTCCTCGGAAACCGGGTTTCACCGTGTCCGACACGTGTCGGATACAAAGGAATTAGGGTTAGGGCTAGGGCTTCCTCGTCGGAGCTGGGCAGCTTGGGGCGGCCGGGCTGAGGCGGAGGGGGCCGGGGGCAGCGGGGAAAGCTCGGCCGGGGGCGACGGCGCTGAGCGGCACGACGGCCGGAGCTGCGGCTTGTTGCTGCCGCTGCTGCTCGGCTGCGGTAGAGAAGGAAGGAGAAGAAGAGGGAGGGGGCTGCCGTCGGTGGGAGGAGGCGGCGGGGCTCTTGAGCGGTGGCGGAGGCGCTCGGCAGCGGGCGGTGGATGCGGCGGGGAGGGGGATAGGTTGCCGGAGAGGCGTCGGAGGGGGGTATTTAAAGGGGTTGGAGGGGAGCTCGAGCGGCCGGAGAAGGCGGGATCGTGGGCGAGGTGGCCGGGCGGAACGGCGAGGGTGGCGGGCTGGGCGACGCGTGGCCGAGCGGGCGGCCGGAGCGCCGGGAGAAGCGGGCACGGACGGGGACGTGGTCTGGGAGAGGGGGAGAGGAGCGGGCCGGGTGCGGCGGGTCGGGTTCGGGCAGACCCGACCCGACCCGATAGGGGAGCGGGCTGGGCCGGCCTGCGGGCCGAGGGAATGGGCCGGGCTATTAGGGTTTAGGTTTTATAAAATAAATAATTAAATAAATAAAATAGAAATTAAATAAATAATTATTTTATGTGATTTAAAAATAGGTCCGGGGTCTGATAAATTCTAGAAAAAATATCCTAAGTCCAGTTTTTCATTTTACACCCAAAAATATTATTTTTATAATATTTTAATACTATTTATTATCAATTAAAAATTATTTAATAATTAAAACCCTGTTTTTAATTACAGAAAAATTCCAGAAAAATTCCAGAAAATTGTGAAAATCCAAATTTAAAAATTCTTGAAAAAATTAGGGGGTTTACACAGATCGACAGCTGAAGCGGAGTTCAGAGCTATGGCCTTGGGAGTTGCAGAGCTGCTATGGCTGAAGAGTAAGCTGGTGGAGCTGAAGCTGGATCAAGGAGCCAAGATGAAGCTGTAATATGACAACCAGTCAGCCATCAGTATCGCCAACAATTCAGTGCAGCATGACAGGACCAAATACATCAAGATCGATAGGTTCTTCATCAAGAAGAAGTTGGACCGTGGACTACTGGAGCTAGGTCATATTCCAACCAAGAAGCAGGTAGCATACAGTATGACCAAGGAACTTAGCTCTGTAGGTATGATTAGATGATGTGACAATATGGGCTTAGTGAATATCTTTCGCCCATCTTGAGGAGGAGTGTTGATATATTAGAATATTCTTGGTATATTTGTTGGGATATTAGAATATTCTACATAAAATTTTAATGGGGTATTAATATAAGATGAAGGATTGTAAGACTATAAATACCAAGAGATTATCAATAAAAAATATAATAATTACTCCAAAATATTCTACAAACAGGTCTACTAAGATGAAGGTGGCAATGACGCCGATGAGGAGGTAGAGGCTGGGACAATACCAGAAGAGCCTTGAGAGTCCGTCTAAAGGTACGTGCTCCCGATACAACCTCTTCCATCGTCGTAGAACTACACAGAAAGGCACCCAAACCTCTGGTCGTCCGCCTTCGTAGGACGGATCGATCGCCGAAGGAAGTTCTGATACTATCAACCACATCTGAACCTCTGGTCGTTCGTCTTCATAGGCCAAGTCAACCTCCGAAGGATGCTCTGTCGATTCCAACAACGTCCAAACCTCTGGTAGTAAAGCTGAGCAGGAAATCTCCAAAGTTGTTGCTCATACTGGGGGTAGATCTCGAAAAGGACGAACTGGAGAAGTATGTAGTTGCTCACGCAAACGTCCCTTCTCTGGACGATGTAATTTCTGAAGAAAAGATACCTTATTTTGTGAATAAAGGACTATCTTTGAACTATTCTGAAGTTGCACACATAAGCATACTATATTCCATGGAGAAAGGTCTAGGCCTGCACCTGCAGACACAGGTGACTACTACCTATGTAGTAAACCAGATTCTCCCTTGCTAAGGTTCCTACTTTACGGTTCTAGCAAGGAGGAGGGGAGACAAGCCCATCATCTTCAGCAGGGTTGAATGCCCCCAGTCCTTCATCCCGAAGGAACAAGAGCCCAAACCCAATACCGACAAAATACAACTCTACCGGTTCAGTGGTCAAGCCAAACACCTCATCCAGAAGATGAATTATGATCAAAACGCAACCGAGGTCTGAATTACGGCAAAGGTCGACGACTTCCCTTGCACCTCACCGCTCTGGCAGGCAAATTCGAAGATTACTACCATAAGATCAAGCATGGCTTAGGGTATATTATGCCTCCCATAACCCTCAAAGGCTCGGAAGAAAAAGATGAGTTACACTCTCACTATTCAGATTCTTCCTCTTAGGACTCCGACGTCAGTATCGGAGAGATGCTCAAGCAAACATTGTCTGCCAACATGGTGTCAGCTGATCCTGAGGAAGACGACGAGGAGGATTCACCAGAACTCTTTAAAGTAGAACTGTGGGCCCGATGCCTAGACGCACAATGGAAGATGTGGTTCAAACAACGAGAACCTCCTATCGAGGACAAAGTTGTACAAGTCAATCCGGGCGACGAATCCTCCCCTAAACCTATCTTCATCAGCAAGAGTCTGACTTATGGGGATCGGGAATCCCTGCTACAACTCATAAGGGAATACATTGATATCTTCACCTGGAGCTACGGAGACATGCCTGGACTGGGCCCCCAAATCGCGGTCAACAAGCTCAATATCTTGCCGAATTCTAAACCTTTCAAGCAGCAGCAACGGCAGTTCCAACCGGACATTATGAACGCCATCGAAAGTGAAGTCAACAAACTAATAGTTAGTGGCTTCATCCATGAAGAACAACATCCAGATTGGGTAGCCAATAAAAGAACGGAAAGATCCAGATCTGTATTGACTTTCGTGATCTAAATGCGGCCTGCCCTAAGGACAAATTCCCCCTTTCGATCACAGTCATAATGATCGACAACACATGTGGCTTCGAGAGCATGTCCTTCATGGATGGATTCTCAGGCTACAATCAAATCAAGATATTTCTTGAAGATCAGAAGCATACATCATTCCGAACTCCGATAGGAGTATACTGCTACACAGTTATGCCCTTCGGTCTAAAGCACACGGGTGCTACATACCAGTGGGCTATGAGCACCATCTACCGTAAGCATCTACGCAAGACGATCGAGTGTTACGTTGATAACATCGCCGTCAAGAGTTACTCCAACAATGATCACCTCAGGGACTTGAAGAATGAGTTCGACCTCATGCATACACACCAGCTCAAGATAAACTCTACCAAATATTTTCTAGGAGTCTCCAACGACAAATTTCTGGGTTTTATCCTAACTTTGAAGGGTATCCACATAGACCCTGACAAGACCAAAGCGATTCTTGAAATGCACCTACCGAAGAACCTCAGAGAACTTTGTGGCCTTTAAGTAAGACTGGCCTATATCAGAAGATTCATATCAAACCTCTCTGGATGTTGTCATTTGTTTATGCAACTTATAAAGAAGGGAGTCTCCTTTGTCTGGGACGAAGAATGCCAGCGCGCCTTCGACGACATCAAGGAATACCTCATGAGCCCTCCAGTATTGGTAGCCCCAGTTATGGGGAATTCATTTCTGCTCTATGTACGAGCAAAGGATCACTCACTTGGCACTCTACTAGCCCAGAAGAGTGACGCGGGTCACGAGGGGGCCATCTACTATCTCAGCAGGATGATGGTCGGTATGGAGCACAGATACAACCCCGTCGAGAAAGATTATCACGCTCTAGTCTTTGCTATTCGGAAGACCCAACACTATGTGGCAGGGCAAATGATCTATGTGATCTCTCGGGTCAACCCCCTCAGGGTTCTCATAACCAAACCTGGGGTGCTCAACTCCTACCTGGCTACGTGGGCAATACTGCTGTCACCATACGACATGGCATTTATTTCGTAAAAAGCTTTCAAGGACCAAGCATTAGCTGACTTCCTGACTGTCCACCTAGTGCAAGAAACTTCAAAAATCTACAAGGAGATCCCCGACGAAGTTGCAGACTCCAACACAGTAACGAACGCAAAAGCCGTTTGGCGAATGTTCTTCGACGGTGCTTCGAGAACAGGGCCCAAAGGCGACATCGTCGCTGGAGTCGGGATAGTGTTGATCTATCCATATGATATGGTTATCAACCATGCCTACTCTCTCACTGATCCATGCTCCAATAATATGACAGAGTACAATGCTCTCATCATTGGACTCCAACTCGCTAAACAAGTATGAGTGAACTACCTAGAAGCCTATGGCGATTCTAAGCTGATAGTCAATCAAGTCTGAGGTGAGTATGAAGTCTGGAATGAAGACCTACTCCCCTACCACCAAGCTGCGCTTGGAATAATCTCCACCTTCGAGGGATTTTTCATAGAGCACGTCCCTCAGCTGCAAAATATTGAGGCTGATGCCCTGCCCGGCCTTGCAGTCTCTCTAACTATTTCGATCAATACTCATAAAATGATCACCGTGATCGGTCGAGAACTGGTCTGCCCGAAGAACTACCTCTCTCTGTGTCAGAGCTACTACGTAGAGACGAGCGCTGACTCACAAGACTGGAGACATTCATTTATCGACTATGCAGTCTATGGAATTCTTTCCGAGAACCCAAAGGAAGCCACTTCCATCAAAAGATGTTCCCTCCAGTTCTATTATGATATGGCTATCAAACTATTATATCGTCGCTCATATGACGGTCTTCTGTTACAATACCTATCGAATGTAGAAGCGAAGCAGGCTATTCGTGAGGCTCACTACGGGGTTTACGGTACCCATCAGCCAGGGCCCAAGCTATCGGATCGCCTCCATAGAATGGGTTACTATTGGCCGACAATGGTAGCAAACTCCGTTGACTACGCAAGAAAGTGCCAAGGGTGTCAAATCCATGCTAACTTCATTCACCAATCCTAGGAGTTTCTACACCCTACCTTGGCGTCTTGGCCGTTCGAAGCCTGGGGCATGGATATCATAGGGCCGATCAGTCCGCCTTTGGCTAAGGGACATCAGTTCATTTTGGCTATCATCGACTACTTATCCAAGTGGGCGAAAGCCGTACCACTCGTTGAAGTCAAGACGTCCAACGTGATCAGCTTCGTCAAGCATCATGTCATATACCGCTTCAGCTTGCCATAAAGGATCATTCATGATAATGGTCCATAGTTCGCAAGTCACGCGTTCTATCAGTTTTGAGACAAAAATTGGATTCAGAATGTAGCGTCAATTTTCTATAACCCGACAGCAAATATTTTGGAGAAGCCTTCAACAAGACCATCATAAAGCTACTCAAAAAGTTTATGTCATCTAACAAACGCGACTGGAATGAGAAGTTGGATGAATGTCTCTAGGCCTACCGTACAACGGTCCGGACAGCTACTGGCAATACGCCATTCTTTCTGGTGTACGAAAGCAAGACGGTCCTCCCGCTCGAGATCCAAATCTTTTCACTCTGAGTAGCTCTCTCCAACCAATTAACCATCGACGACAATCACTGCCGACGGCTACAAGAGTTAGAAGCACTCGACGAGAAACGTCGCTTAGCTCAACAGTGCATTGAGCTATACCAAGTGCGTCTCTCGGGAGCCTTCAACAAATGGGTGAAGAAGATGACCTACCAAGTGGGTGATCTCGTCATGACCATAAGGTGGCCGATGGTTATGACCCACAAGAGGGATGAAAAATTCTAACCCAAATGGGAAGGCCCGTTCATCGTAGAATCGATATTCTCCAACAGCACATACCGGTTCGCGAAACCCAATAGCAACTTGTTTATGATGCCTATCAACGACAAATTCCTGAAAAAGTACTATGTCTAAGCTAGACTTGTACCCCCTTATCCCAGGCCAAAAAATCAAGATGTATATTCTTTACACTCTTGGTTCTTCCTCCCCAGCAAGTGCCTATTTAAAACATTTCCCTTTCTTTACAACTTTCTGTAAAGGCCATTATCTGTATCCAGGAGTCCTAGATACGCAATAGCTGATGGATCCTCAAAGTCTCCCCAGTGGAGCAATCCTCAAGTCCAACAGCACACTCCCGCTTGGACCACCCAAAAACCAGTCTCGTTAGACTCTAGTCTCCCCAGCGGAGCAATCCTCAGGTCTATCTTCATTCTCGGATAGACCACACCCAGCAAATCACTCCTCGGTGAATTTTTCATACATTGGTTCATGTCCATATTACCTCTGAACTATTGTCCTAACATTTCTCCTCGGTGAGTTTGCCATGTCCATAAAACCTCTGAGCAAACCTCCCGGGTCTTGGCTATCGATCATTACGTCCATATTATCTCTGATATCGGTTGCCATCTCCACTTATCACCCATACTTACCAAGGTACGTCAGCAGTGTTAATTCCACAAAATCTACCACGTCCATATCACCTCTGGTAGGACTTGTTCCAAATCTATTACTTGCACTCAGGTGCACAAGAAGTAATGGGTCCATAAAACCTATCACATCTATATTACCTCTGATAGGAATTATTTTTTAACTTATTATTTGCACTCAATGTGCGCAACAATAATATGTCCCCCAGAGGGATATCCTAGATAGACTGTGATATTGTACTACATCCATATTACCTCTTGTACGGTATCCAAAGCTTACACAAACAATTGGAAATGAATGGAATAACTTTTTTTTTTCCACGAAGAGAAATTGAAAGCAAAACTATATTCGAGGGATTGTCAAGATCCCAATCTCGAAGAAAAAATAGGGACACAAAAGAGCAAAATAAGAACTACTAGTGCTATAAGTCGGAGCATAACTCTGTTATCCACTCATGGAGACGGGAAATATGGCCATCCCGGCATACCTGGGCCCGACGTTGAACCTCTTGGGCCATAACCTCGGGATCCTCATAGAGGGCGTAGGACTCGTGTTTATCCTTCAGTTATTGCACTAGAACCTCAATGCCAGCCGTATTTTGTGCTACCTCACTCAGCTCAGTTCAGATAGCCTCATTCTCTTGTTGGGCCTATCGCAGCCTATTCCCCTTCGCGTTAAGCTCAACCTATAGCTTTCTGATTTTCTCAGTCAGGTTCTTTTGTCGGGAGAGGCACTCTTCTCTGAGGTCGCCCAGTCGATCACGCCTCTCCTACAAATTTTGGAGATCATGCTACAAATACTCCATAGACGAAGCAAAGAAGGTCTTCTCTATCGTCACCTTCTTCAAGAACTCGTTATATTCATGGGATATCAACATTCCCATATCGGCCTGATGGTACTGCTGCAGCTCCGTTAGGCATTTCTCCACCACCAGTTTATGGCCCAGAAAGTCGACCATCTGTTCGAAACCGGGGATACCCCTCAGAGAGTGAATCTAGCCCTTGGCAAAGTGCCTTGCCCAGGCAAAAGATTTGTTGCCCTCCAATACGCCCTCGATCCTTTGCTTCAAGAAAATATGGAAGCTTCGAATGGAAAGCTTGACATTCTCGTCAATCTCTTCCAATATAGCCGGAGTCAGAGACTATGGGATTGAAGAAGAGGCCGCAGGTGCAGCAGAAGGTACAACGATGTTCAAAAACCTCGAAGGCGAAGAAGCAGTACAGAAGAAACCAGCAGTCATGTCGGCGATCCAATCTTTCATGGATGCACAAAGTGCCTTGATACCCGACAGGTAAACCATGGACGCCGGAGTAGTATCGAGACTGGAGACAGAAGTAACAGGGTGCCTCACTCAATCGGCTTCTACCGGTGTACCATCCTTAGACCGAGTCGCGGAAGCTTCAGAAGGTGACCCAACAACCTCAAGGACCTTATCGCGACGGCTTACTACCCCTCTGTCCAAAAAGACAACAGTTAGAAGAGCAGCTGCAACGCCAGAAGAGCCTGTAACAACATGAACCTCCTCCGTCATAGCCTCATTAAGGGGCACGGTGGGATGTTCCTCGCCTCCAGAAAAGCGAAGAAGGGACTCAAACCTCCCTATAACGAGCTCACTACCCTCTTCTTCCGCGTCTCCTTTCCCCGCAGTCACATCCATGATCTTCAGGGGAGAGGTAGTGTCTGCAGAACCAAAACAACCACAATTAACTTCACCCAGATAATATGAAGATGAAGCCAAAAATATCTTCTCGAGAAAAGTTGCGAAATAACTTACCCGAAGAAGACAACGGGACCTAACGCTCGTCTAGTGCGGTCCAAACTTCCTCCAGATCACCCAAGTCATCAACTAAGATGGGGGAGGTGGCTGGTTCCACCAGCGACTCCCCCAGGACATAACCACCAGAGCCCTCAAGAACAAGCTCTGCGGCCTTGGACCCAGGAGAAGCGATCTATTCATCCGGCTGAGCATAAGAAACCTTGGCGGTCGTAGACCATTGGGGTCGGTCCCTCACTTCCTGTGTCTGTAAGTTTTCAAATAGACTAGAAGAAAAATATTTATAGAGGAGACCGGAAAGAATTAAACTAAGAGGTTGCAAGAATACCGCCTCAGCGTCTGGAATAAGATATGGGTCAGAAGTCACCAGAGCCAGGGGTCTTACCTCCTCCTCCTCCTCTTCTTCTGTTCCTTCTTCTTCGTCCCCAGCCGACATATGGGCCTTGACATCAACCTGCTTCCTATAACACGTCCTCGCAGCTATGAATGGTTCATGCCTTCTTTTTTTGGACGGAGGGCTATGTATCGGGGAGGCCATGGGCTTCATTCGAGAGTTCGCTGGAGAAGAGGGGTCATAGAAAGCATTCTCTTCCTCCATCGTTGAGACAGAATCGACAAGTACAGCCTTTCCCTTGACTTTTATCTAGCCTTTCTTGGACACCCTGCATCGAGGCTTCAGCTTAGTACCCGCGATGAAGCTACTATCCCGATCAAAGCCAAGTGGAGGCGCATTCATGGCTTCATGAAAGAGAGCCGCTGTATGGAGGATGTATGTAGGGAATTTAGCATTGGACAGGGTAACTATACCTTAGTATTGGTGGCAAAGTAATAATCCCAGGCTCGAGCTCTATCAAGAATTCTACCTTCAAAACCAAGACATGGGCTTGGATTGCTCAACATGAGCTGGCTATATCCAAACTGACGAGCAAACCTACTTGGCAGGTAAGATTCCAAGAAGACGAGGTTTCGATTCTGGTATACCAAATGGGAAGGACGGAAAAGTAACCAGCAAAGGAGCTTCGGGGACAAAACTTGATGGCCAACACTACCATCACACTGAACCCTATTCACTTCATCCTCTATGAAATTCGGGACCGAGACAAAGAAGGAATAGTCCGCTATGCGGGAGAGCATATGCCGACAGGTGAGAACCTCAGTATGAACCCAGGATATCCTACCATACTAAAGAATAAAAGCATCAGCTTCTATCGTCATCCCCTCAACTCCAAGATGCATCAAAGATGGGTAGTGCATTAATAGCCAACCCATTAGATAACGGTAAGGCATCTTAACCCGGTTGAAATCTTCAGGGCCGCCATGAGCCATCACTTTGCTCATAAAAGTATGGAGCCCGCGATGGATGCTACAGACCATCGCTGGGAGTAAAGCTACTTGATGGCCGAAAACTAACTTCACAGTGGGGAGGATGAGATTACGGCTATCCCTCTCAATCGACCCAGAGCCCTCCCGGGACAACAAAAGTTTGCATCCATATCATCAAGAATCCAGCCAGCACAGCCTTATCATACAGTGGCTGGGTGTCTTGGTAAAAGTAGCTGAAGGTATCATCGGAGCTACCAAACCCCTCACCAGAGGCAGTTGTTCTCTTAGTACCGTGCACTAGGTCGTCGATACTACTCGGGGTTTGAGGGCTCCAAATGATAACCCGACCCAAAGCTTCAATATTGAAGAGGTAATGAATCCAGGCCTTGGTGTGGGGTAACGTCCCCTCTGTGCTTTTATCCTTCTTCTTGAAAATTTGTTGGCAAGTGCTATGATGGCACAACAATTCCTGGTACACTACGAGAAACCCTGGATGATGTTTCTCCAACTCCTCAAATTCCCCATTATCAGGCGTGTACTTCTCATACGGTTCGCTGCCCCAAGGCAACCGTAAAACATCGTACATCTCGTGGAGGGCAAGTCCCATCTCCCCACCATGAGTAAAGAAGGTCCCGGTGCGACAGTTGTACATCTCAGTCAAAGTCACGAACAACTTCAGATTCTTCTCCAAACTGTAACATGAATCCCTTATGGCGTAATAGAGGTTGGCCTCCTTCAAGGGCTTCTCATACTTCCTAGCACCCACAGGGTCAAATTAACCCAAGAAGACAAATGATGCACTCAGTTGAGCAAGCATATTTTCCCCTTTTGATAGGACCCCTTGTCTGCGAGCTGGTTCAGAAAAGTGTCAGCTCCGTAGATACAAACATTCGGCACCATCTCACTCGTGAAAGCGCCAGGTTCCAATCCATAAAGAGAATAAGAAAATAATTCCTTAGTCGCCGCTTCTCTCTTCAATTTAGAGTTAAAACGAATGCGACCGACTTGGGCTCCCTTTTGGTCTGGGGTCAGGGTGTCCAACATCTTCCTTGGGAGGGACACCATATTGAAGGCCGACAAAGGCAAGTGACGCTCCATCGTAGGTATATGTATCTTCATCCCACCAGAGGAGAATGTTCAGCTCTCATTTTTCTTCACTACCTTAGCATCTGAGATAGTGAGAGCATCCCTAAACAGGAAAATAGGCTTCAAATAAGAAACGCCCTTTGAACCCTTAATCAGCGCAGAGTTCAACTGGCTAAGCAGAAAGAACAAAGACTGGTCCGTTATTAACTTTATTCTCACCATAGATTAACCCTTGTTTATCTGGGCCTAGACATTTGCCACTATGTGGTAGAACCTTATGTCCAGTGTGGCCTGAGCATGACACACAAGCACCTCCCCTAACGGAGCCACGGATAAAGTCACTGCAAAACTAGAAATAAGAAGATGGTTAGAGCCCTCGGGATGGCATACGCATCAGAAATAAACTTGAGCGCATAAAGGGACGCATATGATACATGCGGCCTAGTCATGAACAGGACCTCCATGCGGTCGAGTCACAACATGACCTCCATACGGTCGAGTCACAACAAGACCTCCATACGGTCGAGTCAATACCAGCGCATGCGGTTGTTTGATGATAAACAAAAGAATAAAAACTGGGTTTATACGAAACCCTTTCTTTGTTTACAAACAAGAAAAAAGAGTACAATTAATCCTATACGAGGATGTTAAGTACAATAAAAATGATTCTGGGAAAAATTTGCTATAGGAGTCTGATATGCGGTCAATCACTTTGTCCCTTGGACCACACGATGATGAAGAAATGTTGTAAAAGAAGAAGAAGCTTCAAAGACTGCAGGTGGGATTGAACTCTCGTTGTCAATCAACACTCTCTGTCTGTGCTCTCTCTCTCTCTCTCTCTGATCTTTGGTTATGCTCTCCCCTAGTCTCTGTGTCCGTTTGGCCTCTACTCTCCCCTTTCCTGTGACCAGAAGTCTCTATTTATAGAGATCAGTCACAGTAACTGTCCAGTCGGCGTAGAAGCCAGACTGTGAAGAGAGTAACATTCTTTACGCGGCGGTTATAATAACCGCTACCCACATATGAATGATCTCCTAAATCCGCATTTGATGCGTGTCCCATTATGAGGTAACGTGTATAACTGCTTCTCGAAGATTACGACATACAAGCCACGTAGGTAACTGCCCATTGCGTAGAGATAGTTGGCGTAAAAGCCAAATAGCTGTCTTGTTGGTGTAAAAGTCAAATAGCTGTATAATAGGTAACCAGCGTAAAGATAGCCAATTATCCTTCCTGACTGAGGTCTTGAGCGTATTCAGGGCCAAATAGCCTTATCACGTACCTTTGCAAATATAGCCTGAGTTGGCGTATTTCGAGGAGATAGCATACGGCGTGCTCCTATAACTGAAAATGGCCTGGTTGGCATATTTCGAGGAGATAGCATACAGCGTGCTCCTATAGTTAAAAATGGCCTGGTTGGCGTAAAATTCCAGGATGGTGATGTAAGCGTATTAGCCCTAGTTTTAGCTCTCTCAATCATTAAAAATAGAACATAATCTCGTGCATTAAATGTAGAGATCTGCCCCCATCTCGTGCATTAACCGCAGAGATATGCCTCAAGTTCTGTACGAAGAACAGCTTTTGACGTGGCGTCTGATTTCGTCTCATCTTGAGCGTAAAAAGTCATCTCTGCCTATGTAGAATAGGCAGCGTATTCCTTGAATACGTAAAAATGACTCGTATCAAGGATATGTTACTAAACGACAGTCTGGATCTCTGTGTAGAATCATTATTACAGCCGTCATCTCGATCGTCGTGCAGTACTCTTTGTCAAGAGTCAGGTTCACTATTTTGTCTGACAGGTTCATTCGAGGAATATGAAGATTTCCTCATACAACTTTATGCTGCATTAAAAGCAAATGTATTTTACGCCGGAGGGAGGTGTAGCAAAACCCACCCCTCTCAGTCGGCGAGGCCTCACGTCTGAAAACCTTTTTACGCCAAAACGGCCTTTGAATGCTGCTTTACGCGGACTGTTCTGGAGCTCTATTTTATTCTAAATAGCGTTAAAGATCTGATGTACGCCAATAGCTCTGAAGTCATATTTTATGCCACACAGTGCTGAAGCTCTGTTTTACGCGGGCTTCATGCATGTTGGGGGTTTTACGCGTATAATTCCCCAGCGTATTTTCATACTTCTACAAGACCCCCTTCAAAGTTTTCAAATTCCTCGTAATTTGAAATACTTTGAATGAAGCATGAAACGGTCAAATTTGACTCGTTCTGTGAGGCTGATTTTTTGAAGGTATTTAGGAAGTTGTTGGGATTGGGTATGTTCTCTTTTGCCTATATAAAGGCAAGCGAGTGCACCCATTTTTCCATACTTCCTTCACCAAAAAGATGGTTGCCAAGATTCATCGGGCTGACATGAGAAAGAAGAAGATTATGCTCTTCCAACATATAAGGAGCCATAAAAGGAGGCATCTTCGAGCAAATGTCCTCTGCAACGATGGATCATGGAAGGATATCATAGCTTTCTTTGCTCGGAATAATAAGCAATTTCATATGACGACTCATCCAGGAGAGAGGAAGGGTCTCATTAGACTATACAGCTTGCTAGCTGTATTTTCCCCTATCATGAAGCTGGACTCTGGTGGGCAGCTTGGTCGTGTCTTCCAGTATTGTGCTGGGTCACAAATCTGGACATGGCCGTCGATGGTGTATGGAAGGGGGCTTGAATAATTCAAACTAGCCCAGTTTTGTATCCTTCCGCCATTTACCATTTTCTTGTTCATCGGCCGAAGAAGCCGATGAAGTGCTGTAGAAGAAGAAAAAGATCTCCATCAATATGAGAACCCGGCGCAATAGATTCCCATCGAGATCTTGAATATTAATGAAAATCCTTTGTAAAACAGATTTTTATCATATGTAATCATGATCTTAAATATTAATGAAAAATTCTTTGTAAAATAGATTTCCATTATATGTAATCATGATTAATAAACTTGTCTTCTTCTACGCATTGTTGATTTGCCATATTTGCTGTGAGGAAGTCTGATAATGTGCAGCTTCGACACGTCTGAGAAATTTTACACTGACTCTGATAAACGCTTATCCGGTCACGTCCCGACTTTTACGCGTAACGGAAGATGCGTAAAAATCTCTTTAGCATTAAGTTGTCTTGAAGATCCAACTGTCATGCTATTTTTGGACGAGTCGCATAGAATTTTGAACTATCACTTCTTTGATACGAAGAATTTCTGTTCATAACATCATCTTTAAGAATGGCTTCCCGAAAGTTCCTCGAAACATGGTCAGAAATGTCCACCGAACAGGCCATACTTGAGCTTAGATGTAAAAGATTCTGGCTAGACTTCGAATGAACTTCCAATGGCCCAAGAAGAAGAGTCATCTTCCATGCTGACATCTGTGTGTTTCAGATACTTGAAATGTTTTGTAGCCAAAATGAGTATTTTTTGCGTAAACCCTTGTAATTGCCTTCTCGAGTATAAGACCTAAATTGTCAAGATATACGCGTACTCTGTCCTGCGTGACTTTAGGATATGCAAAAAGTCATAGATTTGTAGCATCCATTAGCTTCTGTGCGTAAAATCGTAGATTTGTAACTTCTGAGCGTAAAAACTTCTAAGCGTAAAATCATAGGTTTGTAGCCTTTGAGCGTAAAACCGTAGATTTATAGCCTCTGAGCGTAAAAGCTTCTGAGCGTAAAACCATAGATTTATAGCCTCTGAGCGTAAAAGCTTCTGAGCGTAAAATCATAGATTTATAGCCTCTGAGCGTAAAACCGTAGATTTGTAGCCTCTGAGCGTAAAAGCTTATGAGCGTAAAATCGTAGATTTGTAGCCTCTGAGCGTAAAACCATAGATTTGTTACGCAATATGACTGTCCGTCTTCTTTCTCAAATGATAGGCTGACGTGGTCCCAAATCATAACCGAATATTAAAAATTAGATTTGGTTAGGGATTCGAAGAGTTTATCTGAACTCTATAAATAGCCCAAGGTCTTGAGAGAGAAAAACCCTTCATCTGTCTTTGAAAAACCCTTCGTCTCTTTGAGAACTCTTCTTCTTCGTCTCTTTTCTGAGAACTTTGAGTTTCGCCATGGCGCCGAAACAGGCTTCCACTGCTAAGGGAAAGAAAGTCACTTCCTCATCTCGCTCCTCTGCTCAAGCACGAGCAACCCCCATTAGGCTGAGCGAGCCCCGATCTGAACGAAGTGCTCCACCATCGAGCTGCGCTCCGGACATCACAGGTAAAGACTTCGAGAGAAAATAAAACCCTTCGCACACGTTGTACGTGTACGCGCAAGGTCATCTTCTGTGCTAAGAATCTCTTCGAGGAAGATGATGCACAGAGATGTTTTATCATTACGCCCATATTCCTAATGTGTCAGCGAAAAAACTCTATATTTTTGCAGTCTGGCGTAAAAACTCAGACTGTCAAATTTTTGGTGTATATTACAAACTTTGAGTTTTACGCGCTGGATTTAAATTCCAGCAAAAAACTCAAATTTTGGCAGTCTGGCGTAAAAGCTCGGACTGTTAGATTTTGGCATATACTGCCAACTTTGAGTTTTACGCACTGGAAGTAAATTCTAGCGTAAAGTTCAAATTTTTGCAATCTGGCGTAAAAGCATAGACTGTCAAATTTTGCGTATACTGCAAGAGTGTAGCGTCTAGCGTAAAACTGACTTGTTTTCTTGCTTTTTATAGTGGACCTGCAGATCCCTCCTTTGGCTGAAGTGATGGACTCTGCTGCTGGGATGCTGAATTCCAACTATCTGGAGGACTTGTCCCATGTGACATTCTCCATCTTTGGAACCGAGTATCCTCAAGAAAGGGGAACTCTGATCTCGTCCTAAGGAGAACGAATGCTGCTGAGTATTATCGGTGGGGAGCCCCTGACATACATAGATGGAGCTGAATATAAGAAACCAGGTTTCTTATTCGGGGATGTTATCGATAAACAATCCCGACTAAGCCCAAGAAGGAAAATTGGGTATTTTCTGCTGAGGGCACGGTTATGTATCTGCCAAGGATGCCCAAAGATTACCCTATCTCGGCATTCTTCCATGCCACGCATCCCAGGAAGATGGTATGGACTCTGACTCCAGATCTTCATGGGCGGCCAGGGAAGATCTCATACAAGAAAGGATTGAACCGAGGAGCCTTTGTGAGCAGTCCTTCAGGCCCTGTTATGCCTTTCAGAGGATTACTGTCGGGCAGCGTCCCGAGTGAAGATACTTCGCTGATCCAGCCATTTCAAATAGCACTTTCTACAATGACTTTATGGGGCACGGAGGAGTATACCCCAAGGTTAACCCTCGCACCTGTGGGTGACTTAGCCTCGGGAATCTTCGATGGGCCAGTTTAACTGCCTGGGCCCTGAAGCACTTTCAGACGAAGCTGGAAAGTATTGGCTTATTTGCGGCTGTGAGTGCCACTAGTATTGGGCTGCCTCTCAACCCCAATTTGTTCTTAGCTTTGATGGAGCGGTATAACTCACTCACTGGGACTTTCGCCACTCCGTTAGGGGAGTTGGGCCTAGCCCTTCATGAGATGGCAGAGATTTTAAAGCTGCCAATGGGAGAGACTCCTTATGAAGAGTACGTTCCCACAAACAGGGAGCTGAGGGATACAAACCCTCGGGAAGTGGCAGTGTACCAGGAGCTGATGAGTCACTATCTTGCCTGCACCACCTTCTACCAAGAGCCCTTTGATTTGGCCCATATCAACAAATGGGTATCATAACTCTTCTTCCATCAGGCCAGAAATACCAAGCAGGACAAGGTTGTGGATAGTCGAGATAAGCCTTTGAACCTTCTGAGCATGCTTAGTGCCAACACGATTGATAATCTCATTGAAGATGCTGGGCTTCAGATTATGTTCTCGATGAGGAGGTAGGGGGTTATCCTGCAGGCACTAAAGCCTACAGTTATATGAGGCATTGTCACAAGCCTCTATCAAGGGAAGCTCAACTGGCTGGCCTCCTTTTTGTCTGGCTATGCCGATGGGTAGTGCCTGGCATCGCGTCTGTGAATCGCATTCATTGCAATACCATATGGCCCACGGTGTGCTTGGTTTTTGGAGCAAGACTGGGCCTGCTCCCTGCCATGGTATGCCGGATACAAGCTGGCCTGAGGGCCATTACTGATGGGCTGCTTGCAGATGATACACAGCGTGAAGGATATCCCAGAGTGGAATTACCATTCCTATATATGATGGGATAGTTAATCCTTCACAATACCAGAGTGATGTCTCCCGGATCTGCCCGCAGTTCGGGAAATAACTTTTTGTTGAATTACAAGAATTCGCTTTGGAATGTGACTAGCGTCATCGATTGTCGGCGAGCATTAAATTTTGCCCATGGTTGGAAGCTCTTCTGTACCGTCCCCCCATACATATCAATCAACAGGGGACTAAACTTCAGGATGCGGGCCATGGGAAGACTATTCTTTCTCCTGAAGCCTTTTACTGGTTGGTCTGCATTAGACCTACCTACCTGCTGTACAGAAGTGAGGACCACTGCTACTTGGAGCCTTATCTGCCTAGCCGGTTTGCCAGGCAATTTGGGTACGACAAGTTGCACGTGGGGAATCATATCACCAGCTTCAAGTGTAAAGGTGGACTTATCGACGGATCCAGAAGATGGCAGTACTTTATCATGGGTTGTACCGGAGCGCTCTTTGCTGTGCCCGCGACTTCTCTCTCCATGGAATTACGCATTCTTCACTCGTACGCACAGTTTTATGCATCCATCAATACCTTCCATCATAATTTTGATGTGTATGGAAGTTTCAGGATACCCTTCCGTAAGTCCACTGGAAGAGAGGAGATACCGTCTGTTTTCTCGGATAAAGGTGATGAAGCCACCGGTGCAGACGATTTTTTTGTTGATAATACCGAGAGGCGTAATAGCTCCGCCAGCAGAACCTCTCGTTATCTCTAATAAGCGAAAGGCTTCCACTCCGAAAGAGCCTTCCCCCCGCAAGAAGAAGAAGACTGTCGGAGGTCCTAAAAGGACTACCACCAAGGGGGCCTCTAGGAGTGAGCCTGTTGTTTCCCCTGTTGGGGATGATTCTTTGATCAGAGGTCCTTCGTCTTTTAGAGAGGGAACCTCTACAGTTCCGACTGACAGTGCTGGAGATTCTTTGCTCGCGGTTGCTGCCGCTACCACCGTTACTGGTAGTACTTTGAGATCGCCTTCCAGACCGAGCATAATAAGAATCAATATACCCTTATCCAGACAAATAATGGGAATAACCCCTCCTTCGTCTGTAAGTATTTTCAGCGAGACTCAGCCCGTTGAGCCTCGAGTGGATCTGGGTGACGACTGGGATGACTACCCTCAAACGTCAGTTGGTGCACCCTCTTCTCCAGGTATGACAGCTTGTTTAGCATCATTAAGAAATGATTTAGCTATACAAGCTGCAGACGCAACATACATACCATCGGCCATGGGTAAATATTGTCTTCACGCTTTTTTCAGGAAAATTAACATCAAATTGATATTAACTTTCTTTTGTCTTATTTTCAGGCGAAGACATCTCGGGGAAGGCGGAGTTGACACAACTTCTGACTTTGTTGCGGATCCAGCTAATGAAACGGCTGTGTCCGACATCGAAGAAGCATGCTTTGAAGCTGCCGATCTTTCATCCGTAACATTCTCGGGTGTCACCCCGCTGGTAGCAGTTCAAATAACATCAGAGGAGGATGAGCCCATTATCTCGACTGTGCCTCCTTTGTTGAGTATGCCATCAACTTCAACCGTTGTTGGTGCCTCTTCTTTTGTCGTGCCATATGTTGAAGCGACGACTGTGGCAACATCCTCTGCCGATATTCCAGAAAGGAGATTTACCGATATCGCGGCCACTCCCAGTGTACATTCGATCTTTGCCACGCTAGTTGAACAATACACTAGCATATTCTACGTCACTTTGAAAGAATTGATATCTATGGTGCTGGAGAAAAATCTAAGTTTTGATGCTCTGAAGACGTCCTCCAAGCTCACCATAGCGCCGATTAGAAATTTCAATGACATAGAAAGAGCTGATGCGCTAGAGCAAATAGTTAATGGTTTAGAATAACCCATTAACGAATATTTGCAACTATCTCGAGGCAGCATCGACGATCTGGTTCAGGCTGAGTATGAATCCCTAACTGCAGAACTTGCTCAGCAGATAGAATCTCTAAACAAATCCATCCAGGAACAGCAGCAAGAGATGGATAATGAGCAGGCCGTCTTGGTGGAGGTTATTCCTCAGCTAGCTAAGTGCCAGGCCGAATGTAAGGGAAATAAAGCGAGGGTTCGAGAATTAGAAGCTGAACTTGCTCAGGCAAGGGAGAGGCTTCTCAAGACGTCGGTAGTTCGTGATGTATTTGAAGGCCAAGCGAAGACAGCTCAGCAGAACTTGGCACATGCATGTGTCATCCACGCCAGTTTTATTAGTTCCCTGTCCGAACTATCTTTCTTGAACAATGACGAAGCAAGGCTGGAGCGGGCTCGCATTAACATTTCGAACTCCAGGAATGAGAGAATGGCTGCTTTGGCGCAACAGATCCGCGATTTAACGGCTCCTCCCCAATGATGTACTTTTCTGCTCCTTTTGTAACCTGCTATTCCCGGAGATAATAAAGATACTTCTTCTGACTTTGTGGACCCATCACTTTTAAATATAAATGATAGGCTTATATGAAAGTGATATCAAAGGTAATATGAACATGATATACTTTCGGTGAGGCTTAGCTGAATGTAAATCTATTCAGGGGTAATATAAACATGACAGAATATAATCCAACTAAATTTGTATACAAAATACTATCAGAGGTAATATGAACATGATAGGTTTACAAATTAGTTAAGCAAATTTTATTCAGAGGTCATATGAACCTGATAGAATATAATCCATCTAACCTTTCTAAGTAGTATCGTCAGAATGGAATCTTCACCATACTCCGTTAAGCAAAGGAGATCAAGCATAGTACTTCTTCAAGAATTTGCAGTTGATAGGAGCCATTATCAAATCTCCATTAGGCTTGGCTTGGCTAGTCTGTAAGCGTCATTTGAGAATGTTGTTTCAATCACATAAGGGCCCTCCATTTCTTTACGGTTGTTTGTGTGAACTTCGGATATCGTACCAGAGGTAATATGGACGTAGTACAATACCGTATTTGTTGAGGACATCCCACTGGGAGATCTTTGGTGGACCTATTATTTGTTGCGCATGTTGAGTGCAAATAATAAGTTCGAAACAAGCCCTATCAGAGGTAATATGAACATGATAGGTTTTGTGGGTAGTAAAGACATCCTTCTGGGGAATTTTTTGTGGACCTATTACTTTTTTGCACACGTTAGTGCAAGTAATAGGTTTGAGACAAGTCCTGACACTTGTAAAATATGACTCTGTGGGGGTAGTGGAGAGACATATTTCTGTTGAGATGTAATATGGACTCGAATTATTCATTTCCATTGCGGGTATCCCACAGGATTTTTTTTTGACCTATTACTTCTTGTGCACAAGAGTGCAAGTAATAAGTTTAAGACAAGCCCTGCCAGAGGTAATATGGACGTGGCAGTTTTTGTGGAACTAACACCACTGGAGTACTTAGAGTTAAGTACTGGTGCTAAGTTAAGATGACAACCGATATCAGAGGTAATATGGACATGATAATCGATAGCCGAAACTCGGAAGGTTTGCTCAGAGGTAATATGGACATGACAAACTCATCCTGAGAAAAATATTATGACAGCAGTTAAGAGGTAATATGAACGTAAACTAATGTCCAAAAAATTTACTGAAGAGTGATTTGTTGAGTGTGGTCCATCTGAATATGAAGATAGACTAAAGGATAGCTCTGCTGGGGAGATTGATGGGACGATAGCTCAGAGGCAATATGAGCATGGCTAGCGTCTAACGAGATTGGTTTGAATAGTCACTGCGGGAGTGTGCAAGTAGACCCAAAGATTGCTCCGCTGAGGAGATTTTGAGGGTCGAAGGGGAATTTGGCTCTTGCTGGGGATGAAGAACCAAGAGTTGATTTGTACCTCTGGGTTATGGACTTATTACCCATGGCGTACCTTAAGTACATATAATAAGCTGAAATAACTAGTACTACCAGGGGTTATGCGAACGTGATAGTAGACAGTCGAAGAGAAGAACTTCACTCAGTGGAAATGTGGACATGGAAAAGTTCTGAAAATATCTTACTCAAAGGTAATATGGATGTGGTAAGATATGAATTTGTGGGAATAAAGAAAAATAGGGCAGAGGTAATATAGATTTGACCATTTTTTTTGGTGATGGATTTACTCTGCCTGAGAAAGTGGAGAGACGTAGTTCAGAGGTAATATGGACATGAACTAATCGATAGCAACAACCCGAAAGGTTTGCTCAGAGGTCACTTGGTCATGGCAAACTCAGCTGGGGATAAAATGTTTGGACAACAGTTCAGAAGTAATATAAACGTGAACCTATGTCCGAAAAATTTACTTGGAGAGTGATTTGCTGAGTGGGGATAGACCTTAAGGTTGCTCCGCTGGGGAGAGTTTTAGGGACTCATCATTCGACACTTTTTGAAGAAGCAAATTGCCACATGGGAGTGAGATTAATTTGTCGTGACCTTTTTCTCGCTATAAGTGCAAAGTGATGGCTTTGGCGTCAATCAGCTCCTGGATTCTCCTTTTTAGTACATAGCACGCCTTTGTGGGGTGATGAATGTACCGATGAAAGAGATAATATTCTGGATCATCGACCTTGCTAGCCCTTTCAGGGTATCTGATGTTGGGTAGCCGAAGCTTATTTTCCTTCATCAATATATTGAAGATTTCAATGATGTCATCATCATTGAAGGAGAAAGTCCCCTTTGGCTTTCGGGCTTCCGATACCCGAGTCGTACGGTCTTCAGGGAAGATGGTCATGGTTGCATCATCTTTGGACTCAGAGGGAATTCTACCCCCAGCCTTGGATGCTGCTCTATTTTGTCGAGGGAGACTACCCCCAGACATGTCGTTGTCTGGTTCTTCTTCTTCTTTGTGTTGGCCTTTGTCCACAGAAGTTGATTTAGAAGAACCTGCTTTTGGTATTACAGGATCAAACTCTGGAGGTTTGGAGCTTGCAAGAGATTCGGTATACCCTAACCCAAAATGCGTTCGTTGACAGTAAGGATCACCATGCAACGGTATTCGTCTGTCTTTTCCATAGTTGAGGCCTTGCTTCAACTTCAAATCATAACCCATGTTTTGCATAATCTTTAAAGCCTGTGGGCTATATCTGTGGACTTGTATTTTTCCAACATCAGACTTGTGAGAATCTTCTTGTATAATCGGTCTATTCCGCATTCGACCAAAGATTATTAGATGCTGATCGTTGCGAGTAGGTGGAACAATAAAGATAGTTTCTTCATGTGGCACATCAGATATTGACGCTACTTCCCACATGATCTCCCCATGCTTGTAGTTAGGGGCATTAAATCTTGTTTTTGACCCCTGTCTTTGCGTTTTTGGATCAAGAAATCACGCAAATCAGGGGGATTAATAGAAGAAGAAGAAGGCTTATTCTGCCTTTTTACATCAGTTGGGACGTAGAGATTAGGGACCGGAACCCTTTCCCTGCCATAGGAATACAGCAGTTCACCCATGTGAGTAGCATACGACCCATCATCTGTCTGAGGAGCGTGAAAGCTCATGAAACGAGTCTTCTTTACGCGGACAGGCTTATCCTAGCATAATCTGGAGCTTTGCACAGGTCCGCGTAAAATGGGAAAAGTCCTCAAATGGCCTCCAGCGTCTCGCGTAATCTGAAGAGCGGGCAACTTCTTCTCTTGGTGGCGTACAAGCCTAGAGATTGGGCTATTCGCCACTTGTTTTTCCTTGATGTGATCCAAGGGTCCATCTGCCTCCTTATAGATGGGAGATGTATTTTTACGAGCAAGGCGTGTTTGAAATTTCCGAATTGGCGCTGAGGCCTTGTCAGAAATTTTGTCTGCCACGTCACAGACGGGAGACGAAGTTTTACGCGCAGGGCGCGTGTTAGACTTCTGGATTGGCACTGGGGCTTTACCAGAAGTTTTGTCTGCCATGTCACAGATGGGAGACGAAGTTTTACGCGCAGGGCGTGTAGAAAACTTCTGGATTGGCACTAAGGCATTGCCAGAAGTTTTGTCTGCCACGTCACAGACGGGAGACAAAGTTTTACGCACAGGGCGTATAGAAAACTTCTGGATTGGCACTGAGACATTGCCAGAAATTTTGTCTGCCACGTCACAGACGGGAGACATCGTTTTACGCACAGGGCGTACAGGAAACTTCTGGATTGGCACTGAGGCATTGCCAAAAATTTTGTCTGCCACGTCACAGACGGGAGACATATTTTTACGCACAGGGTGTGTAGGCTGTGCTGTCATAACCTTGTTGATCAGAGAGAGAGCTTGTAGGAAGGGTAGAGGACGTCTTCGGCATCCACACTTTACGCAGCTTTCTGTTGTTCTAGACAGAGGAGGAGTGAGAGCCACCCCCAGCATGAAGCATGTCTTCGTAAGCAGATTGGGCGAACTGGACGACCAAAGTCTTCTTCGTCGATCCGACGGATACAGCATCGTGTTGAGCAATTACTTTCTCGTCAGATGAGAAAGTCCCCAGCAGAGTCGCCATTTGTTATTTGATGATAAACAAAAGAATAAAAACTGGATTTATACGAAACCCTTTCTTTGTTTACAAACAAGAAAAAAGAGTATAATTAATCCTATACGAGGATGTTAAGTACAATAAAAATGATTTTGGGAAAAAATTGCTATAGGAGTCTGATCTGCGGTCGATCACTGTCCCTTGGACCACACGATGATGATGAAGTGCTGTAGAAGAAGAAGAAGCTTCAAAGACTGCAGGTGGGATTGAACTCTCGTTGTCAATCAACACTCTCTGTCTGTGCTCTCTCTCTCTCTTTCTCTCTCTGATCTTTGGTTATGCTCTCCCCTAGTCTCTGTGTCCGTTTGGCCTCTACTCTCTCCTTTCCTGTGACCAGAAGTCTCTATTTATAGAGATCAGTCACAGTAACTGTCCAGTCGGTGTAGAAGCCAGACTATGAAGAGAGTAACATTCTTTACACGGCAGTTATAATAACCGCTACCCACGTCTGAATGATCTCCTGAATCCGCGTGTGACGCGTGTCCCATTATGAGGTAACGCGTATAACTGCTTCTCGAAGATCACGGCATGCAAGCCACGTAGGTAACTGCCCATTGCGTAGAGATAGTTGGCGTAAAAGCCAAATAGCTGTCTTGTTGGCATAAAAGCCAAATAGCTATCTTGTTGGCGTACAAGCCAAATAGCTGTATAATAGGTAACCAGCGTAAAGATAGCCAATTATCCTTCCTGACTGAGGTCCTGAGCGTATTCAGGGCCAAATAGCCTTATCACGTACCTTTGCAAATATAGCCTGAGTTGGCGTATTTCGATGAGATAGCATACGGGCGTGCTCCTATAACTGAAAATGGCCTGGTTGGCGTATTTCGAGGAGATAGCATACGGCGTGCTCCTATAGTTGAAAATGGCCTGGTTGGCGTAAAATGCCAGGATGGTGATGTAAGCGTATTAGCCCTAGTTTTAGCTCTCTCAGTCATTAAAAATAGAACAAAATCTCGTACATTAAATGTAGAGATCTGCCCCCATCTCGTGCATTAACTGCAGAGATATGCCTCGAGTTCTGTACAAAGAACATCTATTGACGTGGCGTCTGATTTTGTCTCATCTTGAGCGTAAAAACTCATCTCTGCCTGTGTAGAATAGGCAGCGTATTCCTTGAATGCGTAAAAATGACTCGTATCAAGGATATGCCACTAAACGACAGTCTGGATCTCTGTACAGAATCATCATTACAGCGTCCTCTCAATCGTCGTGCAGTACTCTTTGTCAGGAGTCAGGTTCACTGTTTTGTCTGACAGGTTCATTCGAGAAATACGAAAAGTTCATCGTACAACTTTACGCTGCATTAAAAGCAAACATATTTTACGCCGGAGGGAGGTGTAGCAACCTTTTTACGCCAAAACGGCCTTTGAATGCTGCTTTACGGGACTGTTCTAGAGCTCTATTTTATGCTAAATAGCGTTGAAGCTCTGCTGTACGCCAATAGCTCTGAAGTCATATTTTACGCCACACAGCGCTAAAGCTCTGTTTTACGCGGGCTTCATGCATGTTGGAGATTTTATGCGTATAATTCCCCAGCGTATTTTCATGCTTCTACAGCGGTAAAAGTAAGATCCACGCATAAAATATGTGGCATGGTCATATGGACGGGTCCGCACATGTTCTAATCATGTAGCAGACCGTGCACGAAGTGTCCAGACGTATGTACTCCCCCCCAATCTTACCTGGGATGGGCGTCTGAACGTCATCATGAAAAAAAGAATTCTCCTTGGTGCTAGGTGCGGAAGCCGGGCACTTCCCCTTGTTGATCTTCTTCGCGGGTGCAGAGGATGCAGCCTTGGGCTCCATGGCAGATGGTCGGAGAAGGTAATCAGAGCAGGGAAAGAGTCTAAGATGAAGGGAGAGGAGAATTTAGCAAGGCAAAAAAGTTCTTCTTCCCCCCCCCCCCCCCCGAGACTCCTATTTATAGGCTGCCAAAGAGATAATGGCAGCCCCCTCGGTTCCTGTGTCCAGTTGTCAGTCTCTACGATGGACGGTTGGGTTCTCGAGATGGCCTTACCTTCGTAACCGCCAGCTTGGGATCTGCGTCAGGAGATGGCTCAGAATCCAAAAGGAGATCCGCTCCAAATCGAAATAAATCTGTCAGTTATACAGAAGTGATAGCCTAGGAGCGCTCATCCATGCGGCCCGCGACCAAGAGGTCCCAATGTCCACGCGACACAATATCCATGCAACCAAAGTATTTTTCCTCCATGCTTCTTATTCAAAGTATTTCAAACTTATCAGTTTGAAAACTTTGAAAGGGATCATGTAAAAGCATAAAAAATATACATCCATGCATCCAACAACCATGCGCCCCAAAGTAAAGCTCATAAATAATTGGGCCGCAGAATCACCCATCAGCCCAATAAGGTGATATCCATACGTCCCAATCAGCCGAAGCAGATTTGGCCGCAGATGGACCTGACGTGGCATCCTAGCAACGGGATCATCTCTGACACAGAATCATAAAAAGAGGATTTTCTGAATGCCTCAAAAGACGTAAACATACTAAACGACAGAAGTCTCACGTCAGCACAGAACTTCATTGTCGATGGATGTACAGTGCTATGTGTACAGCACAACAAGGACCCCATGAGTCCTAGACTCTATGCGTTCCATGCGTCCCAGAACCCATGCGTTGCCTGCATCTCTGGTCACATGCGTCCTAGACACCATGTGTCCCATGCGTCTATGGCCCCATGCATCCCAGAATCCATGCGATCCATGTGTCTCTAACCCCATGCGTCCCAGGATCCATGCGGTCAATGCGTCTCTGTCCTTATGCATCCCAGACTCCATACGTCCTACGCGTCTCTGGCCACATGTGTTTCAAACTCCATGAAGACCAAATATTGTTGTTACAACATGAGTGATTCTCTCTAACCAAGTGTGGACCATGTGTCATGCTGACCAAGTCACGCCCACAAAGGACGAGAACCACCGAGATCTTCAGCAAAAGAAAATCCCAACAAGTGCCCACGTAACAGCCTGGCCCACTCACGGTTACAGCTATACCCTATTAAGGAGGCACACATGGCACCATCTAGCATACATGCGGTCCAACATATGTGTTCCCAAGGATGACTATATATACCCGGGTGGCCTACCCAAACAAGGACGACGGACACACAGGGGTCGCCAACACAGAGAAAGAACATACAGAGACGAGCAAAGAGAGAACATAAGCAAGCTTCTTTACCCTGCATCGGATCGTCAATGGAGCAAAAGAGTTGCTGCACTTCTCAATCTCCATCGTCACACCCCAGATCAAAATATTGTACTTAGATAATTATGTTTATGATTTTTTGTACTCTTTTTCGTTCCTTAAATACAAAGTTTGTAAGAACTCATTTAATGGCGAATAATATAGACATCCTAGATCCAAGATGATTGCATTTTGTGTCGTAGATGGGATTATAGTTTTGCAATGTTTGGCTCTGCTTTTCAATAAAATTTACCTTCCTCGAAAAAAAGGATTGATGAAGAGAGTTATATGCAATTAAACTTTTTTTTACCTTAAATTGGAGTTTGGAAAAAAAAAGAGGTAAAGATGCCAATCACAGCACAAAAATGAAGGATTACAAAGTATAGAATCATTACTCAATATAGAATCAAAAATCTATTGAATGAGTGTGGTTGTTGAGTATTGGTTATGAGTTATGTATGATGTTATTTAGTCTCATATCAGATAGTGAATAAGGAGGAGGATAGTCCTCTCCTATATATATGTAACCCCTCTCTATTAATAAATCATTCAATTATTTTATTCTACATGGCCTCAAAGCCATACCATCATCTCCCTCCCAAAAGTTAAAAAAAATGAGAAAGGGAATCTCAATAAGAAGCATTCCCGTGCCCGAGTGGAAACCCCCCTCTCCTGGACCCCGTAAGGGATTAGCCAAAAAAATTATGCCAAAGCGGCAGCCCCCCTTGCCTAAGCAGCAACAGCCCCCTTGCCCGAGCTGTAGTCCCCTCCCTCTGCCACTCCACGTTAGGATCTTTATAGGGTAGACAATGATTTGTTTGCATCTCTAAATCTCGATGAGGGCATCATGAGTTAACAGAGAGCAGACCTGGGTTAGCGTGGATCTTTGTTCCTAACCTAGTATCTACATCAGGATCTAACAGAAAGTAACATGGGTTGTTTCTTTGTCCTGGCTTGTATGATCCATCTTCATCTGTGCTTTTCTTGCACAAGTCAATTCTGGCTATGTTGATCGCACATTGGCATAGTTGATATGATTATCGGGTCGGGATGACCAAAAGACAGTTTAATCAAGAACATTAAAGGATGACGAACACTGAGGCGAATAACAGTGCTACCAGTGCTAAAAATATAGTGGCGGGGACATCAGGCACCGGCACGATAATTTTATCGATTCGACTTGTTGATAGGCAGTTGAATGGACCAAATGGTTACTCGACATGGCGTAAGAAGATAGAGAAGACGCTTCGAAGAATACGGTTGTCCAAACATCTGACAGACAACCCACTAGCAATGAGTGATCTCACAAACGAGCAGTAAAAGATTGATGACAGTCGACTTTTCACACCGTTGATGAATACGATGGAACCTTCAATGGAGGAACATAGTTCAAAATACGGATTTGGTGAAGGAGTTATGAAAAGTCCTTGCGACTGTGATTGATGGCAAACACGATCTGTCTCGCATCTATGACTTGGTTGTTGGCGTCTACCGAGCTAATCAATTAGACAAATTACATAAGGACCACTTTCGTGCCTTCAAGGCACTAACTGGTGAGGTTAATCGTGTGTTCCCTCTAACGACGGATATCAATGATGCGAGAACTAAACATCAGCAACTATATGTCATGGCATATCTTGTCTCTCACCGTCTTGATGCAGACTCTACACGATCTCAGATCATTGCTGGGGCTGAGATTTTATCTTTGATGGAGCCCACTTTCGTGTCCTATTGGCAGCAAAATTCGTTGAGACTACTACGGGTGAGGCCCCTGCAGATCGATCTGCCCTGAGTGCTGCTCGTGGTGGATTTCATAGATTTCGTGGAGGTCGTGGTGGTCGATGTAGTATCTGGAATACTGCCTGCGATGGTGGACGGGGCAATGGCGGTCGTGATGGAGGAAGAACGCATACATGCTTCAATTGTGGACAACAAGGCCACTTTCAGTGGTAGTGTCCCAAAGCACCCACAGCCAACGCTGCATGAGATACTCATGATAATGACAAGCTATCAGTGCATATGACGACAGAAACCTATATTGATTTCATCAACTTCCAAACTCAGCGTTGTGAAGCTTCTACCTTCTTGATCCACAATCGGTTACTCAGCGGTGTGTGTGGTAAAGTCAAAGCAGTGGATGATTGACTATGGTGTGTCTGCTCATATGACATGCGATGTAGGTATGTTGTACAATTATGTATCGGTGGGTCGTGTGACCGATATTACTGTGGCGAATGGTGGTTCACTAACAGTCCATGGAAAAGAAGTGCCCGTCTTTCTTCCGGACTGTCACTCACTTCAGTATTACATACACTTGGAAATCTATTTAGTTTACTATTAATTAGTCGGATTACTCGCGATTTGTAATGCTCGGTAACATTTTTTGCTGATGGTTGTGTTTTTCTGGACCTGAAGACTGGAAAGATTGTCGATAGGAGACATGTTGCTGGAGGCTTGTACTTGTTTAACATGAATTCTTTCGTTGTATGTGCCGGCGTGAAACTCGATCCTTTTGAGTTGCACTGTTGGTTAGGTCACCCATCTGTCCAAGCTCTTCAAAAAATATGTTCATCTTTATATGTTCAAGATCCTTTTCATTGTGAGTCATATAGTTTGGCCAAGCATCACTGGGTTCCCTATCGAGTGAGTCTAAATAAAACTGTATTAACCCATTTTGAGTTGGTGCATTCTGATATATGGGGACCTTGTCCTATTGAATCTATGATGAATTTTAAGTACTTTGTCTCCTTTGTGATGACTACTCACGGGTTACATTTGTCTACTTAATGAAAAATTGCTCTAAATTATTTGATATTTGGTGCAATTTTTATGCGAAAATTAAAACACAATTTGGTGTTCCTATTAAATGTTTGTGAAGTGACAATGGTCGTAAGTATCAGTCTCCTGAGCTCAATTTGTATCTATCTAAATATGGCATCATTTACGAAACTTCATGTCCTCACACACCACAATAGAATGGTGTGGCCGAATGCAAGATTCGTCATCTTTTGGAAACAATGCGTGCTCTTATGTTTCAAGCACGTACTCCTAGGTAATTTTGGTCAGATTGGATACTTACAGCTTGTTATCTAATCAATCACATGTCATCTTCGATTATCAATAGCAATACTATATTTTCTCGGTTATTTCCCAAACGAGAACCATTTTCTCTACCTCTCAAATTTTTTTGCTGCTTGTGCCATGTTCGGGATACTCGACCGACTCTGTCCAAGTTGGATCTGAAGTCAATCAAGTATATTTTTTAGGTATCCAAAAGGTCAGAAAGGGTATTGTTGTTTTTCACTAACTTTGAAGATGTATTTATGACTCGAGATGTTATCTTTTTTAAAACCAAGTTTCCTCCACTCCCATCCACTACAGATTATATTTCCAAAGTTTATCCAAAAGAAGATATCTTGTTGTTTCCAGTTCAAACACATCAGTCCCTCATAAGGGTGCCCTCCCAAACTGAGCCAGTCTTCTGATCCGACGGTCCGCAAATATCGGTCTAGTCAGAACTGGCATCGTCGGTCTCATCTGCTCTGACAGAACAAGCATCACTAATGGTGCCCCCTGTCATCGTGACATCATCCTCCTTCAGCTCCACTGATACACCAGCTCTGACAGAACAAACCACTGATGGTGCCTACGGTCATCGAGCCATCGTCCTCCTTCAGCTCCACTGATTCACCACCGCCTGATATACTGGCTCGCCACCGTCGTACATGTCGCGACCATCCTTTGAGTTGTTGTAACTAAAAGGGCTCGCGAGTCAGACTCATTCCTTGGTAGCGACTATTGATAGGATTCAGATCCCCAATTCCGGAGAGGAAGGACTCAAACATCCCGGTTGGCGTGCTGTGATAGAAGAGGAGATGAAAGCACTTCGAGAGAACCGTACATGGGACTTGACGAATTTTCCTACTGGTAAGAAGATAGTAGGTTGCAAGTGGGTGTTCATAATAAAGGTGAAACCAGATGGCACTCTTGATCGTCTAAAAGTTCGTTTTGTAGCGAAAATGTATTCTCAAACTTACGATGAAGATTATTTTGAGACATTCTCCCATGTTGCCAGGATGACATCTGTGTGCGTGCTTCTGGCCTTAGCAGTCCGCTATAACTGGCCATTACTTCAGTTGGATGTGAAGAATGCATTTCTACATGGGATCTGGAAGAGAAAGTTTATGTGATGCAACCTCCTAGATTTGTTGCAAGGGGGGTAAAGTATGTTATCTACGTAAAGCACTATACAGTCTCAAACAGTCACCTCGTGCTTAGTTTGGATGATTTACCCATGTTGTTACACAGTTTGGACTATGCCAATTAAAGAAAGATCATTCGATCTTTTACCGACAGACATCAGCCGGATGGATACTACTTGGGGTCTATGTTGACGATGTCGTTATCACGTGGGATGACAGTCAGGAAATTGCAGGGCTGAAAAATTTTATGGGTGAGCAATTTCAGACTAAAGATATGGGAGCATTGAATTACTTCTTGGGCATTAAAGTCATATGGTGTAAGAAGCACATTGTAATGTCTCAGAGAAAATATATGCTAGACATCCCAACTGATGCCGGAATGATACAAGCTAAGGGAGAAACCTCACCCATGGACCCAGGACGATGAAGGAATATTGATGACCAATCATGATTAGTATCGTCAGGTAGTTGAAAAACTCAACTACATGGCAATCATGACTCATCCAAACATTTTCTTTGTTGTAAGTGTCGGGAGTAAATTTATGGCTTCTCCACGAGTTCCATATTGGCAGGCAGTTCTCAGAATCCTATGCTATCTAGTCCAGAATCTGAGAAAAGAATTCGAATGGAGAATTAGGGACATACTAATCTTGAGTGCTTTACAGATGCCGACTGGGATGCTAGTCTTATGGATAAAAGGTCTACATCTAGCTATTTGGTATTTATTGACGAAAACTTGGTGTCGTGGAAGAGCAAGAAGTAGAGTGTGGTCTCATGTTCAAGTTCAAAAGCGGAATATCGAGCTATCGCTCATAGCATAACAGAGGTGTTATATCTGCAGCATTTTCTATATGAGCTGGGAGAAGAAGCAAGATCTAAAACAGCATATATGTTTTGTAATAACCAGGCTGCTATCAATATTGCTACAAATTATGTATTTCATGAAAGGATGAAGCACATTGAGATTGACATCCACTTTGTCCGTGATGAGTATCAAAAGGGGATGATAAAGTTTTACCACGTGAAAACCGATGATCAGATAGCTGATATCTTTACGAAATCTCTTTTAGGTCATCGGGTTCAGTTTTTTTGTAACAAGCTGAACATGATTGACATCTATGCTCCAGCTTTAGGAAGGGTGTTGAGTATTGGTTATGAGTTAAGTATATTTAGTACCACATCGGATAGAGAATAAGGATGAGACTAGTCCTCTCCTATATATATATATGTAATCCATCTCTATTAATAAAGCATGCAATTATTTCATTCTTCAGTGGTCAACTAAAGTTTATACAAGTTTTACAGCAAAGATAGTACTATAATCCCAAATTAGAATAAACATACTAGGTACCACACTTGTATTAAGCATATCAAAGAATTAATTTATATTTTCCGAGCATTAATTGCAACCTTAGCTTCGTCATCAATCTTTACTTAGTTGTTAGTCAATTCACAGATAATCTTATTAAATAAATTCAAGGTTCATGTATACAAGTACAGTCCTCCGTTGAAAGCCTATAGTGTTGTTGCTTCATAAATAATCAATTTGTCGTGTTGTTTCTAAATAAAACTTAATAACCTTTGTAACAATTTTTCCGCCAAATCATAACAAAGAAAAATTGCAGAGAACTTCATCTGCTACATATAGTCAAATCGTACTTACCGCTATCCAGTTTGTTGAACGAGTAGGTTTTGCATCTACACAACCACAATCAGTTATTTCTCATTGAATTCCACCTTTAACTTCAAACTCGTCAATTTTGTGTTCATCTCGATGGCACTCTCTAATTGTTGACAAAAGATGTATCCAGATTATACAAACAATTATCAATTTATAAAGAGCGATTCATTATCTAATATTTTGAATTACAACCAATTCTTTCAAACCCAAAACCCACATTTTTCTTTTCGAAAAGCTATACATAACATCCAACACAATCCTAACTCCTTTTAGGCTTAGTAAATTAAGTTAGTATAAACCCACAAAATTCTCTCAATAAATACCAAACCCTAAAAAACCTAACCTCACCACTCTATATTAGACAATAGTCTTATTTAGAAAAGCTACATAACCATCCAAAACATTTTAGGATAAGAAAATTGAATTACTTAATATAAACCCAAATCTAAATCTTGTCATAGTCCAAATAAGAGTCAAATAGTAACATTTATGCTTGGCTCTAGTATTTATATGCATGATACGAATATTCAAAGATAAAATAACATAAAAAGTCCAATTCTTCACTCAGTAGTCCCATTAGCAAGCACTACGATTTGCTATATACAATAGGAAAAGGGCCAGATCAAAACCATTCCTATTTACATTCTTTATTACAATTTACAACTCAACTCAGACCCCAACAAAGAATTTGTTGATCTACTCAAGAAAAACATAAGAAAAAGACTCATCTACACCTCAAGGAATAGAAGGGAAACAAGCCAAGAACTCAAAATTAGGGTGGGGAGAGGATGCAGCTGTGTATTACTATCACAAGAGAAAGGCTTCAACAGTAACTGCTACTTATCTACAGCAATCTGTACAGGCTTTTTCGTGCGGTCGTGCGGCTCACAAAGAATCGTACTTTAAATAGCTATTAAATTTATACACCTGCATCAACCAAACAGCATAGGAATTAGTTTCCGCATAGTGTATGGTGAAAACTCTGTTCGCTAACAATGATACATAAGCATATACCATCGGCTTGCAGAAGTCCTTACGCTGTATGTACATAGTTGTCAGTGCTGCTGTCGACATCCGCTAAGATACTAATTCCAATCCCCGGTTCATCAAAAGATTATCATAAAGACTGATCAAAAGAATCTTCACAATGACAAATAAGAAAGCAATCGGGGACTTCTGAGGTATCCCTATGACTGGGAGGGACCAAGATATTTCTCCATTGATTCCTTTTTGCGATCAGGATCTAGGCTGCAGTAGGAAACGTAGATACAAACATTTTAACAGCGTTGAGGATAACATCCTGTATTCTTCCCCTAGGTAGAATCACCAGAACGAGCTATATTATTTTCCAAGAAATAATTCAAGCTACCTGTTTCTCATTCCAAGAAGGGTGCAATGGACTGCTTGAGCAGAAGCTGTGACAGGAGCAACAACAGCAGCAGGAGCACCTCGGACAGCGGTTGCCAGAGCCGCTCCAGCACCAGCACCCCGCTGGTAAGCTTTAAGAGGTTTGCCAATTAAAGCAGACGCCGTCCTACCAAATCCATCACTTAGACTATCATAAGCCTGCAAAGAGAGAATACCAACAGGTATCACGAAATGTATCACCAGTTTACTTGCATATGTCATCAAAAGACAATTTTGAAGTGATCACCCAAATAACCAAAAATGAGTCAGAAAGGTGAGCAGCAGATGTTAATGGTCAGACCTGTCCTCATCAGTGTAACAAGTAGGCAGTGAAGAAGGGTGTGATAATTGTTGATGTTAGAAAGAGAAAGCTCTTGATAGAGCTGAAGGAAATGATTAGTAAAGTATTCAAGTAGCTGATCCAAATATTTAGGATACATGTTTTTGTGTTGTTACCTGCAATAATTTAACGTTGAGTTGAAAGGCTTGCAAATTAATTTTTGTTAGGGCTGACACATGACTTTTATTTGATGACTTGCAGTACCTAACATTTGTTTGAGAAGAATTCAACCAAAAAGTGTGGAAGAAGATCAAACTTGACTTGAAGATTTCATAATTAACATATCATAGCAGCATTGCATCTATAGTCCAAAACTTTCAGAAAATTGATTCACAAGTTTATAGGGACAGAAAGAATTATTGGCCAAAGTTACGAGAAAATAAATTTAGTTAACATCTTGGCAGCATGCAGATTAGGTTATTTTATCTTTTCTAAAGCATGGTAAACTTGAAACTAAATTACAATTTCTGTATCCTTCTGAAAGAAAAAGAAAAAAGAGTAAATTATAGAAAAGCTCCAATCATATTAGGATCTTATACTTCCCCCTAACATTATTTTTTTTTGCGGACTTTCCCCTGTCATCAAGTTTATGTTGAAACAGTTTGGGTTAGAGAGGAGAAATGCCGAGAGTTGAGCATGGTTCGGAGGCACCACCGTTGACAACAGATTTGTGGTATAGAGAGATTTAGTTTCTAAAATTTTAATTATATTTCTAAACCAAAGTAAATGAAAGATGGGTATTTTCATCATTTCAGCTCTAAACTAACTGTTTGAATGCACCAGGGAAGTATGCAACAAACTATCGCAGGAAACTACAAGAACTTAAAATGATAAGGGTTTCCTGTAATTTTTTGTCAACCAACACGTACAAGAAAGACTATTACAATATCAAATTGCTAATTCAATCTTATAGAAACAGCTATAGTACTGATTCTTGGCAGAGTATTAGGATGTTGAGAAGTCTGCCACGCTTGACGAACCCCCTGGAGCCCTATCAAATGCTTACCATGGAAGTGGAATATCAAAGAGAATGGTGTGAGGGTCGGATGTAGTATTCTCAACGGATGTAGTATTCTCAACGTTGTTAATACAGAGCTGAATAACAATTTTCCTATTCTTCTGGAAGGGAAAAGTTGTAAAGTTGATGCTGTGTGATTGAACCATTAATGTTGAACTCTACAAGCAAGATCATTACCTGCATTGGTTGGCAGTGTTCTAAAAAGCAGATCTAGGCGACGCCTAGGAGCCGCCCAGGCGCTGGACGGTCAGTGACCTCCCAATGTTCCGCCGGAATCGGCCTCCACGCGGCAGCAGAGGAAAGACAGGTTTTGGCGGCCGCCTAGGCGCAGGCGCTCGGGAGGAAGGCGGCCGGCTAGGTTTTTTAGGAAGAAAAAAAATTAAGTTGGCGTCCGACTCGAAACCCGACAACCCGCAAAAATATCCAAAAACCAAATTAGAGCCGCCCGCGTGAGGCGTCGAGCGAATTGTCATTGTTTTCTGCGACACTACTACATCTCGACGCCTCACGCCGGCGGCTCTAATTTGGTTTTTGGATATTTTTGAAGTTTCATAAGACTTCCATAGACTCATCTCTAATTTGGTTTTTGGATATTTTTGCGGGTTGTCATTGTTTTCCGCGACACTACTACATCTCTCCTTGGAGTTAACTTCTTATGAAACTTCAGCAGTCACCTGTGGCGCTACACTAGTCTCTTATGTGACCTCAAAAACTTCATGCAAAGTTGTTGTCGTCAGCGACACTACTTCAGTTTCTCGCGGAACTATTATGAAAGCTCCATGTGAAGCTAAGGATGACAAGGATGTCGTCCACGGCACTACATGAGTTAGAAACTCAACTGACACCTTTCTCTTACGTTAAAATATGTCGTGAAACTGCCGAGCAAGCCCAAGTCCATAGAGCTGCTAAGCAAGCCCAAGTTCGTGGAGCTGTCAAATAGACCTAAGACTAAGGAGTTGATGGCCTTCAGCAACACTGTTCAAAGTAGCAACATTGAATTTCAAGCTCACAACAGAGCTAATGTTGAGCTCGCAAGTAGCAGAAATTGTAGCTTCCGCGGAACTCACAAAGCTCAATGTTGGAACGACAGTGGCACAAAATGCTTTGTTCATACCACTGAAACCCGTGCTTTTGCCAACAAAAGGCTAAGAGAGCTCTGTCGCGAGCTATAATTCAAGTCCTAGGTACTAATTTATTATCTTCTCTTATAGAAGATAATTTTGACGCTCTTCATAAAGCTACCAAGTGGCAAAACGCCCCGATGCAGTGCCGTCAACCATTGTTTTGGACTGTTTTGGATCGTCCAGCCCTATAGTTGGCATCAAATATCCTGTGAAGACCGAGTCTCAGCAAAAGACATGGCCAAGAGACCGAGATCTCCTTGCATCCTCCGTCAATATAACGAGTTGAGGATCACGTTCTCAAGATCTCGTAAGCCGTGTGGAGGCTATTGAGCAGCTGAGGCAGCGGGATGCATCCTTGATGAGCTAAAGCAAATGATAAAACGGCCTTTGGTTCAATACAATATAAACAACGAAGAGAATGTTCCTCTCGTTTTGGTAGCACTTTGAAAAATATGCAAGCTCAGATTGATTTCCTTGTTCAAAAAGAACTTGTTCGACAAATCCACCTGAATGGGATAAGGTTTTGTATCCTCGCAAATTCAAGCCGTCAACACTATAAGCATACGACGACAAAGGCTCTCCAAGTCAGCATATTTATCACTTTGGAGTCCAAACGGGTAATATAAAGAAGTCCAAACGGGTAATATAATGAATTGTGATGCCATCATGGTCAAACTGTTCATTGGCACTCTTGAAGGAGTTGCTACTGGTTCAGAAGCATTCCTACAGGCTCAGTCACCACCTGGCAAGACCTCGAGACGCAATTCCTCTCAAGATTCTATGAGGATGATGAAGAGGTGACTATGACCCAACTCCTTCCACAGTCCAAATGGGAGAGAACTTGGCAAGGACTTCATAAAGAGATTTCGTAACATCTCTCTATGGTGCCCTATCGGCACACCTTTGCCCATGTTATTGCAAACATGTAGTCACAACTTCCATGATCAACTGAAAGTGTGCATGGGCGTTGTCACAATCCACACTTGGAAACAACTCCAACAATAAGTTGAAATTGTTGAGCGGTCAGTTGAAAAATTCGATTTACTCAACATCAAGAGTGAAGAAAAGGACGACAATCATTATACGGCTCAATCTACCGACGTAGCAACAATGCAAATTCAGAATCATAGGAGGCCAATGTTGTGCCTCTGATGTGGAATATCTTTGATGATGATCTGTAGCCACTGCAAATCCTTTATCATCCAATGAAGAAAATAGGAGTACAACCTACTCATTGCATAAGACAGTTATGGTCACACGCACACAAGGGGTTGGGGTATATCATTCTCCGCCTGAAGACTCATAATTATGTTAACATTTTACCTATGAATCACTAAGTCGTGGCCCCCCTACAAAGGTGCCACCAAATCAAGGCTCTGTAATCGACTCATCGCCAAATCAACGAAATTCCCCAGGAGGGCAACTACCGCAGAAGTCCATCTCTCGTCCTTAGCAAAGTAATCATAAAACTCACCAGCTGACAATACCTATGACAGTCGTATCCTGTTACATTAAAATTTTACCGTTGTTAGAGCTCATCCATCTATGTTAAATATGTTCACTTTATCGGAAGCAATTCATCCTCGATAATACCCACCAACTTTCCCAGCGAAATTTTCAAATTCTCAAGTTAATGATTACATATAATAATCAATCTCCAGCAGATTCTCTCATGTTAATGATTACCTTTGATAGCCCATTCATATCGTGCAGTGTCACGAATATCTTTTTGTCACGTTAATGATTACCTCTGATGACTTATTCATCCACAGTGAAGTCTCCAATTCTATCACCTTAATAATCACCTTTGATAGTTATACCCTCCATTCAGAGTCCTACTTCTTCCACAAATTCGTCATGGATAGTAAATTCACTTCCGAATTCCCTAGCGCGGGCGAAGGAGATGCATTTTGAGTACTAGTGGTACTGGACAAGCTCTAGGGGAATAATCTCTTTCTTATTTCGCAGGCACCTTTCTTTCCCATGACGACTAGGAACGGGCAAATCAAGAATTTCACTTCGAATTCTGGACCTCAACATCCTGGAAAAGCGGTTTTGGCTTCAAAAGGGACTCATCTTCTAATGAAAAAATGGAAATATAATTGTCAATTTATGGCAATATTATTTAAACTTTTGGTATCAATCCTTATATATCTGTTGAGATTGATTGACATTGACATATAAGTCATGTTATACTGTTAAATAACAAGCCTTCTATTATCTATCTCATCTCTAGTTATAGTTAGTGTGCTTGGTTGGGAGTCCTTGAAAATGCTTGGAACGTCTATTTCAAATTGTCAAGTTTCAAATATTTATTTAACAAGATATGATTATGAGTTATTAAATGAAAAGATGAATAAAAATTCACTATTTTAGGTACAATAGTACCTAAGGGGGGAATTATCCCAAGCTAATGATCTTCGACAAATCCCTAATAAATTCCTAGTAGAGCTAAAAGTGTTTATTTGTCATACCTCTGACAAATCTTTATATCAAGGTTGTAAAAATCGCTAGTCGGTTCGCGGAAATTAGGGATTAATCGAAAATTAGTTGGGGATTAGTCGGATTAATCGTTTTTTCCTTATATATATATATATATATATATATATATATATATATATATATATATATATATTGTAACATGTAATTTTTTCTTAGGCCAATAGGCCTATACATATATATCCAGCCTTTGAAAGGCTCATGCTTGAATCACTCCATAAGTCTCATATGACCACAACACAACCACAGCATACTCCTTAATCTCAACATAACCTACTAAAACCACGTGAAGACCACTGGAGAACCACGTGAAGTCCACAGGAAGCCATGTGCAATCCACTTTTTTGAGGTGTGGGTGGGGGTTCCACTCTCACACATAGTCACTAAAACCAAAGCAAAAGAAAGGAGTAAGTTTAGATCTCTCCTCCCAATCTCCTTTCTTTTGAGCAACCACGTATGTGTTTGAAACAACAGGCCAGCGGTAGGCGTTGTTCTGCCGGTGAGTATTTTTTTAAAATCTTCTTTCTCCTTCTCTTGGCTGCTCATTTTAGGAAAAAAATTTAACTGAATTTCGGGTCGGGTGGGTCTTTGGCCCTTTTTTTTAACCGACTCCTAGTCAACCGATCTTGCCATAATGGCCGATTTTTCACCGACCAATGGAGATCTCGATTTTCTGAGCCGGCTATGGGACAAACTAGACGGATTTTTGCAGCACTGTCTTATATTTACTCCCTATCTTTAATCCCAAGCATAGTTAAGAATATCTTATTGTCAGATTAACATTATATCTCTGACAAACCCCTTTTAAGCCATTATGTTTTCAAGAATTACATATGATAGTCAATTTTGAATTTGATGCTTCTTTAACATATATTGTTAATTATTACCCCTGAATCGGCTTCCCAAACCAAATCAACCACAAGTCATAACACTGTCATATTCATATTAAACCTCTGGACGGTTGATTTTGATTCTAGTGCTTCTTAGTCCGTGTGTTAAGGATTACCTCTGAACAGACGAATTTCTAGGTCAATCCACTCTCGATCTTCAATGCTATCATGTCCAACAATACAACCTCTGATAGCCGACTCATTGTCCTGCCACGTCCAACAATACAACCTTTGGTAGAGACCAAATATGAGCGACATCTCCACGCCATCGCCCGTGAAATCAAGCGAATCATAATTTAAACTGACTATCCGTAGAGCATCATCTCCAGATATATAGCTCTACTTTGGGATCATTTCGTGGATCGCTATTTCCATAGTGGAGCATCATCTACACATCTCCTCAATAGCAGGAAATCAACAACAGCCAAAGTAGACAGTTTTGCAGCATATAAGCCAACGATTACTTCAAATTATTCAAAGTATTTTGAAATCCGGACCAGTTCATTACGATTCTTCGAAAATTTTGAAAGAGATTTTGTTGGTGCTTAAAAAAGTTGGTCTGTGGACATCCAGAGCCAAGATGGACTTCTGAGGGTAAAATGCTCGTTTCAATCATTTAAGTCCAACATATGCTAGAAACATCAAGGCTAGCTCTCGGAGCTCCAACGAACATAAAGGCCCAAACGAAGCTTATGCCTGTGTCGCTGAGCGCACAACCGCTTTCGCGTCGCTGCGTGGCTTCCAATTCCTTCCTCGCCGTTGAGTGAATATCGGCGTCCACGCTAATTCTTGGAAAAGAGGTAGGTCTAATGCTTTTGAAGATATTGTATGAAAACGAAAAATGGAATCGGTATCTGTATTCACGTATCCATGTCCGTAATGTTCAACATAGGAGATTATGTATATCAGTAAATGATGTCTGCCAAGCCTGATGGATACCCAGAGATGGGTGTAATGCTTTTGAACGAACTGGTATATCGAAGAATGGAGTGAGCATCGGGTTTAGACTGCCATATTCTCAAACAAGGTTAGACTTAAAGCTGACTCATAATTTTCTTATCCATCTCTATAAGCAAGATTACATTTGGCTTACAATTGTTTTTGAGTTGGGCATATGACCAAGAATGTCTTTCCATGCATGGACATTTAATACAAGTAGAAAGAATTTGAGATCTAAAAAGCACTGGAGTGAAAAAAATGGTAGGTTTTCCAATATGACTGTTGGATGTAGGAAATAGTAGAACACTGAAGTATTTTGCATTCGTTGCATCCAAAGGGTAAAAGCTTATTAGGCTTAATTGCACTTGAATACCATGAACTATCCAATTGTGGCACTTTAATACCTCGTAATTTGTTTTTGGCAAGTTGGTAACCTGAAAATTTTATTTTCACTTTAAATATGAATTATCAATTTTTGGCAATTAGAGGTAACATCAAGTACAAAAAGACCGTAGTGCCCTAACCCTAACCCGACAATAACAATTGATTTATTTATTCAATGTTTATAAAAAAATTAATTTAATAATCATTTTTTTCATCAACTAATCTGATTCCTAACCCGAATCGAATCCCCAGCAACTACCCGCCACCACCACCACCGACACTTCCTCTTGTTGCCAGTGTTGTAAAAATCGAAAAAACGCAGCACCTAGACACTGGGCGCCCAGGCACCGCCCTAGATTCCGCCGGAATCGGTCTATAGGCGAAAACCTATATTAGGCGGCGTTAGGCGTTCGCCTAGGCGGATCCCGTCGGAGAGGCGGCCGCCTAATCGCAGGTGCGCGGGGGAAAGGGCGCCTAGTTCAAATTTGAAACAAAAAAATAAGTCTGTCCGACTCGTAAACCCGACAACCCGTTAAGAAAAAAAACCTAAAACCAGTGTGGAGCCGATCCAACAGAAGAGAAACAACAACAGCAGCAGCAGGAGGTTTGGACTTTGGAGCCGCAAGAAGAAGAAGTGGATCAGAAGCAGCAAAACAGAGGTAAATTTCTTCTTTTCTTCTTCTTTTCAGTCTTCTTTTCCCTCGCAAGAAGAAGAACATGCTTCTTTTTCTTTTTCTTTTTCTTTTTCTTATAAAGTAGCAGTAGCAGCACTTCTTTTTCTTTTTCTTCACTCCAAAGTGGAGCCGTCCATGTGGCCGACACAAACAGTAGTGGAAGTGCTCTTCTTTTTCTTTTTCTTCTTCACCCCAAAGTGGAGCCGCCCATGTGGCCGACACAGACAGTAGTAGGCGCCAGGCGGTGGGTGGTCGTCCGCCTAACGCCTAGCGCCTTTTACAACCTTGCTTGTTGCCAATACCAAATTTCTGTTTGAAAATGGCAGCACTAGTGGTGCTTCATGCAACCAAGGTGGCAGGGAGGTGGGGTCTTACAGCTGCGAAAAAGGGGGACGTCGACGGCAGCAAAGGGGGATGTCGGGGGTGCAAGACAGGGAGCAACAAAGTAGTACCAGGGGTGGTGGGATTAGGGTTAGAAACTTAGAAAATATGGAAGAGATGGTCATTTTTTTCATTTTTCTAAAAAAAAATCTTAAATTATTTTTTATTGAATATTTTTCGATTGAAGTATTTTGAGGGCAAAAAGTACCTAATATGTTTTAGGGAGTAACAACTCAACAAATATTGTGTGTTTTAACTTAGGAATTGTTGAAGAAAGGATATCATAGATTTTCTTGACATGTTTTATGCCCTTATGGGTCACACAATACACTTCAAGTCTTATGTGCTAAATTCATGGTTACGATTGCTAAGGCAGTCTGTTATTATATTTATCTATCCAACCATAGCACCTTGGACCTTATTCATCACTCGACTTCAATAAAGATATCGTGAGGCCAAGGGTGACAAGACTTCACTCCTCAATTTGGAGAGCTTGTGTAAATATAAGGATAAGTTGAGGAGGTAAGTGTGCATGCTGTCAACTCTCACTATTGTGTGTGGCATCCATTTTGAGGTTGAAAATGAAAGGTCTTGGCATTTATTTTCCTTCAAGTGAAAGTGGATAGTATAAATCTTATTTCCATCCTTTACAGTTTTCTGGTTTAATATGGCAATCCAAATTGTATGTGCTTTCAAAAGAATCAAGATATTCATGAATCCAATGGGAATATAGTTCTGACCACAAACTGGGCTTTCAAAAGCTTATTGTGATTGTTGCCTGACTGAGCAGAAAGGTCATTTGGTAATAATATAAATGACTTCCACTTTGCAGATAAAGGCTACTGACTGAACGAATGTAACAAAATTGTATGTGTTTGTCAGAGAATGCTTACCTGATGAATTCCTTCTTGTGCTCCTTCGGGCTGATTAGATTTTACTTTTGATTTTAGTTTACTATTTTCAGATATCGGGACAGATGGTGGACTACTTGTCAGAATATACTCTGTTTGAAGAAGCATCTCATGTGCTCCACCTGCAAGATGCACCCCTAGACCTACAGCTTCAAGAGAGATGCTTTTGAGAAAAGCAATTGCTCCTGTCAAATAGAATAATCCGATGAGCAAAGTGCGACTTAAGTGTTGCATAATCGATACAGTTAAAAAAGAGCGTCTTGCAGATTAATATGTAAATATAATACGCTTTTGATCACGAAAAGACATAAGTTACAACTCCCTGTCATTCTGACTCGAGTACATCACAATTGAAATATTCAAAGAGAGAAAATCTTGCATATGCCAATATGTATTAGTGTACAACAAATCGGAACGCTGACATTAGACTGAAGATAAAGAGTCACAATGTCCTAAATTCGAAAATCGATAGGGCACGGCAAATCCATTCGCAAGCGGGTCAACTTACTTCAATACCTTACAACATAAAAGAAAGAACACTATAGAAAATCATAATAGAGTCAAATTCATTTGCAAAACTTGGTATGGATTAAAAAAGGAAGTGATTACTGAAAAAGTTTTTCCTTTACATTGCACAATATGCCTTCATTAGAAATGGAAGTAAATAGCATAATTCATTATTACCTCTCTGCATTCCCTTAAGAAATTTCTGATCTTTTCTGTAACTTTTGACAGGGAAAGAAATCAATTTAGCAGTGCCAGAACTGACAGCAACCAGTGACCTTATTGGAGGAAGCCCTTTCAGTAATTTATGGACCTATAAAAGAGCATATATTTTGTGCATCAGAGCGAAGAATTTTGACCAATCAACGATAACTGTTAACAGAAAAAAAAGGGTTAAAACCTGGTTGTTTGATATATCTTCCAACCACTGCCCAGCTACTGTCTGGCAGACCCTATCCCAGCCGTAAACGCCAGTAGCACACACATGTTTGAGTTGTAACTCAATTCCCTGCAAAAGAAAGAAAAAAATTGTGCTCACTAATTAACCCTGCATTCTCACTTAATAATCGAGAAGAAGGAAAATGAAATTTAATCACTTGATAAAATCATACCCATAAACAATATACTGGAAGCTAAATTAAGGTAAGATGTCAGCACATCTATTAACGTGGTTGGGGATTCGTGATGTACTTGCAAATGAGTCAAAAACCTACAAGGTAGTCTAATCTTGAACAACTTGTTGGCATGTAGTTATGATTTCCTTACAAATCATTAATAAAGCATCATGAAGATCATTATTATTGTTTCACCATCTAAAGGAAACGTTGGCATCAAAAACTAAAATAACCTCTTATTAGCTATTCAAACATTTTCACAGCTTAGGTCTACATAAAGTAACATGGGCGTCAATGCTATGGTTCAAGAATGGTTGACAGGTAAAAGTAACTTGTTATTCAATAAATTAATTTATGTACAAAACCATAGAAAGAATCGACATTTCTGCTTGGTCTCATACCGGAAAAGACGTGTGCTGGACGGGTAGGCTAGTGACGCAGACAAGACCTATAAAGAAAATCAAGATTGGCCAAGTCATAATTAACTAAAACAAGATTTGCGGAAGCCCAATTATCAAGCAATGTTTATCACTAATTTACCAACAAATAAGCTAAAAAGTTGCCAAGTCGAGTACTCTTTCAAAACAAGCCGAATCTTGCTACAAAGATGACGATCCAAGTCCAAGCCTTCATTCAGGGGATCAATGTTCCCTTAGTGATGTAATAGTAGAATAGAATTTTAGGGTTGGATTTTGGTTTACAGAAGAAAATGGTTGAGGAATTTTAGAGTTATAATTGGTAGAGACCATTCTAAGAAGAGGAAGAAATCTACTCTAAAGGCATATAAATCATAACCAAATAAATATGTACTCTCTTTAATGGATAAAAAGAAGAGGGAGGTTATATAGCCATAGAAGTCTTGGCCTCCAAAAAAAATATTAATCCTAAAAGCCAATCGCCTTGTTTCCAAATGTAATTCACCTCCTGGTGAATATTTTGTGATGATCTGTACAAAGCCTATGATAATTGCTCTCTACATCTGGACAACCTCGATGTCGCACATAACTTTTAACTCAAGTGCAATCTAGGATATCTCCAAGATAGCGATGGTGGAGGAGGTGGTACTGGAACACAATACAACTGTCTCCATGGAGGTACTAATGGAAAAGGTCACATGGGAACTCCTAGCAATGTATGGGACTGTCCACAGTGGTACTGATGGTTGTGGGAGTGCTATTGTAACTCTTGGAAGTGTAATAGTCGATGCTCCTGGACTGGATATAGACAACACTGTGGAACGTAGCTAATAACATTGGTGAAACATTTGGAACAATATTAAATGACAGACTAGTGCTAGAACTCCTGGCATAGTAACAAATGATCCTCTTGAAGGTAGCGAAGATATTGCAATAGTAAATAATCCCTCCGACGAATGCGACGACAATGATGTTACCTATAATAATAGTAGGCGGTCGAAATGGCTCCTAATAGGGCAAGTCATCCACATCAAGAAAAGAATTGATCCCCATAAGCTCTAGCTCGTAGGCATCATCCATATGAAGGAAAGCTTTGATCCCCATAAGCTCTAGCTCATAGGCATCAAGATTAGTCGGTCTGAGAAACCTGACATCGATTAATCTCTCCTGCATGATAGACTGCAAATGCACTGGTTTCACTGACACCAATATGATGCTCCAACTGTCAAATCCTGTAACTTGCTACGACAATATTGAAGATATAAACAATTATCAGTCACAACCATGCTCTTACAAATCTTTGTGTGATTCGTGAGTAGGTTGTGCAACAAGTTCAACAGGCTCGTATGGTGAGAGTTTCAGGCTCACTAGACTAAGGACCTAGTGATAAGGGTACTGGCTCAATAGGTATGACGAGATCAAGAGAACACTCAAAGACGTGGTTAGTTGACTTTGCCTCGTCATTATGATCCGTATTATCAGGGGTCTTCTTAGTGATCCAGTAAGAAAATAGGTCGTGAATATCAACATGGATTCATCCAAAACTAAGCAAACTAATTATCTTAATAAGATTTCATAGAATTTCTCAGGATATATACCATAGTTTGCGGTATCGTCCAATACCGGTATGATATGCATATATCGATATGATTTTGGCATGTCTTGATCAAATATCTACAGCTACTAATACCGACCGAAACAGAAGTTGAGGTCTCTTTCCCAGTCAATTTGGCATAGAAAAATTAAATTAAAAAAATAATCCAGTTGTGTCGAAGATTGACAATGTTTCAGTGTATCGATATGATTCCTTGTTGATAAATTGTAAGCATTATCATTTATCGAAGTTGTATATCTATAAATTCACAACATTCATCCATATTAATATTATATCATTCAACTAAAGACAAATAACTAAACAATAGTATCTATTTGCAACTGAATATTATTCCATTTAAAATTAATGAGAAACAACATATAATATCTAAAATTATGTCTTAAAATGTAACAAATGTGTTTTTATCTTTTAAAAATACCTTTAACCATTTTTGGCTTTCCGAAATGCTATGTTTTAAAAAAAGCGCTTAAGCGACGCTTAAACTGTTTTGGAGACCTGGACGCCTCAATTAGGTAAATCTTGCCCCCAAAAATAGACCTACACTTAGGCATGCTTAGGCGGCGCTTAACAGCGTCTCGCCTACCGCTTGGCGCTGGAAAAAGCATCAAGCTTTAAAAAAACGAAAAAAAAATCACTTGACCATAGTATTCTGATGACTTTGTATTTTGATTATAGTATTTATATTGTGTCTTTGCTTGATTGATAATCGGTATTGTTATTCATGCATATACTAATAGGATTGTATGGAAAATATATTAAAATTTATGTGTATATAGAGTATTTTACATGTAGGTAGGTAAAAATAGGTAAGTGCTTACTAAGCGCTTAAGCGAGGCGCCATCTTCATCGCCTCTCCTCGCCTAACGCTTAATATAACATAGCCGAAATGTAAAACCCGATACTCCGATCCGAAATAGCCGAACATGCCGATCTGATACTCACAGAAAAGGTCCAAACCGATTCCAATATTTCAAACCTTGGTTTATACCCAACCATATGATCTTATCATTGTGTATTATGAAAAGCAAGCCTAATTGTTGATACCAATTTGTAGCATAAGACCTATAGGGCAAATCTTGATGGATTGAATAAATCTAGAAGAAATCCATTCTAAGTAAAGAATGAAAACATTAAGTTCAATAAATTTCTAGCCTCTTTAATAAATACAGGAGTAAACAGAACCAAAATTGTGCACTAAAAGCTTCATATGAACAATGTTCTTATCTAATAAATGATTATTTGACCCACGTAGCTCTTGCCTTAAACTATGAAACTAAAACACTATATGATCATCCCACTAATCTGATTGTGTCGTTTCAACATATATAAAGAGGTAAAGCAATCCATTGAAGCGACCTTGACTGGAAACTTTCACTACACTATCTAAAAGTCTTTGCTAGAAGTAATAGACACAAGAAACAGCCAATTTCTGTGCTGCCAAGTAATAGAGCCAACATATGATCTTAGTGATTCTTCCACAAAGAGACAGCAATAAGGAAACAAGGAGAGAAATAAAAAAGCATGATACCACGAATTATCAAGTTACCTTCCATGGAACCAAATTAAGAAGTTCTACATAGTTCCCCCTTCTTAGTGCTGCTAGGTCAATATGGCGAGGAATATAGTCAATGCACACAACTAGAGGCTTTACATCACATTTCTGAAATGAACATAGAAAAACATTAAGAAATAAGTATCATAAATACTACCCATATCAAGTTCACAATACAGTACAATACAATTGTGTACATTTCCTCTAAAATTAAGAGAACCAATTAGCTGCTAGAAGTAATATCTGGTATCAACAATAGTTATAGGGACATATCAAAAACTTCAGTAGATAAGCCATTTGATAACAGAATTACACATTTGGAATTCAATTCAATTGTCCTACATACTATCAGATCAAATCCTGCACTCCATGTCATGTAAAATGGATAGATTTAGTTTATGGGCCACATATTAACTAAGTGTTCAATCCTCAAAACTTGACTTCTAGGTGAAGCAAATAGAATAAAAGAAATCATTTGTAGCTGGTAAGATTTTCTGGTTTGGGTTCCGAAATGAACATACTCATCTCATTATTTCCCGAAAGATGAAAACATGTGATACTCCCAAGTTTCACCGGTTTCAATAATAAAAGATGTTGCATTAAGATGGCTGCGACACAATACAGACCAGGACACAACAAGAACTTTGGTGTATCTACATATATTCTGGCATGGCGCTCTCTAATATCTTTCAATTCAGATGCTATTTTCATGTGTCCATGACAAGAAACTACTACACAGTGATTGAAAAGTTCAAATTTTGGGCCAAACATCGCTGGAATATAAAAAACTAACTTAAATGATTAAGAATAAAAATCTCAATAGAAGCTACTTTGCTAAGATCTCTACATAGGATAGAATTTAAATAAGAAAAAGATACTTATCAATAAAGCTCCAAATATGAGACGGTGTGTAATAGAACTGTAAAAAAGTAGGAATTATGGAAGTTGCCTGAAAGAAAGGAAGTAATGCCTCCTCCACAGTGATTTGGCTTCCATAAGATCCGCTCTTTTCCCCTCTCATTTCCACCCCAGTAGTATCATTAGGTAGGGTAGGAGATTCTTCATCAAATGAACCCTTACCAAAGAAGCTAATAAGGAAGTTGAGTTGGCCTTGATCAAGATGTAAACGCATAGGCATAAACTCCAGAACTAGCCTGAGAAAAAATAATATTCAGAACTGGACGATATTTATGAGTACACAGCTGATGCTTAGAAAATAGAAGCTACAGGGTGCAATATTAGTCATGCATTCACAACTATTGGGTGTTATAAGGGTCTTTCTCACACTTTTATGTCTATTTAACAAATCTGTCACCACCTTATTCAGGACAAGAAAGATAAAAGGAACTCTCGTAGCAGCACTACATGGAACATTTAGGTGTTTCAGATGCACAGAACAGACTTCAGCCACCATAAGTTCATGATATAATATTTCTAAATGGTCCAAATCAACATGCACAGAAACACAAAAATTCAACAATGAGTTTTACAAAATACTTATTAGCAATGATGTAAATAAATCTCCCGTCAAAAATACAATGCTGTAAATTAATCCAAATATTATCAATACTAAAAAATTAAATTAAATTAGAGTTCTGTCATAAAACAACAGAAAATAAAAATTTACGTTTGCTGTCAAATTAGTCTTTAATGTACATGCAATCCTACACTTTAAAAAACCTCAATAAGTTATCCGCAATTCATCATTAACCTTAGTCCAAAGATTACTTAGTATTCTTAAGTATGGTTAATCGGTCAAGTTTATTGCTATGAAATCACTAATGTTTATGTAATCATTGTTTGTTGTTGATACTTAACTAAGGTAAACCCTAGTGTTTCACTATTATTATCATCTAAGTATCGGATATGATAGAGGTACTTGCTTGCTATTATGTATATTGCTTTGCCTACCTAACCTTATTTTGTAGAAAGACAATTTGGATAATTCAAAGCAAGGTTATTCATCGACATGTGCTGATGATACAAGGAAATGATATTGGGCCAAAGATACAAGAACTCAAGCCAAGTGAAGACAAATCAAAGCGAAGATTGTTTAAAGTCTTTTGTTCGTATAATTTGTTATCTTGTATGTCTTCGGTGAGGATAGCGATGTAACACTAGAGAATGAGGTGCACTTGGAAGCTCAATCCACCAAACCTTATATAACACATAAAACATATTATTCTTGCATGCATTCTATTTAGATATACCCTGTTTGGTTCGACGAAGTGCGTCGAAGTGAAAAATCCCCAAATCAACATTTTGCGTACGCATTGCGTACACACATCATGTATACGCATATTTTTTTACTTCCTTCATTTGGGTGCTTTGAAGAAGTGGAGGTTAGAAGTGAAAAATTCAAAAGTCTTGTGTTTGGATGGTTGTTGAAGTGATTTGGGTACTTTCTATGTTTGGTTTGTAAAGAAGTTGTAGTGGACAAGGTTGTAAAAAGCGCTAGGTGCTAGGCGGTTGGACACCAACCGCCTAGCGCCTGGACGGCCGCCCAAATTTAGGCAGTCGACGGCAGAAATAAAAAAAAACATAAAATTTGAGATGCCCTAACGTTTTTGTTCACTTCAAACTCACCTTGGTAGCAATGTAACATAGATAACGCTCCTTGTGCAGACCACCTTGGTAATAGTGTAACACATAGACGAGACTCTTGAAATCCATCACATGTAGACTGCATATAAAGGACTTTAGCTGGGTACTATCCCATCACCAGAAAGCGCAAGTGGTGGAGAGAAGAAGTCAGTGGTACTCTCTCTCTCTCTCTCTCTCTCTCTCTCTCTCTCTCTCTCTCTATATATATATATATATATATATATATATATATATATATATATATGTCCAACTCATAATTGGCAAATTCGTAGGTTCAATTCTTGCTGGATGCACGCCAATGGTTCAATAAGTCGAGGAAGGTAATCAAAAAAGAAAGAAGAACTCATCTCTCTCTCTCTCTCTCTCTCTCTCTCTCTCTCTCTCTCATATATATATATATATATATATATATATATATATATATATATATTGCATTCTTAACAAGTAACACAATTGGACATATACATAGTTGTTGTCTCTGTTCCTTGTGCAGTGTGAAAAAATTAAATTAAATTTAGCCTATAGAAAAAACACATGTAGACTATAGTAGTACTACGTTGTTTCTTGTAGAGTGTGCCTCCCTGGTCAGCAGCTACTCCTTCTCCAGCAAGCTTCTGCAACTTCACTGTTTGTTCTTATATTTTTTGCACTGACTTCCAAAAAATGAAAGAACAAAAAAATGAAAAACATAAGAAAAAAAAAATAGTCTCAGAAAAAGAATAAGATGAACTCATAAGAAGATGAAGAAGAAGAAGAAGACTCGCCTGCAGATTCCGGTCTGCTGCTTCTCCTGCAGTTGGCTGCTTCTCCTGCTTTATGTGCAACTGCAAATTGAGGTAGGGCAGCCAGATATTTGCTTTACTTCAAGTTGCTTCTCCTACCGATGAGCGCTTAAACCCGATTTTCCTCTGGATCTGCCCAGATCCTGATTCTGGTCAAAATCTAGGCGGGCCATAGGCAACTAGCGCCTGGGCGCCGACTAAAACCGTCTTTTAGAACACTGGTAGTGGATAAGTGATAGAGTTCTTCTCTTTTGATAGCATGTGATGTTCTCTTTTGATAATAGGATTTCCTAGTGCAACGCAAAAGGAACGAAGGATTTCCCACCTCAGATAAGTCCAAATCACTCTAAAACATGAGAATGTCAAAATAGGAGGTGGGAGGAGACATGATTTACTATTTATGTCATTCAAGAGACTTTTCTCATTCTCTTCCAAACCAACCAAACACGTGAAGTGGCCTCCTTTGGCCCAAATCCTAAAAAGTGCCCACTTCACTACCTAAATGCTCAAATCCAAATGGTCCCATAGTTCACAAGCTAGGAGTTAAACTATATTTTCAAATATCAAACTACTTCTAGATTTGCATTTACATCCAGTCCAACACTCTTTTGTTGTTTCAATCATATCTGGAGGTGTATACATTATTTTTACTTGCAACTTAGGTTTTTAGAAATTTTTCTAAAAGTCATATGTTCACAAGTTTTCCAAAATATGTCTCTTACATTGTCAAAATCAAGACACAAACTACATATGTCGTCATAATTCTCTCTGCAGTCCAGTACGACACACCTTCACTCTTTGAGCCATATCCTGATCTATACACGTCATTTTGACTTGCAAAATAGCTTTTTGAAAACTAGACTTCAAGACCTTTCTATCATGTAACTTTAGACAAATTTCAACTAGAACATGTTCAAAATCATACATCTATATCATGCACTTTTCTGTATAGCAAAACAGCATATTGTCTGTATACAGTATACAACCCAAAAACATTTCTTTCTAGATGCTTTTTACTCCCCTTACAGTATAGTGCCAGTATACTGCTAGCCTTATGTTTGTCCACCTTATATGTTACCGGTACATTGTCAGTATACTGGTAACGACTATATTTGTGTTGTGGGCTATATATATGGTCTTATTGTGATTCTTTCAATCTCTCCCTTGAGCTAAAAAATAAAATTTTCTTTTTTTTGGAATAAAGATATAATTATTATTTAGCTCTTCATTTTTTTCAAATCATAATTAATGCTCAACTTTTTTAGGGGTAGTTGAGTAAATTCTTCAAAAATTCTCTCCTCTCAACATTTTCCTCCCACTTTGGGGAGGAAAAAATTTTAGTGGGGCCACAGGTTCCTCTCAAATTCCTCTCCATTTTTCTTCATCTCTTCCCAAACACCATTACTTTACATTTTTCTCCCAGTTTCCCTTCTACTTTTTCCTTCCCCCCATTTTCCCCCTTCCCAAAATAATATGTTAACTTTCCTTCACTTAACCCCGCTTAACTCTGTTTATTTTTTTTCCCCTAAATCCAAGTAAAGCCAAAGAGCTTTCATTTGGCCAAAATTTTATCCAAGTGTGTAATATTGTGAGCTTCATAGGATCTTCGTCGTGTGATCAAGAATATCAATGTTTCTCTTTTAAAAGAGGTTGAAGTCGACGAGCCTTCGTATCTAAGCTCGTGTTTGAAGTTGGCAAGCATTCCGAAAGCTTGTGTGTAGAAGTTGGCAAGATCTTCAAATTAATGCTCACATTGTAACTATTTCATAACAGTGGATTAAAGCTAGAAAGAGTTCCGAAACTGGACTGCCTCGCGGAGGATACCATGATACATCGAATGTTTGATTCTCTCTTTACTTATAGCACTTGTTTTAAATTGCCTATTAGACATCTTTAATTGTACTTAATTTTCATTAAACCCGATTAACCAACCCCACCCCCACCCCTCCCCTAGGGTGCTTTCAACAACTTCTTTTGCAGTAATGTATGTATGATAAGTTTAAGAATAAACGCCTGAAGAAAAATATATAATCTGCAGCAAAGGATATATAATACTCAATATACTAGGATTTGTCGATTTAATATTTAAAAAAAACACTAAGCTACTATGAAGAAGAAACTCGAAGTAAGCAATGATATGTTAATGGACCAATAAAATCACTGTAAAGATAGTCATCTTGTTTTAGTTCTGGGTTCTGATATCATAAATAAGTTTAGTGCATGGATCACTTAAGTATCCGAATATACACAACATCAAACACCACATAAGAAGATAACTGATAATTACCTGTAGTCTTCAACAGGTATCAACGGATCAGGCCTTACAGTTTCCAAGTCAAGCTGGAAAGCTTTAGCACAGGATTCTCTATGATGATCTCTAGAATTATAGTATCCTAGCACCTATCAACAAATCAAATAGGAAATATTAGGCACTGCTTACAATGAAGTAAAGATAGACCTAAACAAGCACAACTTTGGACATTCACAATTTCAAATATCATACCATTTTCCAAGGTGCATTTTTGCTTCTGTCACAGAGATGAAAGTCCTGCACGGAGAGAGAAAGCTTCGACACACTAATTTCCCCATCAGGATATATGGTACTTTGAAGGTTCAGCCCTGATAAAACAAGCTCTACACTTACACTTTCATCTCTGGCATGTGAATCCAATTTTGAAACTCTCCTTGGTCTAGACCAGTCAAGCCCAGCGTACATTCTCCATCTAAAATCTATATTTTTAAATTGTATCCTCCCTTTTTCTCTGCACTTCTCAGCAGGATCAGTACTGAGGGACATTGACTTGTCCTTTTGTTGACATTTTGCACTTACAGGCTGATTGGAAACCTTTGAAATGTGGTTTTCTACTATCATCAGCGAGTCATCTTCGTACCACCCACCCTTTCCACATTCATCATTCCTAACAGTAACATCAAACTTGGATCTATGGTCATCAGGTACAATACTATTGGATTGCGATTTTGACGGTGAAAGTACCTCCGACAGATAATAACCTTCAATAATTTGAGGTGAAGATATTTTACGTACAAATGGTTTATAGCTGTTTCCTGAACCTGATCCATATTTTGAATTTTCATACAGAGAATTTAGAGAAGAGCCGGATGTAGCAGTGCTGATGTTGAGCTTATTTCTTTTATTAGACAAAATGTCATTAACTGGCGGATGAGATTCACAATGAACAAGAGGTCTGCATTCTTCTTTGATGTTGAAAGCATTCTCAAGAATCTCATCTAGCAGTCCAACAAAAACACCTTCATCGTCACTATTTGGTAACTTGTCTGAATTTGATCTAACAGAAATACTATCAAAATTATTTCCCACATCATTTAAGATGTTTTCAGTATTCTTCTGTTGAACAGTATTCCATCTAGATTGCAAATGTGACAGAGCATCTTCGATGTCAGGTGCATAGAGCTGCTGAAGTTGAGCACCTAAACGAATAAGACCATTAGTTGTGTCATGGCAGGTATCCAGATTGATGTGTGATTCAGCACAATCAATTTCCCAAAGCAGGTCTTTGATTCTAATTACAGCCTGAACAAGGGCCACCTGAGCTACTTTGACATAGCCAGCTTTCCGAAGGTCACTTGCATGATAACCACCAGTGGCATTAACTGGTCCAGACGGTTCACAAATTAAAAGACCTACATCATGTACTTGGATATTGTAATTGGTGGCGGCAGACTCTGCTGATGCATAATTAGAAAGGCTTAATGATGCGGCAGCTAGAAGACCTGCCACACATTGCTCGCCTCTTCTTTCATTGATTTCGCCAGAATTAATACCTTGAACATCTGGAATTTCCCCATTGATACCTTTTGTGTACGGTTCATAACTCAAGGCAACATCCACCAAATCAAGAAAGAATGATCCTTTATAAGATCCATCATCTGCAGACGATTTACTCTGAGTGCAAGAATCACTCGGCTCGATATCATGAGGCAAACTAAAAAATAAGCATATTGCACTAACCCAATCGACGCGCCCACCAGGTGCAATTATGGTTCCACCCCGAACAATAACTGATGTAGAATTCTGAAGTGCTTGTGGATTTTGTAGGTATTGGATTGTTGTACCAGCAGAACCGAAAGACAATGCATTGGCACCCTTACCATCACCTCTTCTGATTGTGGAATTACTACAGGTGACCAGAAGAAGATTTTCTGCCTTCTTATTGCTATGGAGGACAGAGCCCCACAGTTCGCCTTCTCCATGGCATAGCCAGAAAAGTGTCGCATCACCAACTCCACCAATATTTGAGACTGATAGCAACTCTATCTTTTTAATGTTCAGTTTAAAGGAATTCCACGAACCCTCGAGTTCCTTCTGTATTTTATAATTGACCTCCACAACTTCATCCAATTTGACGCAGAGATCCAAGACACCACAATCTATGAGAATGGAAGATTGTGATACACCATTTACACTTCGAGAAGATTGACCAATTTTTACACACCCACTGGAAGCAGTATCCATACTATCGGCTTCATTCAATAACCTGCTCATGCTTTGCTTTAACAGATTATTTAGCTTTAGAATATCATGGTTGCTAAGATTGAACCAAATATGTGACAACTGAACATGCAAGAAAAAAGCTGAACTCAGAATCAGTTCTTGACGGATATGGGAACTTGTCTCCTCGGAATCCTCTGCTGTTGTCACAGAGGAAAACTCACAACTTTTTCCAGCCACTTTATTCCTACTTTGATCATGTGAAGACGTCAAACTCCATGCTCTACCAGCCATCCATGGCCCAGTAACAGGACCCTTCTGCCAAATCATGGTAACTCCAGGGAGATGGTTAACTGTGGCATTGGTGCCAGAAAGAATTTTAACAGCACAGATGGATTGCTTGTCCAGTGTGCTGTATTTGTTAGTTAAATCATCTTTTCTTGCAGAACCAGCCAAATAGACATTGAAGTCTCCAATGCTAAACTGAATAGAAGTTGAAGGTGCACAGGAATTACCCTTTAAAGAGCTTGTGCTTGCAGGAAGTGAAAATGCCTTGGAAACATTTCCAGAACCATGGGTTGGAGAATGTTCTAGTATAATAAACTCATCAAAGGAACTTGAATCTCTGAAGTCTTCACAATATTCAGAAGGAAAACAAAATATGATCCTTGCATGGGGAAGGAAAAAGCTGCCTTGCAGACTCTCTCTCGAGGAGACTGTTGTTGGGTAAGTAGTAGAAGTTTGAGTCTTATCACCACTGGGGACGGATGGATTATGCTGCTCACCCATGACACCAGGTGAACATCTTTCATTCAGACTGGTTTCCTCTAAAGAGCTTTCAACTTGTTTAAGAAGATTCAAGAGCATATTTACTATTGCGAAGTGAATCCAGAAGATGAAAGGTGGAAGATGGACTGAGAATGATGTTGATGTCGATGTAATCCCATCCAAATCTATGGAACTGACAGTAAAATGGCAGGTGAAAATGCCAAAAGATTCAAACAGTACAACCTTGACTAGTCCATCCTCGCTTTCTTTTGCAATAGATTTAATAGATGATTCTGAATCATGCTCCTGGACAGAGAAGGGGAAAGGAGGGAGAGCACCTTGAACTTCTTCCTGTAAGTTCTTGCTTAGTAGAAAGCGATCTAATGAACTACTATCATAATCAGGGACCCCAAACCCCTCAGCCTGAATTTGACTGTCATGGTACTCATAAACCTTGGCATGCATGATAGATGCTTCAAATTTTGTCTTTTGAGGGCTAATCTGTTGTGCATAGGTAAAGTGAAGTTAGTAAAAGTAGATCTATAACTACAAAATGAGAATATTATTCATATCTACAACTACAAAATTTAGGTACCATTCATATCTGAACAGTGGAAAAAGTATGTACCTGTAAATTGAAAGCTACATTTTTACACTTTGCCTCAAGATAGTGAACATTTGGACTGACATATTTAACTTCCATGATACCAGACTTATCAATATTCAGGGATGAAAGACAGCTCATGTACGAATCAGAATTATGGGCATTTAAATATCCATTGCTAAAATTACTGGATGAAAGGCCTCCACAAAAATCTCCAGGCGGGTCATTCAAATGTTTTTCATCCACCAAATCATGTGAATTATTCTGTTTCCCATCATCAAAGGAAAGGAGAACAGAAACCTCAGCAATAGCAGCTCGTAAACTTGTCTCGACGTTCTGCTGCTCTGCATGACAAAGAGAGGACAGCAACCAATGGTCAAAGCCCAGTTAGATTACTCTTTAGCATTCTGAAGAAAATGTATGTCAATGTTAAAGAAGTAAGAACACTAAACAGAATATATCTTCCCACTATTCAGTTTAGACATAGGTGCTCTAGCAAGAGATGTTAGACAATAGATTCCTTTGATTTTAAGTTTGTTAGAGAGAGTTTGAATATAACATTTTTTCCACAAATCAGGACAACATCATCATGAGTCAATGTTCAGCAAAGCTGCAAGTCATACAAAACAATAGATGTATAGACGACATAACTGTTGCAACATTATAGCTGTTGTGCCACGTGAATCATGTCCTATCGAAAGATCTAAAATATAGCAAGTATGAAAGCATAAATTACAGGACACTAATGACAGAGGATAGCAATTACCTATAGGAATCTGCACTGATCCAGAAGCAAGATTGGAAGCAACAGTTATTGCACTGAAAACAGAACAAGTCCAGTGCCAGATACCACTATTTCCTGAATTTGCCTGAGAGCTTCGCATGCCATCGAAACATTCAAAAAACTGATCGATGCTGCAATACAGATCACTAAATTGGTAATCCAAACAGATAAATGTTCTTTACAAATCAGAGCATTATCCTTGACATTATAAGAATGCATGCAGGGGAAGAGGATTCACTCTGATAACAGAATCAAGTGAAACTAACAAGATTTCAATCAAAACAATGGCAATATTTGTTACTCTATCAAATAAATGAATTAGCAGATGCATTTACGTATTCTAGCTCTAGCATATAAATGAATCAGCAGATGCAATTACAATAGAAACATGTTCACATAAACAAAAACAATCACCTCCAGCTACTTGGTATATCTTAAAAATTGAAGAATGGTGATAAACGTTATAAACCTAGCTAAAATTAGGATGTATTAAAATGATGGTTGCGTAGTTCTCCTTTAAAAGGGGAGAGGAAATGTTTGGAAATGATGGTTGCATAGTTCTCCTTTAAAAGGAGATAGGAAATGTTTGAAAAGGACTGTAAGCCGATATAAATAGATGAGACAAAGCTTATTGCTAAGATCGTATCAGCATCATGAGATGTCTTCTTCCATTAACAGGGTCATCAATGAAGGACAATTAATGAAGTGTGAAAGAATTGATCAATATGCACAATTATAATATGCCTTCTTCCATCAAAATGCGGCCACCAATGAAGGACAACTCTAAATAAAAATACAGTGTGAAAGGATTGATTAATACTTCAGAATTTGCTTTCAACATGATGTCAACCATCATAGTTTCAGATTCCGGCCCAGATCTCTACTCTAGGAGGACATAAAGCTCATAGTCAAAATATTCATAAGTTATTAAAAAAAAATGAATAATTCGCCCAAATGAAAACGAATAAAACCACAAATAAATTGTCAGTTCACCAATAGTTCGTCAAATTCGTGAATAACACCACTTTTTCCATACAATTCGCCCACATTTATAATAAGTTCAGAACATCGATTTCTCTCCTATTTCTTTTTCCCCAAGATTGTTCCACTTTTCCAGGCTGCAGAGTCGCAGAGGCAAACCTACCCACGTTTCTCTCTCCTTTCCGTCTTCCCTCACCCACTCATGCTACCACCGTCATCCAGACACACGTACACCAACCCTAAGGGACTACTGACGATCCAATCATCCACAACTGTCGGAAAACAAGACTATGGAGACCAGTGACATCCTCCACTGGCTTACCATTCACTTTTTCATCATCACAACGATTCTGCCAAGACTTCTTTTGTCATCCAACGGCATTTAGGTTTGGTAAGATTCGAGATGGTTTAAAAATGATATCAACAATATATTTACCATCAAGACAAATAAAAATGACTGAAACTGATCCTGGAAATTATTCTTAAAAAAATCTCAACTCAGGAGTCTTTCTTTCAAAAAATTGACCTTGAAAAAGAGAGAGTAGATTTGGACTGATAGACAACAAGGAGGATAAACAAGTAGCAAGAGGATAATAATGATTCAATTATGTTTGTCACTTGTGCTTTGTCAGTTGCTATTAAGTACCATGTGTTACATCCAATTGTAACTATATGAATTATTGTTCTATAGTTTTCCTTACCGAATATTTGCCCAAGTTTTACCGAATATTCCAAACTTTTGTCCAATTCTAAACTTTTCAAACCCGCCAAACTTGTTACCATGGTAAAACCTACAAGCTTACTGACTTGGTATGGAAACTGACCTTAGTGGTCAAGCTATCTTAAGTCATGTGACCAAGGAGCAACTACAAGGATTGTATATATTTTTTAATAGTCAATCTAGAGCAGAAAAACATACAAAACAGCTTGCCTTAATTGGCAGGCATATGTAAGTTGCTAGAGCCTAGAATATCCAACTAAAATGATCCTTCGTACTGAATCATACTTACTGAAGAAATCCAAGTCAAAGTGGCTTGCAGATTATCAAGAAAACAACACATATTCTAGAATATGGGACCAAGTCAAACTTTAAGGGGAAATAGAATCTTGCTGAAACTAGGATAAGAGTTGGTGAATATCAAATAGCTCATTTATTGAGTTGAGAAGCAAACCTTGTACCATAATCGTGTTCCAGCTCAGTTTCAACATCTTCATTGATTGATAGTGGCACCCAATTGTGAATAACATGTGTCCGAGGTAGCATAACATCTGGAAGAGTTTCTTCACTGATTGCAGAATACAAGGTTTTTGACAAATTCTCCCTTGCTGCTGTCCCAGCATCACAACCTATTATAGAAGAACCCAGAGTTGACGGATGGTTGTAATATCGAGAATTGGAAGGAATTGGTTCTGCAGCCTTATAATTAGCATGACTCCTTGAAGCAGCACCAACATTCTTGAGGGACTCCCATATGACTATCAGCCATTTAATTGTGCTGGGTTGCAGGCTTAATTGAAGAGGATCCATTGAGAAATCTGCATCAACTTTCCGAATATCTAGAGAACCATTTTTCCAAGGAATGCTCAAGTTTAATCTCCCTGAGAACCCACCATTTTCCCCAGCCAAAATTGTAACAGTACTCCCCAAAGTTGAGTTTCCTGTCTGCCACTCGCTAAAGCTCGTTCCCAGAGAACTGTTGAATTGCGGACTATTGTCAACATCATCCAACTTAAGAAACTCAATGAAAGCTCCTTGAAATTTGACAAAATTTGTTAGTTTAGCTTTTCCAATTAAACTGTCAACTATTGAATTAGAAAACACAGAAGGATCTTCAGACACACATGTTCCGTACTCTATTTCTTCCATTCTTAAGACCAGCAATCTATGAGGACCTGTTGTCTTTACATCCACGTCTAAACAAGGATCAAAAGCAACTATAAGATTTCTCAACCTCACATGAAAACTTGTAAGAAACCATTTTACGATTTTGGCAATTGTCTTCACTCCTTCATGAATATCTAAAGAAACAGACGCAGAATTTTCAGGGATTGATCCTGTGTCAAGTTTATCTGTACTATTTCCAGTACAATGTTTACTAGATTGACTTGGCACATCAACATCTGTTGTAGTATTCATATTTACATATGGAGCGAGCACAAGCTCAAGTTCTTCCACTTCAATCTGACAATTTTGTAGCTTCCATGGTATTTTAATTGATAGGGAAGCGATTGATCCTTCTTTTATCATCACTGCTGACCCAGCCATCTGTATGATAAGAATAAGCATGAATTTCATGTGACATGAGCAAGCATGTGATAAAAGGCTAAGTAATGTCGTTGGATAAGACAACAAAATGAGCAAGATAAGCTCTCCCACAACTATAGATGTTATATTTCATAATAAGTAGAAAGGCTATGACAGAAAAGAGCCACCATATTCTTCTCATTACCATTGAATACACAATAAGATTTTATATATATAACAAAAGAATGTTACTTTAATTCAATGCAATATTTACAGAAGAAGAACAAATTCTTTCTTTGTTCTTACGGATACCTAGGCACCCATAGACGTGGAAGGACGTAGCAAGCGACGAAATGCTTCAGAAAGTTGAAAATAAGCATAGATCCGGAGATTCCCAAATAGGTCAACCTTAAAATCCTTCTTATTGGATGATCATGATACTTCCCAAAGACCAAAATTCTTAATTAGTGGAGGAACAATATTACCTTTTTTGTTCAAAAATATACCAAAGTAGATGACTGACTCATTCCATACCAGAAATAATCGCAGGAAATGTGATAACACGGATTCCTATTTCTCAATGATATCCCACGATCGGGACAATAGGCCGAATCTCATGAAACCCTTTCATAGAAGTTCATTGATATCTTCTTTTTATAAAACAAATCGACATAATAAAAGGGAAAAAAGAAACATAGGCTTAGCTCAAAGCAAACTACGGCTCAAAAGAAGGAGAGAGGAGACCACTACCTAGCAATGGAAGACATCATGACTGAAAATCAGCCAAGTCTATATATATATATATATATATATATATATATATATATATATATATATATATATATATATATTCTGTTTATGCAGCGAAAAGTTTAAGGAAATGTAGACCTTGATGGGGCAGATTACCAATTTAATAATCACAATCTGCTATATGAGAGTAAAATTTTCATTTGATTAAAAAACTATTAACAATACTAAGCAAAACCAATCCACTATGATTTCTTTACAGAAATCCTTGCCAATATTAACAAAATCTTATACAACAGGAAGAAGAAAGTGTGATAATCACTATACAAATTATCTTTTTTGGCTTATCACAGTTCATAAAGTCGATGACAAAACCGAAGAATAGTCAGGTTGTGATCAAACCAATCTACAGCCAAACAATTTATCCATAAGCACTATTCTAGTTAACCCTCACCCCTAACATAGTTCATGAAGTCTATGACAAAATCGACGAATATTCAGCTTGTCATCAATTCAAACAAATCTAGAGAACCAGAAGAAGCTATATAGGTAAAAAGTAGGTAATTAACTGCAAATTTGTTTCCATATGGTGCACCGAAGCATAATTTTTGCAAGTTGACATCATTCCTACAGTCTTAGCACACACAAAACCCTAAAATATTCTCCCCCTTCATTTTAAGGGTTAGATCAATCAACTGCATTCTACCAATTTAACAGCTAATTTATTAAAATCCAAAACAGGTTTGCTGCTTTCTTCCAACTTCCTCTCCCAAACAACCAAACCCTAGAACTTTACAGATCACCATCTTCCCCAAAAGGTAGAAACACTAACCCTGATTCTTATTCTCCATCCTATGTCTACGGAGAGGAGGAGAAAGAGTAGGAAGAGCCTCTTCGACTTGGAGGACCAGACCATCTCCGCCGAGATAGGAATGCTCGCCACCACTAATTTTCGTGAAAGCTGATGTCTTTCCTACAGTTTTAGGTTTCTTTGGAAATTGGCTTCCATAGGGCACACAACAGTATGTATTTTCATGAAAGTTTATGCCTTTTACAACAATTTTAGCACATGAACACCTAAAATCCTTGAACACGATTTCAATGAGTACTCTTCAGAAAGAAAACAAAGAATTAGTCTTAGGGTTAAGCTAATCAGTTATCCCTTGACCCTTTCTATGTCAAAGCAAAGTTCTGATCGTGTTTTCCTTCATTTTCCATACAATATGTATTTCAACTGGAAAAAATTCCTACAGGAGCACAAATTTTGCTAAAGTCAATTCCTTTCCTACAGTTTTAGCCCTAAATTGTTGAAATTCGACAGTTTCCATATGATTATTCTTCAACAACATAAAAGGCATACATGTAATTTTGTGAAAGTTGATGTTTTACCTACAATTTTAGGATACAATATCTTAAATCCTCGAAAATTCAAGGTTTCAATGAATACTCTTCAGGAAAAAAAAAAGAGTTAGGGTTAGGGTTAGGGTTAGGGTTAAGCTAATAAACTGCATTTTCTTCCATAAGGCGCAATGCAGCAACTTTTCGCGAAAGTTGGCTAGCTTTCCTACAGTTTTAGCCCTCAATTTATGAACAGAAGCAAAAAATCTAGGGTTAGGGTTAAGCTAATAAACTGGAAGAAAAAAAATTCCCCATACAGTGCAACGAAGCACAATTGTCGCTAAAGTCGATGCCTTTCCTATAGTTCTAGCTCTAAATTGTTGAAACTTGGCAGTTTCCCCATGATTGTTGTTCAAGAACAGAAAAGAAAGATAAGAATTAGGGTTAGGGTTTGTGGGGAGGAGACGAACCTTTTGGTTGAGGAGGTCCGCGTTGAGGGCGAGGTCGGAGAGGTGGATGGTGCCCCTGGTGATCTGGACGTCGAGCTGGTCGAGGTCGATGTCGCCGAGAATGAAGTCCCCCAGCCTCTTCTTCAGCAGGAACTTGCACACCCTCTTGATCGCCCACCGCGAGAACATCGCCTCCGCGGACCGCGCCAAATCCCACCGAGAGAACATCCTTCTTCTTCTTCTTCTTCTTCTTCTTCTTCAATGGCGGCGGCGGAGATCGCTTCGAGCTCCCGCTTCCATGGAAGAAAAAAAAATTTCGGGGGGTGGGGGACAAAAAAAGGAATCGAGATGGTGACGAAGGAAGGAGAAGATATTTGCAAAAAAGAAGCAGAATCTGAACACGCCAGCCTTGGTGGGTCCTACATCCGCGTCAGATTCTAACGACAGATTTGTCATCTGAAAATATTTGGAGGCAGACAGAGAAAAAAAAAAAAAAGAAATTTTTTGAACAATGGAAGGATTACAACTAAATGGTCATAAACCGTCTACGTCGCAGTTATAAATAGCTTGTAATCAGGCCCGGCCCTGGCGCAGGGCAGGCTGGGCCACTGCCCAGGGCCTAAAGTGAATAGGGGCCCCAAACTGAATAGGGCATCAGTTAATATACTATGCGGACCGCTGGAGCTCAAGATCGCTGGACATTTTGCAAAATATCCAATGTCATTCCAGCGAGAGAGTGAGACTGTGAGAAAAAGATGAAGTGCTAAAGCCAGATCTCTTTTCAAAGTCATTCCGCTGGAGCTCAAAATCGATTCCTCTTCCCTAGGGCCTAGCCAGATCTGAGATCTCTTTTCAAAGTGAATAAAGAGGAAGTGCTAAAGAAAGAAAGAATTTAGAGAGAGAGAGAGAGAGAGAGAGAGAGAGAGTCAGAGAGAGAATTCTTCCTCTCCATCGATTTCTTCTAGGTTCTTGAGGTACGGATTCTTTTGTTCTTTTTTTGCTGAAATTTTAGTTTGTTGGTTGTTGCATCTTCGACTAGTTCAGATCTGGTTAGGGTTTCTACTGATCACTTCGAATCCTTTTATACATTATCGATTTAATGCCATATTTCGGAATTTAGCTGCTCTAAGTCCTGTTCTTCATCGATTGTTACGTGTGCTTGTCCTTGATTCAAGTATTGGACTTCTCTGAGTTCATTTTTTTTCTTTTCGAATTGATGCAATTTTTCTTCAGTTGCATACTGAATCGTGGTTTACGAGTCTGCTTCCATATTCTGATGATTGACCTAAGAAAGCCCTAAATGAGATGTCATAGCTAGTTAATTATTGTGTGTTCTTGTCTGTGTAATTTCTCTTGATTTAAGTTTTTTTTTTAAACTTTTCGGTGTTCAAATGCATTAGGATTAGTTTTAAGTTGCATATTTTATGTTATCAATATTACTATTGCTTTCAAGTTCTGATGATTGACATAAGAAAATTGCATAATTGACCTTAACTAATAACTATTAAGGAAACCTCAAACCTTATTTGCAAATAAAATTCCCTAACAACCTACAGGAAGCATATACACACCAAAAGAATCCTAGTTTTTCTTCAATTTATCAAAAAATAATCCTAATTTTTCTTCTCTAATTTTTTTTTGAGATAGCAATACATATACATGTCTGAATTTTTTCTTGAGAATCGATTTTTCTTCTCTAATCTGCAAGGTATATTCGGCTATTGAAAGATATAAAGTTGTTAATTTTTCTTTGAGATATAAAGTTATGTTAATTTTTTCGGTCATAGACTCATATGTTCATGTTCTGTCACTCTGTGAGACTGTGACTTCTGTCATACTTAAATGTTTTTGTTTCCATTCCGGTCATTTGAAACAGTCTTCTTAGTTCTTAGTTCTTAGCTTTTATGTTTCTGATATATAAAGTTGAACCAATTTTTTATTTATTTATTGTCTTGGTTGTCTTCTTGTACAGTGAGAATTGAAGAAAGCCTTTGGAAACAAGCCACGGGAAGTCAGAAAAGAAAAAGCCTCTGGTTGCCTACTTGTCTTCTTGTACAGGGAAGAACCGTCGAACACACTAATTTATTTCCGTGATTTTTATTGTTAATTTATTGCCTTATTTCTTAACTACAATTATGTTTCCTAGAAAACAAGCCTCTGGAAGTCAGAAAAGAAAAAGAAAAAAAATGATAGAAGAGGTTATTAAAAGCCAAAAAAATTCTCTAGATAAATATATGAAGAAAGCAAATTATTCTTATGAAAATCCTGTTGAAGAATTGGTTAGTGAATATGAACAACATATTCATTCTGATAAATTTGTACATAATGAGAATGAGATAAATTTAGAAAATCTAAATCTAAGTGGAAATGAAACTAAGCAAATCAATAGTGAAGAACCTAAAATTGTTTTCGAAAATGAGCAAATTGAAAATGATAAAAATATCAATGTGCTTGATTGGTCAGAAGCTAAAATTGTCACGACCCGTACCCGGATATTCAGGTACCGGTTCGCAAGTACGTCCAGCCTACGCCGCAGTGTCGGCGGTAGTACGCTGTCTAGACCATATTCACAGGTAATTTAAAATCTAGCTCATTCACAAATAAATAGGCAAGAATAATAACAGGAAATAGGAATGGTAAGATTTCATAAGACAAATTGCGACAAGCAAATCCACAGTTTATTACAGAACCAGAAGATAAATCGGGGACAAACCCGAGTATTATGCTGAAGGAAAAATACTAGCTAACTGGCTAACTACTCCTCAAAAGTAGTCTCCTGAGTAGCAACCGGCTCCTCAAAAGTATCATCCGCTACGTCATATGGGCCATAAAACATGGGGGCATAGTCCTCATCATCGCCTAATATCAACGGATCCAGTCAGGAAAGGAGCAAAGTACCAATACACAACAAGGCTTAAACTAAATAATTATGACAAGTAGTAAAAACTGACTAAGTATCATGATAAGAATATGCATAATAAGTAGTAAAATTAACTAGGGGTTAAATGTTATAAGTCAGAGACATGAGTAAAACAGGATTATAATGAGACAAGAAAATGGAACTGCAACAAGATAAAGAGACTATGTGTGTGTGATTGTGTATTTAGAATACATAGTTGGCATGTAGGGGATTATAAGGCTAATCAGGCACGTCATAGACGGCTATCAGTCAGGAATAATCGAGTATCCGGCTGATGGTACAGTCGCGTACCAACAGCTAGCAGTCAGGACAGGGGGAAGGGTAAACTACATGCCTCCTAGTATTCTCCCTCCCGACACGAAAAGCAAGACATGAACTCCAAAACCTAACACTAAGTGTAATCATCCAATGGTACTAGTAGAGCAAGGAACTAATTATCACAATATAAGGATTAAACTTGAAGTGCAGGTACTTGCCTGATGTTTGGATTCCAACTACGATTCTGTTCTCGGAAAATTTTCAGAAATGTCTTCGGATGCTGAAATAAATATTACCATCATGCTCAGAAGATATCAATCAGCTAGAAACGCCTGTCCTTGAGTCCAATTTGGAGACAAGGGCAAAAACGACAATTTTGGGTCAAAACGGGGTCCACATGTGGGCCCGCTTTGCACCAAAAAATGTGTCAGGGTCAAAGGTCTCTAAATTTGCCAAACTTAGTGTCAACAGGTCAGGAACGATGATACAAACCCAACGGAACTTCCAGAATTGGATTCCGATGTGCCGATCACAAAATCGTCCGTCGAGTGGGGCCTGTGGGGCCCACGACACGCGATTTCGTCAACGTTCTCGGAATTGAACCAAACTTGGGTCATAGGACCAGCGTATTGCTACGAGTCCGATGGCGCAAGTTTTGTTTCAATCCGATGAGTGTACACAAAGTTAGGGCACATTCCAGAAAGGACAGATAAGACGTTGTCTGCGGATACGCGTTGATCCCGGTGTGCACGCACACCCGAATCGACTTCTACGAAATCTCACACGTCCGTATCGACGACGCGCACGTATCTGTGAAGACCGCGCGCGACCAAGTCGTCCCGTTTGGCGGGGCGTACCCAGTTCAGGGGTGAATCGGGGCGTTGTTTTTCCTGTTTTTGGATCGCGGTTCGCGATCACCACATGACGCGATGCCCCGAACGGGTTGCACGGGCACCGAGGGGGTCATGCAGGCTACGCAACGCAACTGACAAAATCGAAAACGGGTAACCGAGCAGGGAGATACGCGTACCTGAATAGGGTCCGAAAACCCGAAGTTCACTGTGTCCGACACGTGTCCGACATGCGTCAGACACAAGAGAACTAGGGTTAGGGTTTAGGGGTTCTGCCGGAGGCGGGCCGGAGGGGGCCAGGGCGGCGCGGTGAGGGTGGCGGCGCAGGCCGGCAGCGGCGGCGCGCCGGAGCGGGCGGGGGACGGCCGGCAGCGGCTGTTGGGCTGGATCGGGGTCGGGGTTGGCCGCTGCGGCGAGGGTGAGGAGGAAGGAGGAGGAGAGGGGAGCAGCTGCGGGGCGAGTCACGGCGGCGCTGGCGAGGTGACACGGCCGGCGGGCAGGCGGCGCAGCGGGGAGGGGCGATAGGGCTCCGGTGGGGTTTGGCCGGAGAGCTGGACGGGGGGGGGGTTCTTAAATAGGGGGAGGAGGAGTCGAGCGGGGCGGAGGAGAGGCGAGGAAGGCGGGGACGTGGCCGCGGGGCCGCGCGGAGAGGGCGGGGCGCGGCGGACGCGGCGGCGGACGCGGGCGGTTGCGGGGAACTCGGGCTCGCAGGAGAGAGGGGCCGGGGAAGCGGGTCGCGGGTCGGGCGGGTTCGGTCGGGCGGACCCGACCCGATAGCCCAACGGGCCGGTAGGGTTAGGTGGGCTGGGCTGGGCTCGGTTTGGGTTAATTAAACAATTAAATAAATAAATAAATAAATAATAAATAATAGTTTTTAGGTGATTAAAAATAGGTCCGGGGCCCAATAAATTCCCAGAAAATTACCCTAAGTCCAGTTTTCATTTTACACCAAAAAATATTATTTTCATAATATTTTAATAGTAATTAACAACAAATAAAAATCATGTAATAATTAAACTGATTTTAATTACAGAAAAATTTCCAGAAATTTCCAGAAAATTGTAAAAAATCCAAGTTTAAAAATTCTTGAAAAATCAGGGGGTTTACAATCTACCCAACTTATAAAAAATTTGTCCTCAAAATTAAAATATGGTAGGGTTCTCTCTATCCAATCTAACTTGATTACAGTCTAAAGGATTCTCTCAAGTGAAAATTACGGTCTCTACCCAACTTAGAATTTACCCATCTATCATCTAAGGCTATACATCTAATAAAGCTATGTCCCAACTTTTTAATCATGGTATTGAATCCTTAAGTCTTTAACACCGAACACATCACCTATGGTATTCCCTTAATCATATATAAAAGAGTCATCATCAATGTGACCGGCCTGTGGGGTATATCTAGTACTGTCTATATATCAAACTTATACCAAGCACGAGATTTCGTCTTTCCGAAATAAGGGAAGACGAAGATCAAAGAGTTCAAGGGTGAGGTGATAGAATAGAAGTATCGGGATCAAGGCGTTTAAAGAATTCAAATGGGAATTGTCAAGCAGTTGTGGATTGAAATCCTATTCTGGTAATCATTTGTTCGCATGCTCGTATTAGTACAGTTATGTAACCGATATGATATGCTCAGTCATATCTAGAGGGCAAGTATACTAGTCAACTATATATCTCAATCCACGTGAAGTAGTCGTGCGAAGAGTGAACCAAATTACATTAAGGTTGATCAGACCGTAATACACTGATTCTGAATAGACAGTTGTATTAGTGTGTCGACCCAATAATACATGTCATGAACAAGCTTGATGAAATGATAAGCTTGCAAAACTAGGCTATATTAGCAGCATAAGTCAAGGGGGTACAACAATTATAAGTACGCTAGATGATGATGGAAGGAGGTACAACTTAATTCAAGTTCACAAAACAATACACAATAAGTACAATAACAAAAGACTCTACAATCTCTACAGTTATCAAATATAAAAGCATACCAGGTTATTAGCAAGTTCAAAATTACTAGGTTGGGGCTGAGGTCACGAACCAATAGACACGAGCTAAAACAAGACTAGAAACGGATAACTACGAATCACTTACGCGCATTAGCTACTCCAAGAGTCTGCGCGTCTCCACGGTCATCGCGAAAGCTTGTCCGCGTCCTTGTAGTGGATTACTCTGCTGCTGCTGGGCCTGTTGGAAGAGTGCTGCTTGTGGTACCAAGGGTGGTCTCGGTTCGGGTGTTGGTAGAGCTTGCTGGTTTATCACAGCATCTCGTGGTGATCTTGTAGGAATCTCGTCGCTTGCTGGAAGATCCATTACTCTGCATCCAAAATAAACGATAAGAGGCGCACAGGAATTAAGGCAGGATGCAAGTTAAGTAATTAATTCAAATCTGAGATAGATGTCAAGAACGATTCAAGCAAGTGGATGAGATCCTAAAACTTATCCTATTCTTTCTGCAGGTTTGTTCGGTCCCTAAGTTGAAACCGAACAATTTAGTCGTTGACCTGCATGGGCCACCATAAAAACGTGTCACGACCTGTACCCAGATATTCAGGTACCGGTTCGCGAGTACGTCCAGCCTACGCCGCAGTGTCGGCGGTAGTACGATGTCTAGACCATATTCACAGGTAATTTAAAATCTAGCTCATTCACAAATAAATAGGTAAGGATAATAACAGGAAATAGGAATGCTAAGATTTCATAAGACAAATTGTGACAAGCAAATCCACAGTTTATTACAGAACCAGAAGATAAATCGGGGACAAACCCGAGTATTATGATGAAGGAAAAATACTAGCTAACTGGCTAACTACTCCTCAAAAGTAGTCTCCTGAGTAGCAACCGGCTCCTCAAAAGTATCATCCGCTACGTCATATGGGCCATAAAAGGTGGGGGCATAGTCCTCATCATCGCCTAATATCAACGGATCCAGTCAGGAAAGGAGCAAAGTACCAATACACAACAAAGCTTAAACTAAATAATTATGACAAGTAGTAAAAACTGACTAAGTATCATGATAAGAATATGCATAATAAGTAGTAAAATTAACTAGGGGTTAAATGCTATAAGTCAGAGACATGAGTAAAACAGGATTATAATGAGACAAGAAAATGGAACTGCAACAAGATAAAGAGACTATGTGTGTGTGATTGTGTATTTAGAATACATAGTTGGCATGTAGGGGGTTATAAGGCTAATCAGGCACGTCATAGACGGCTATCAGTCAGGAATAATCGAGTATCCGGCTGATGGTACAGTCGCGTACCAACAGCTAGCAGTCAGGACAGGGAGAAGGGTAAACTACATGCCTCCTAGTATTCTCCCTCCAGACACGAAAAGTAAGACATGAACTCCAAAACCTAACACTAAGTGTAATCATCCAATGGTACTAGTAGAGCAAGAAAATAATTATCACAATATAAGGATTAAACTTGAAGTGCAGGTACTTGCCTGATGTTTGGATTCCAACTACGGTTCTGTTCTCGAAAAATTTCCAGAAATATCTCCGGATGCTGAAATAAATATTACCATCATGCTCAGAAGATATCAATCAGCTAGAAACGCCTGTCCTTGAGTCCAATTTGGAGACAAAGGCAAAAACGACAATTTCGGGTCAAAACGGGGTCCACATGTGGGCCCGCTTTGCACCAAAAAACGTGTCAGGGTCAAAGGTCTCTAAATTTGCCAAACTTAGTGTCAACAGGTCAGAAACGATGATACGAACCCAACGAAACTTCCAGAATTGGATTCCGATGTGCCGATCACAAAATGGTCCGTCGAGTGGGGCCTGTGGGGCCCACGACACGCGATTTCGTCAACGTTCTCGGAATCGAACCAAACTTGGGTCATAGGACCAGCGTATTGCTACGAGTCCGATGGCGCAAGTTTCGTTTCAATCCGACGAGTGTACACAAATTTAGGACACGTTACAGAAAGGGCGGATACGGGACGTTGTTCGCGGATACGCGTTGATCCCGGTGTGCACGCACACCCGAATCGACTTCTGCGAAATCCCACACGTCTGTATCGATGACGCGCACGTATCTGCGAAATTCTATGCGCACGTAGCTGTCCAGACTTCTTACAAAGGGAAACGTCCTGTCAAACCAGAAGCAAACATGCTTCTCAACGGCTCTTCTAGTTCCTTCAGGTCTATAAGCTATCAACCCTTAGTCAATATTTTCTACTATTCTGACGATTGGTGGTTGGATTCTGGAGCTAATGTTCATGTTTCTTTTGATCACTCCTATTTTTTAAACTATCAGGAATCAGGTGGAGGAGGTGTAACTCTAGGAGATGGCTCAGCGGCACAGATTATAGGAAGAGGAAGAATAGATCTAAAGATGACTTCAGAAAAAATTCTGACTCTTCATGATGTGTTACATGTGCCGTCTATCAGAAGAAATTTAGTTAGTGGATCTCTCCTTGTAGCTTCAGGGTACAAGATTATTATGGAAGCAAATAAAGTAGTATTTTCTAAGAATGACTCCTTTAATGGAAAAGGATTTGTAAGAGATGGTCTTTTTATTTTGAGTACCATGAATAAAATTTCAGATCCTTCCTTTGTTGTTTCAAATGTAGAATCCTCAAATGTATGGCACAGTAGATTAGGTCATGTGAATCTAGGTTCCCTAAGAAGGATGATGAACTTAGATCTTATTCCTAAGACTCCAATAGATGATAAACATAAGTGTGAGATCTGTGTTCAAGCCAAACATACTAGACTACCTTTCAAATCTATAGAAAGGAACTCTGACCTTCTAGAGCTAGTTCATAGTGATGTGTGTGACTCAAATAGGGTATTGACCCGAGGTAGCAGAAAATACTTTGTTACCTTTATAGATGATCATTCAAAGTATTGTTATACATATCTTCTCAAAACCAAGATAAAGTTCTAGACAAATTTAAGGTCTATAAATCTGAAGCTAAGAACCAGTTAGAGAGAAAGATTAAGATCCTTAGATCAGATCATGGTGGAGAGTATACATCAAATAATGTGACCAATTTCTATGAAGAACACGGAATAATCCATGAGGTAACTGCTCCATATTCACCACAGTCCAATGAAGTTGCTGAAAGGAAGAATCGTACCCTATTAGACATGGTGAATGTCATGCTCCTCAGCTCAGGTGCTCTCGATAATTTATGGGGAGAAGCATTATTATCGGCCTGTTATATCCTTAATAGAATTCCTAGTAAGTCTAATGATAAGACTCCCTACGAATTATGGAAAGGTAGAGCTCCTAGGATCCATTATCTCAAAGTTTGGGGATGTCTGCCTAAAGTAGGAATTCCTGAACCTAAAAAGAGGAAGATTGGACCTAAGACTGTAGATGCTGTATTCATAGGATATGCCCTAGATATCAATGCCAATAGATTTCTTGTTACTCACTCAGAAGTAAATAAAATCTCTAACAATACTATTATAGAAGCAAGAGATGCAGTTTACTTTGAGAATATATATCCCTTTAAAGATAGAATTTCTTCCTCTCCCTCCAATCTCTCTCTTACTCCGTCCACCAGCTCTCATGTTCAAATATCTAGTTCATAATCCAAACAAAATATAGAACCTAGAAGGAGTAAAAGAGAAAGAATTGAAAAGAACTTAGGAGAAGGTTTCTTCACTTTTTTGATAGAGGGTGATCCCTCAACTTATGAAGAAGCAATATCTTCTCCTGATGCCCCCTTTTGGAAAGAAACCATTAACAGTGAGTATAACTCCATCATGGAGAACAATACTTGGTTTCTAGCAGACCTACCTTTTGGTAGTAAACCCATAGGTTGTAAGTGGATATTTAAAAAGAAACTTAGAGCCGATGGTACCATAGAGAAATACAAGGCTAGATTAGTAGCCAAAGGTTTTAACCAAAAAAAGGACTTAATTATTTTGATACATACTCTCTTGTAGCTAGGATCACCTCTATTAGAACCCTTCTAGCCTTAGCATCCCTTCATAATATGTCAATCCATCAAATGGATGTAAAGACAACATTTCTAAATGGGGACCTAGAGGAAGAAATCTACATGGAGCAACCTGAAGGTTTTATTACAAAAGGCCAAGAAAAGAAAGTTTGCAGATTAGTTAAATCTTTTTATGGCCTAAAGCAAGCTCTCAAACAATGGCACAACAAATTTGACATAATCATCTCAGAATATGATTTCGTGTCAAATGAGTATGATAAATGTATATACTCAAAAAATTTAGATAAAAGTTGTGTCATCCTATGTTTGTATGTAGATGACATCCTTATTTTTGGATCATCACTAGAATTGATTACTAATACCAAGGACTATTTATCCAGCCAGTTTGATATGAAAGATCTAGGTGAATCCAACTTGATTCTAGGCATGCAACTGTCCAAATACAAGGAGGGTTATACTCTATCCTTAGCACACTCTATCGAAAAAATGCAAAGAAAATTTGAATTTTTTGATAAAAAACCTGTCCTTACTCCTTATGACAGTAGTGTTGTTCTAAATAAGAATGGGGGTTCTCCTATAGAACAACACAAATATTCTCAGATGATAGGTTCTCTCATGTATATATCAAATAGGACCAGACCTGATATTTCATTTGCTGTTGGGAGACTAAGTAGATATACTAGTAACCCAAATAAGTTACACTGGATAGCATTAGAAAGAGTATTTAGATATCTTAGGGGTACTCTAGATTATATGTTGCACTATAATAGACACCTTGATATCATAGAAGGTTATTCAGATGCAAACTGGGTAACTGACTCACATGATGTAAAATCTACTATTGGATATGTTTTCACTCTAGGAGGAGCTATAATCTCCTGGGGCTCATGTAAATAAACTATCATAGCTAGGAGTACAATAGACTCCGAAATGATAGCCTTGGACACTACATGTACAGAAGCCGAATGGCTAAGAAACCTTATTATGCATATACCTATTTCTGTTAATCCTGTTCCTGCAATTTCTATAAACTGTGATAATAAATCTGTTATGGAACTACTAAAGCATGATTCTGTGAATGCTAAGATGAACAGGCACCTGCAGCTGTGCTTCAGGTCTATAAAGAGCCTATTAGGCAAATATGTGGTTCTTGACTATATAAAGTCAGAAAAGAATCTTGCAGACCACTTGACGAAGGGTCTGTCTAGGACTTTGATACTAGAATCATCGAGGGGGATGGGGTTACGCCCATAAGTAAATTAAGTCACCAGCAGTGGCAACCCAACCGAGTATGACTGGAGATCCCAAGAAGCCGGTTCAATGGGTAGGAACAAGCTGGACTTAGGTGACTTTTATGGAACACTGACCTGAGATTAAAATCTCACTCTAAAATATCCAAGTGGCTGTACATGCGTACAATGATTCCCCATCCCTATGGTGACAGTGTTCTTAAGTGATATGGTTAGGATGAGTTTTTTTAAAAAAAATCTTAATAGGTCAAAGCTGATATGCGAGGTTGAAACCTATCACCAACCCTTAAGGACTTACCTATATGAGAGGTCGTGAAGGCCGTGACTATGGGACAGGAGGATACTAGACAACTCTCATGAATTGGATTAGTGCGCATGGCCAACTAAAAGCGCCACCCGTTAGACCCAGAACCTCTAGCGTACTATGTGTGCTATATTTTCGAATCTGGTAAAAGAAGTCCGATTCAAGGCATAGTCCATCAAGCACTTCTTCAGACAAAGACAATAGTCACTAAGTGAGATTCAAGGCCGTAGTCCATCTCATCTATGGATAGTATATACCTGCCCAGAAACTCTTCCTTTTAATTTCTTTGTCACTTCTATTTTGGAACTTGACCTTTTGGGGGGGGGGATTGTTAGCTTTGCTTGAGCAAAAGCTCAATTTCCTTCTTTCCTTTAGTCCCACATCGGATGGGCCAACCCCTCCTTGTGTGTATATATTATTTCCTCTTCATTGCTTTCTTAAAGATGTTGTGTGGGGAACCCCTTGGGCCACACGCGTGCGCCGTCGCCGCCGCCCGGCCCAGTTCGGCGCGCGTAACGGGTGCGGGTATGTGCCCACACCTGCGGGCGCCGAATGCTGATCCAATTTACTCTTCATGTTCGGACTGGGATCCAAAAATCTTTTTGCTGCTCTTTATTTTTTGAACCCATTTGGCTCTTTCAAATTTGAACGTTGAGGCTTATGTCCAGATTCATTGAACTTTGTAACAGCTCTTTTGACAGCCTTTTTTCACGTTTTATTTGCTCCTTAATGGCCTGTTTATGAGCCATTAAGTACCCTGTCTGTGGCCAGATTCATTGAACCTTGCAACAGCTTCAGCCTATTTATTTGGTCTCATTCTCCTTCATTTTTCACAGAAAACTCTCCTACGTGAAACCTCTATCTCTCTTCTCTCAAACCATTTTGTTCTCTGAATCCTTGCTCTGGGCAGAGCTAAGTTCGGTCTCTCTGTAAACTCCCTCACCAAAAATAGATATTTTGTGTATATTTTATATTATTATAGATATTGAATTTCTTTAGAGTATTCTGTTATTTAATTAGCAAATGAATTTCTTGATATATTTACTTATATAAATATTTATTTAGAATCATTTTTAGGTTATTTTAGATTTTTAAAATTAATTAGGATTTATTTGGATATATATAGTCTTAATATTAGATAGATGCTAATTTAGTGTTAATAGATATTAATAAGATTTTATAAATTATTTGTATTATATTTAATTATATTCAAGATTATAAATTATTGAGATAGATTCAAACTCTACTTTAAATTAATTCAAATCCTGAACCTACTAGGAAATCAACTTCATGCATATCCTATCCTTATTTAAATTCATCATAATCCTATCCAAATTAACCAATCCTAGTTGTATTTAATTAAGTAGTCTCCACCATTATAAATACCTCATCCTTCATATTTTTCTTCCCCAAAATTTCTCTCTTTTTTGTCCAAAAATAGTCAAAATTCGTCATAAATTCAGCCTCATTTTCTACTAGTTATGACGAATTAAAAAGACGATATCTCCTAGCTCCGGACTCCAAACGAGGCCTAGTTTTTTTTGTTAGAACGATAATGAGGTTAGATTTCTGATTACATAAATTGTTTTTCTAAATTATTAGTATTAAATTCTGGAAAATTCGTAGAGCACAGCATATCCGAAAATAGACGTGTTTCGATATTTTTGCGATTTCGGGAGAACCAGGAATCAGAATCACGAACCGTTTAAAGTTTCGGAAAGCTAATGTCGAGATCATCGACATATATTTTTCCCAGAATTTATTTCGAAGTATTTACATACTGTTAATTCTGTAGAACTTCTAGGTTAGAATTTAACCATCGGTGCACAATACAAAATTTATATGTGCCATAATTCCCAAACGAATTTGAATTCGAACGAGCCGTAAATTCCAGCATATTTTTGAAGCTGAAATCTACAGGAAATCATGCATGAAAGTTGAGTTTGTGTCGGTTGACTTTTCGGTTAACAGATCGCCTCGATTTGCGTGCCATGAGTCTCGAGTTAATAAAATTTAGTTTTTTTGGACAAAATTTAGGAATTAACATAAAAATCAGAATAATAAGATTAAAATAGGATTTTAGAGTAATTATTCTAGAATTAAATAAATAAAAATAAATTATCTTTTGACGTGATAAATTTGTAATACATAGGCTATTTGGACTGTGACTTGGACTCTGATTCATACCAGCAGCAGGACCCCAGGCAAGATACCTTGCCAAATTGTTACAGTACTTTTGCATGCTATTTATATTTCTTTATATTGCATTTCTGTTTATTCTTGCATGTGTAGTTTTCTTCCAGTCATTACTATGTATTAGATATGTTGACACACACATGACACTTAGTATCATCGAGGACAATCATTAGGCGTATGGGCTTTTAACCACTCTGGTAAACCATAGTAACTAGCACGCACTATGGTGGTCGTGTCCGATGGTCGCTACCCCAGAGGTATGTCGATTGATGGAGTCCGAGGGTCGCTACCCCAGAGGTATGTCGGCTGATGATGTCCACTGACGAGCGTGAGGTTGTGAGGATTAGATCGAGTAGCCTACCCTTGCCCATACGTCGAAAAGTTGTCCTCATTTGCATTCATATAGATTGTCTTGTACAGCGTACTTATTTATTTTTAAACCATATGCATGTTTACTGTATTCAAATCGGCTCGTATTTTATGTATCTTGTTACGTCCCTCTGAGGACCTGGTCCGCTGCCAGGTGTATCTTTTCTTGAGTATTTGCAGGAGCACAGACTTGGATGGTTACATGTGATCCGAGGATGTCTTCTCTTCGAGCTGTGATGGATAGCTGGTATTCTTATATTGTGTTGTGGTGTTGTACTCATATTGTATTTGCTCTTATATTCGAGTTGGTAGTGGATTTGTTTCCATCCAACTATCATCCTTAGATACTTCTTATTGAGATCTAGTTTCATAGATATTGGTTATTTATTTCTATATGATTTTGGTGGATGAGATTTAGATTTTACCCTGTGACTTGTATTACATTTTATACCACTTGTGGATTTTGTATTCATATTACAGCGTACGTATGGATTTGGTTTCCATATATTAGAGTTGCCATATCCATGCGGCTGGCATGTTTACGTGTTCCTAGTCCTACGTATTTGGGACTGGGGCGTGACATGTTTTTGTGGTGGCCCATGCAGGTCGAGAGCATATTGTCTCGGTTACGTTACTGTAACGAACAAGCCTGCACCTAGGACTAGAGTATAGGATCTCATCCATAATTGACTGTGATTCATCTCCTCCTATCTGTTCTATTTTGAACAATTGTATCCTGCTTGATTTATGTGCTTCCCTAATAGTTCCTTGAGTATAGTCTTCTGCTAGAATATAGGAACCCCTGTTATTAGGATGATAATTAGAGTAGCACACCTATTAAGAATACAACGAGAATATAGACACATCACTAAGTTTAGAATATCTAGTGAACCCTAGAATTCCTTATCTCTAGAATTGGTTTACCATTACCCTCTGATGTATTATGAAGACTTAAGGATAGTATAGACACTACTAGAGTTAGTTAGAAGTTTTACCATAATGTTTGACACCTAGTATCACATAGTCTTTTGACCTATTAATTGAAGTGTAACCGAATAATATTTATCGCATGCTAGCAAAAGACGACAGTGTTTATTCAGACCATAGAATTTAGAGGTCCTTGCCCTATTTGGTCGACTAGCGACTTAGATAAGGAGGTTGTATGATAACTGTAGAGATTGTAGTATCTTTTATTATTATTGCTTATGTTATTTTTGCTTTTGCGAACTTGAATTATTTTGTAACTTCTCACATCATAATCCAGCGTTATATTTTCTGTGCTACCTTGAATTATGCTGCTATTATAGCCTAGTTTTTGCAAGCTTAATCTTATATCGAGCTTGTTCATGACATATGTGTTATTGGGGCCTGATCAACTACACTAATACAAATTGTCTAATCAGAATCAGTGTATTATGGTCTAGCTAGCCATAATGCGCTTGATTCGCCCTTCGCAATAGTATTTTACATGGATTGAAATGTATAGTGGACCAGTAGACAAATATACTTACCCTCTAGATACGACAAAGCATATCATATCAAGTACATAACTGCACCGATATGAGCATGCGAATAGGAAATTACCAAATTAAGATTTCAATCCACAACTGTCTTGACAATTCCCATTTGAATTCTTTAAACGCTTTGATTACCATACTTCCATTCTATTACCCCTCCTTGAACACTTTTCCGTTGCTTTCCGTCTTCCCTTGTTTCGGAAAGACGAAATCTCGTGCTTGGATATAAGTGATACACGGATAGTACAAGATATATCCCATAGGCCAATCATATTATTTGGTGACTATCTTTCATAATTGATTAAGGATATATCATATATGATATAGTTGGTGTTAAAGTTTTGAGGATTGAATGACATGAGAAAATAAATTGAGGAATATTTTCTTAAGTGTAAGAGCCTTATGTGATAGATGGGTAAATTCTAAGTTGGGTAGAAATTACATTATTAAACTTGAGGTAAATTCTTTTAGATTGTGATCAAGTGAGATTAGATAGAGAGAAACCATGTTCTATTTTAATTTCGAGGACGAAATTTTTGTAAGTTGGGTAGATTGTAAACCCCCTCACCCAAAATAGATATTTTGTGTATATTTTATATTATTATAGATATTGAACTTTTTTAGAGTATTCTGTTATTTAATTAGCAAATGAATTTCTTGATATATTTACTTATATAAATATTTATTTAGAATCATTTTTAGGTTATTTTATATTTTTAAAATTAATTAGGATTTATTTGGATATATATAGTCTTAATATTAGATAGATGCTAATTTAGTGTTAATAGATATTAATAAGATTTTATAAATTATTTGTATTATATTTAATTATATTCAAGATTATAAATTATTGAGATAGATTCAAACTCTACTTTAAATTAATTCAAATCCTGAACCTACTAGGAAATCAACTTCATGCATATCCTATCCTTATTTAAATTCATCATAATCCTATCCAAATTAACCAATCCTAGTTGTATTTAATTAAGTAGTCTCCACCATTATAAATACCTCATCCTTCATATTTTTCTTCCCCAAAATTCCTCTCTTTTTCGTCCAAAATAGTCAAAATTCGTCATAAATTCAGCCTCATTTTCTACTAGTTATGACGAATTAAAAAAATGATATCTCCTAGCTCCGGACTCCAAACGAGGCCTAGTTTTTTTTGTTAGAACGATAATGAGGTTAGATTTCTGATTACATAAATTGTTTTTCTAAATTATTAGTATTAAATTCTGGAAAATTCGTAGAGCACAACATATCCGAAAATAGACGTGTTTCGATATTTTTGCGATTTTGGGAGAACCAGGAATCAGAATCACGAACCGTTTAAAGTTTCGAAAAGCTAATGTCGAGATCATCGACATATATTTTTCCCAGAATTTATTTCAAAGTATTTATATACTGTTAATTCTGTAGAACTTCTAGGTTAGAATTTAACCATCGGTGCACAATACAAAATTTATATGTGCCATAATTCCCAAACGAATTTGAATTCGAACGAGCCGTAAATTCCAGCATATTTTTGAAGCTGAAATCTACAGGAAATCATGCATGAAAGTTGAGTTTGTGTCGGTTGACTTTTCGGTCAACAGATCGCCTCGATTTGCGTGCCATGAGTCTCGAGTTAATAAAATTCAGTTTTTTTGGACAAAATTTAGGAATTAACATAAAAATCAGAATAATAAGATTAAAATAGGATTTTAGAGTAATTATTCTAGAATTAAATAAATAAAAATAGATTATCTTTTGACGTGATAAATTTGTAATACATAGGCTATTTGGACTGTGACTTGGACTCTGATTCATACCAGCAGCAGGACCCCAGGCAAGATACCTTGCAAAATTGTTACAGTACTTTTGCATGCTATTTATATTTCTTTATATTGCATTTCTGTTTATTCTTGCATGTGTAGTTTTCTTCCAGTCATTACTATGTATTAGATATGTTGACACACACATGACACTTAGTATCATCGAGGACAATCATTAGGCGTATGGGCTTTTAACCACTCTGGTAAACCATAGTAACTAGCACGCACTATGGTGGTCGTGTCCGATGGTCGCTACCCCAGAGGTATGTCGATTGATGGAGTCCGAGGGTCGCTACCCCAGAGGTATGTCGGCTGATGATGTCCACTGACGAGCGTGAGGTTGTGAGGATTAGATCGAGTAGCCTACCCTTGCCCATACGTCGAAAAGTTGTCCTCATTTGCATTCATATAGATTGTCTTGTACAGCGTACTTATTTATTTTTAAACCATATGCATGTTTACTGTATTCAAATCGGCTCGTATTTTATGTATCTTGTTACGTCCCTCTGAGGACCTGGTCCGCTGCCAGGTGTATCTTTTCTTGAGTATTTGCAGGAGCACAGACTTGGATGGTTACATGTGATCCGAGGATGTCTTCTCTTCGAGCTGTGATGGATAGCTGGTATTCTTATATTGTGTTGTGGTGTTGTACTCATATTGTATTTGCTCTTATATTCGAGTTGGTAGTGGATTTGTTTCCATCCAACTATCATCCTTAGATACTTCTTATTGAGATCTAGTTTCATAGATACTGGTTATTTATTTCTATATAATTTTGGTGGATGAGATTTAGATTTTACCCTGTGACTTGTATTACATTTTATACCACTTGTGGATTTTGTATTCATATTACAGCGTACGTATGGATTTGGTTTCCATATATTAGAGTTGCCATATCCATGCGGCTGGCATGCTTACGTGTTCCTAGTCCTACGTATTTGGGACTGGGGCGTGACACTCTCTCTCCGAGTTGTGTGCAACGAAGAGAACCCGGTAGTCAGGGGGTTTTACCACTAGGAGCTTCCGAGAAACGTCTGCACATAGACCTCGGATCAACTCTTAGGGCAATGCTTCGTGCACGACTTTCCCGAAGGCCGGTAACAAATTTTATTTTTTTGTTTATTTCTTCTCTTATAAATCTCTGAAAAATAATATTTATTTATATTATAATTACTTTTTAGTAACACAGAGTTGGAGACCAGCCTAAGACTCTCAAGCTGCTCCTCAACCATAGTAGTAAGAACCCCATCTTTTTTCCTGCTTTCTTCCTTTTACATTATAACCACCTCCTTCCCTTTCATGTTTTGTTCAGTGTTGCATTTTTTACAGCCAGATAGCGAATGCCCTTGGTGAAAGTAGCTAGTATAATACTCTGGTCTACTCTCAAATTCGACAGGTTGTCAGTAGCTGCAACCTTGAGGGAGAATATTCTGATACGATGCTCAGCTGCTTTCCGAATGTCTCCACTTCAACCAGCACTCTAGCTCGGCTAGGACGAGTATGAGCTTTCGTGGCCCTATCGATCATCAGGGGAGAACCGATGCAACGAGCCATATCAAAAACAGAGTCTTTGTCTGAGAGGTAAGGAGGGACGTCCGTAAGCCAACCCACACCGCAGCAATGGGGGATTCCCTAGCCGGCGAAAACTCTGGGGTCCAACGGGCAACCTCATCGGAGCACCAGCCATGTACCAAACATTATTCAGACGCAAACGCATGTAGTCAACCTCCAGCAGCAGATGACGCGAATCTAATACCCCAACTGACACCGGACCCGAGAAGGAAGGAGACCCCAGTTCTCGGCGGACAAGGTCGATCGACGGCCTAGCATGGGAAAACTTCCCAACCAGAGCGAAGCGATACGGAATGACCAGCTAAGCAAGCTCCTCCACCAAGAAAGCAATGGCTGGGGACCCCTGAAAGGAGAAGATGGGGTGCGGCCCAGGGCGGGAAGGGAGGGGAGAGGGGAAGAAGGGATGGTAGTGGCGGCCGCAGGAGGCGCGCTGACCACCACCTCGGCAATGGAGGCGCGCATAGGAGGGGAGACCACGAAGGAGGGCGCGGTGGAAGGAGCACCAAAACAAGGGGGAAAAGGAGAGGGAGATCCAAACCAAGCAAGGGAGAGAGGAGGAGGAGACCCATGCACCCGGGCTCGGAGGGCAGGCACGTCATCTCTCTCTCTCTCTCTCTCTCTCTCTCTCTCTATATATATATATATATATATATATATATATATATAAAAGTACAATGCACGTGCGTAAAAATAAATTAAAATAAATAAATATAAATTTATTATAAAAACTATCATTATTCTTAGAAATTGAACTCAAGCAATCAAAAAAATATCTCACACCTTAACCACTTGAGTTAGAATTGTTTGATTATAAATATAACATAATAGGTAGTTAAATGCTTGATTAAATTTTTTTTAAAATAATTAGTGGAGCATTTAGGTAGTTATTTAGTTATCATTTTATTAATTTATTTAAATGGTGGATGATATACATACGGTTTAGACGGCTAACTTTTAAGCCGTTTCCAAGCCATATTATGTAAACACCCTATTTTTTCTAGATTAATTATAGAATTTTTTTATTATTATTTGAAAAATTGTACATCTAGTAATTTCATTCTAATAATAAATACCAACTTTTTAACACAAAATGCTAATCTTAGTTATTAATAATTAAATATATTTTATGTGTTGGCTTATGGACTTGTGTTTTGTTTTATATAAATACAATGTATTTAATTATCTTATCTTAGTAAACTTTGGCCTATTATTATATTGTTAGTGGTTCATAGGCTTAAAGTATTAGTTAAACCATGTATTAAAATTTTCACATTCTTAATTCATTTCTTGTATCCTTCCAACCGAATCCAATAGCTAAACTCACAGTAGCTTTAGTTGAAAACAATTAGTTTTGCACCAAACCCCCTCCATAATTCTAGTTTGCAATCCTCTCTCTCCATCTACTATATGCACGAACTAGTATAAGGGAGGAAGTAAACCATTTTACACCTACCCCCTTCTAATTATATTATTTGTAAAACTCTACTTAGATGCGTGCATTGGAAGAAGCTGTGCTTGACTACCGACCGCGTCGAGCAGTTCTGCCGACCTTCCGCAGCAGCGCTCGGCACCAGACTAGACGTCCCGTCATTGCCGACGCCGCCGACTCGGCATGAAGCCCACAACCGACGTCGCCTTCATAAAGACGCCGCCAGCATCGGGAGCGATCGGTCGACGTCTCCTCCATCTTTTCTAGACCATCTGACCCCGCTCAACCCCTCCTGGACCAGCACGCCTCCGCCGCGTTGCCCAGACCACGAGCAACTCTGCCGTAGACCGACGCCGAAGAACCTCCCGTGTGGTCCTGTGACTGCTAGGCTTCTTGGACTTGGACTTGGACTTGAACTTGGACTTGGTAGTCGCTCCATCATTTCAGAGTTGGTTAGCAGACAAATATACCTTGCCGTTGTCGAGTTATTTCAACTATATATCGTTTTACTTATTTAATTTGGATAGTCTTGTACTTATATTATCATGATTTAGTTAGCCAGCCATGCACTCTTTAACGGATTGTTCATTTTGTATTTATATACGTACTACTTGCTCTAGATAATGTGTTTGTTGTTATATTTATGTTGTTAGCAAATTAATACTTGTTTCTACTATCACCTAGGACGGTGCTTGTCTTACTTGTATAATTTGACCCGTGGAATGGGGAGAACGATTATAAATACATGAACTGTTCCTTCTTCTATTTCATATGTTTGTAATCTAGTGTCCTCCAAGGATATGGTTACCTGATTATTTGTAACCTGGTTTCCTCCAAGAATAAGGTTATTTGTTCACCTTGTGGCCTCTAAGGTCGGGTGAGTTTTCTTGGCCATGTTTTTATTTGTGAGCTACGGTATTTGTACTCTGTCGTATTTTATAGTTCATGTGTAACTAGTTGTTCTCATTTGTGTATGACTGTTGTATAGGTTATGTCTTAGTCTAGTTTTCTTGCTTTATCACTCATCTATTTAGATGTTATATTTTGAGATACTTGGTTTGTATATTATGTATCTTGTTATGGCCCACTAAGGACATTGACCTTTCTCCAGATCAAGACGAATATGTGTAACCGAAACCTTACGGGCCGGGACCAGGCGACGGTACAATTATAGTCGACGATGTTGCTACTGCTTAGCTTGACTTAGTTATTTTTTTTGTTTTTATTATTCGTCTACTAGCAATTGATTTGTCTCCACCGGATGCAAAATTTCCTTTTCGTTAACTTGAACCTTCATTATCATTTGATCATTATTTAGTTGATAGTTATTAGTGGATGAGATATATTGCCCATGCTTGGTTAAGGATCAAGGATTTGAGTCCTATATAGAAAGCGTATGTATGAATCGTCAGAATTCTATAAGTTGGATTATCTTTCGATTTTTACCAGCGAGCCAAGTCACGTGCTAGTCTCATGGGTTTTGGGACTGGGACGTGAATATTATATAGTAGAACTAGTAAATGCACGTGCATTGCACGTAAATTTTTTATTATTATTAGTGTAAAATAATTTAAATGTTTACAAATATTTTAATTAAAATTTATTATAGAAGAAAATAGTGGATTACGGATGATGAGAAGGAAGTTGGTTTTAGATATATATTTTTTAATCTCCCATTAGTTTTTTTTTCCTGTTAATTAAATTGGTTGAGTATTTATGAATGATTTTGATCCTTACCTCTTATTTAAGGTCTTGTTTAAATAAGTTCAAAGTTGGTTTAAGGTCTTATTTATCTTCCATAATTAATGTTTTTTAAATGTAATTTTGTGAGTATTTACTTACCTCTTAGACGACTCACTTTTTGATATATATATATATATATGTGTGTGTGTGTGTGTGTGTGTGTGTAAACGGTATATGAGCCATAATGTTCATATTTCTACATGAGTCATACACATGTGGACCAACAGAAATAGACTCATACATCTCATGTGCATCCATGTGCCCTAATACATTCTATTTCTATTGGTCCACTTGTGCATATCTCGTATAGGAATATGAACATTATGGCTAATATTTCGTTTACCATATATATATTCGATTGAGATGAAAGATCTTTTTTCTTTAATTTTATTTTATGGAATAAATCATAGATATCTTAGAAATATATATACATCAAGGTATCTATATAAGTAAAGAGAAAGTGATTTAAGAAGCCCATAAATTCATATACTCTTTCCTGTATTTAATTTTGTATTTGTATTAATAGTAGCAATGAAAAGAAGGAAGGTGGGAGTCATAGAAAGGCAAATTATAAGGGCACTACAAACTTTACTAAGGGCTAGCCCAGGATTGGGGCTAGCCCATTAATGAACAAAGTTTACTCATAGTAGCCAAATAGTTTACTCATACTAGCCCAAACCCCCCTAAACTCCACCGGAGTTCTCCTCCCTCCTCCCTTTCTTGTCGGTGCCCTCCTCCTCCGCCTCCTCCCCCGTCCTCCACCGCAGCCTCCCGTCGCCGTCGTCGCCTCCCGTCGTCGTCGCCACCTCTGCCTCTGCCTCCTCCCCCGCCTCCCGCCGACTCCTTCCTCTCCCGTTCCTCCGTCTCATACCCCCTTTCGGTGCTCGACTACCTCGGCGTCTGGCCGCTCCTCCCTCCCCTCATTCCTCCGTCGCTACCACCAGGTCCTCCACTCCGCCGCCGGAAGACATGAATAATAACACAATGACAAAAAAAAATAACAGCACACAGGAAACCAAAAATGAAAAAGAAAAAATAGAAGAAATGTTAAAATTTGACATATATGTTGATTTTCAGGACTGTCAAAATTTTAACAGTCCTACCAATTTGAAGTACTATCAAAATTTTGACAGTCCTACCAATTGGAAGGACTGTCAAAATTTTGACAGTCCTAAAAATATATGTTGAATTTTTAGGACTGTCAAAATTTTGACAGTCCTAAATTTTTTGACATGACAGTTTAAAAATCATGATCTTAAAATTTGATAGTCCTAAATTTTTTGACAATGATAGTCTAAAAATTAAAGAAAAAATATTTTTACTGTCAAAATTTGACATATATGTTGATTTTTAGGACTGTCAAAATTTTGACAGTCCTACCAATTGGAACTACTGTCAAAATTTTGAAAGTCCTAAAAATTCAACATATATTTTTAGGACTGTCAAACTTTTGACAGTCCAAAAAAAAAATTTCTGTTAATTTATTTTGTTAATTGGTGTGGGGGGGGGGGGGGGGGGGAGCAATTTATTTTGTTAATTTTCTATTTTATTTAATAAAATATATTTTAACGAAATAAAATTAAAATAAATTAACAATAAATTTACTGTATCGAAATTTTAAAATTAACAAAAAATTAAAATAAATTAACTCAGTTGTCGATATGTATCAAAATTTTAAAATATTCCAAATTTCTATCCTTAAAATTTGTTAAAGTATTCTGTTATTTAAAATAGTAAATTTATTATTGGTACAAAAAATATTTTGTAAAAAAAAAATACCAAAAGTAAAATTTGGAGGTTGAAAAATTATTTTTTTGCGTTTCTAAAAAGTTGGAAAATTCGTCAAATGGTGAAGCGGTTTATTCCGAAGTACTTTTTCACACGGTCATTTTGGCACAAACTGGACCTTGTTTCGATCTCCCAGTCAAAAGTCATGATACTTTAAAGTTTTATATTTTATATTTTTGCCTGTAATATGTACGTCTTACTTCGGATGAAAATTCTCTCTACACGAATTGTGTTACTCTCGTCGAAAACATACAAATCGACCTATTGTGTAACGAAAAAGGATTTGAAAATAAATAGTTATGGCCGTTCGAAGTCTGATCGACGACAGACGTAATATTCGTACGGTAGAATTTTTTTTTTTTTTGGGTTCAATGATAACATATTTTATTTTGGATGTTAAACTAAATAAAAAAAATTAAAATCCAAAACTAACCAAATAGAAAAAAACTAAAAAAAAAAATTCTGACAATTAAAATGAGGACTGTCATTGTTTGTGGGACTGTCAAAATTCTTACAGTCCTAGTTTTATATAAAATTTTCAGTGGGTTAAAATTAAGACTGTCAAAAATTTTGACAGTCCACATAGCTTGTGGGACTGTCAAAATTATGACAGTCCTAAAAATTTGTAGGACTGTTAAAATTTTGACAGTCCTGATTATAACAGTCCCGAGTAAATTTTGGGAGTGGTAAACTTGTAATTATCAATGATAAAAATTTGTATTAATCCCAAATAACTTTTAGGATGACAAATTTGTAATTTTTGATAAATTTTCAATGGACTAATTCCAAGTAAAATGTGTAGTGTCCTTATCAAAAGCCCATAGAAAAGACAACTCCACGGTTGCCATCATCATCTTCATCATCTTCGGAAGTCAAGGTTAAGGTGGAGCCCCAGATGGAACGCAACACAGTCTTCCCAGGTGGATTTTTTATTTTCTTTATTAATTTATTTTTGATCTCCTACCTTTGGGTTGGTTTTTTGTGCATGGGTGTAATTTAAATTTTAGTTGAGGACTATGCTGATAATGGTGATGACAACAGATTGGATAATATTCTTTTTTTAGTTTATGAAGGTGTTGGGTTTACTATGTGATTTAGGATGGATTTGAGCATTTTAATGATAATGCTTGGGGTGATCTTGGGCGAGTATTATGAATTTGTAAATAAATAATACTATAGAGGATTTTGGCGGATGTTTGTGGGGGGAGGGAATCATTGAAGACAAGTTGTAGTCTATAGTCTTGAATTCAAATCAATGAATGTGAGTAGCCGGAATATTGTTTTGTTTTGTTTTGTTTTGTTTTATTTTATTTTGTCTTTTTTTTCATATTTTTATTTTGGAGTGTTAGAATAAATGTAGAAGAAGAAAAAAAATAGAAAAGAAGATCTATTATTCATGTAATTACATAGTGGGAGACAAATGTCTTATTTATATAATCCAATGAATGTGTAATGCTAATCTCTAACCAATGTGGGACTAATATATAAAGTGGGAATCCAACTCTTTAGTAACCCACGTTATAACACTCCCCCTTTGGATGACCACCATCTCTAAGCCTATTACCTCGTAAAATTTTGCCAGAAAAATTCATTAGGACAAAACCTGTGTGAAATAAAAGAGTACAATCTTTAGGATGACTTATATAGGTGTTGGACATACTTAATGTTGCCTCATTAAAACCTTATCAAGAAAATTCTAATAGAAAAAAAATGCATGACTAAGGAAAAAGAGTACAATGCGTTATAGTCTATATAAAATGTACCCCCCTGAAAATAATCACTCCCCCTGATGATGTTGATCCTGAACAGTCAGCTGATGAAGACGTCGCATTCCAATTCCATGAACTAGTTTCTGAAAAGTTGACTTTGACAACGATTTGGTGAACAAGTCTGCAAGATTATCACTTGAGGACGTCAATATCCAAGTTCTTCTAAAGCTCATGAGTATAGAAAAACTCCGGTGAGATGTGCTTGGTCATGTCTCCTTTAATGCATCCACCTTGAATTTGTGCAATACATGCTACATTTTCCTCATGAATAATAGTTGGAGTATCTGTGGTAGAAGAAAGGTGACAGGAGCTACGAATGTGTTAAATCAACGATCTCAGCCAAGTACATTCTCTACTTGCTTCATGGAGAGACAATATTTTTGAGTGATTTGAGGAGGTAGAAACCATTGTCTGTTTTGTTGAAAGCCAAGAAATAGCTGCATTGCTATTAAGAAACACATATCTAGTTTGTGAACTACCTTTATGGGGATCAGATAAATAACCTGAATCTGCAAAGCCAAATAGATTCGCAATGTCAGATAAACCACAAGTATAAAGTAATCCTATATCGGTAGTTCCATGAAGATATCTCATCACATATTTAATGTCATTCCAATGTCTGCGAGTTGGCGTCGAGCTACATCTAGCTAACAGATTGACAGAGAATGATATGTCTGGCCTTGTACATTGTGATAAATACATTAATGTCCTAATGGCACTAAGGTACGGTAGTTTGGGTCCTAGCATTATTTTATTGTCGTCCTTAGGACGATATGGATCTTTATTGATATCTAAATATCGAACAACCATTGGAGTGCTAAGGGGATGTGCTTTATCCATATTGAAATATTTTAATATATTTTCTGTGTATTTGGATTGATGCATTAAAATTCCATTAGTGCAATGCTCAATTTGTAATATGAGACAATATTTCGTGTCTCCGAGATCTTTCATCTCGAAATTCCTTTTCAGATAGTTTGCAGTCTCATTAATTTTATATCTTGTCCCAATCAAGTTTATGTCATCGATATATACTACAACTATAGCCAAACCCTCCTTAGATTTTTTTATGAAGACACATGGGCATATATGATTATTGTCATATCCCTCCCTTTTCATATATTCACTAAGACGGTTGTACAACATCCTTCTAGATTGTTTCAAACCATACAATGAACGTCTCAGCTTTATGGAATGCATATTCTTAGCTTTTGAGCTGGGTAGGTTAAATCCATTTGGAATTTTCATATAAATATCGCTATCTAAATAACCATATAGATAGACTGTTACAACGTCCATAAGTCTCATGTCCAACTTTTTCTCAACTGTCAGACTTATCAAATAACGGAACGCTATTGCATCCATTACGGGAGAATACGTCTCTTCGTAATCAATCCCGGGTCTCTGAGAAAACCCTTGTGCCAGTAATCGTGCCTTAAATCGAGCAATTTTATTCTTTTTATTTTGCTTTCTTATAAACACCCACTTGTAACCTACCAGTCTGACGTCTTTTGGTGTTTGTATTATAGGTCCGAACACGCTACGTTTATTAAGAGAATTTAATTCTGCTTGAATAGCATCATTTTATTTTGGCCAAACTTTTCTTTGTCGACATTCACCGATGCTACGTGGTTCAGTGTCATCAATGCCCTTAGATATTTTAGTAGCTACTGAGAATGAGAATATCTCATCTATTATTATATCTTTGCAATCTCATACCTCTCTTATATATGTATAAAACATAGAGATCTCTTTGCTTTCAGGTACCTGAGCCTCCTCTTGGGCTTGTGTCTTTTCTAAGACAATAACCTCTTCTGGGTTTTCAGAGAGTATGGATCTGTCATTCATAACCTCTTCTTGAGCGTTATGTGTAACCTCCTTAAGAGCGTTACTTGGACATTTTCTCTTTCTAGGGACTAAGTCCTTCGAACCTATAGGTCTACCACGCTTCTGGCGTACAATAGATTCATTAGCCACTCTGCTATTTTTTCTTACGGGAATATCAATTTGAGCTGGCGCATTTGCAGCGGACATATATGATTTAATCACTTAGCTGCATCAGTAAATACATCTGGCATTTGATTACAATCTCCTGTAGATGCAATATCCTTCGTACCTCAGTTTCACATTGATTAGTACGAGGATCTAGATGAGACAGAGTAGAAATATCCCACGTTAATTTATGTTATTTATTTATGACGAATGGCTCTATAAGAACATTCTTTTATTTCTTATCTTTTTCTAACAGTGGGAATTTAGTCTCATCAAAATGGCAGTATGTGAATCTAGCAGTAAAAATATTACCAGTAAAAGGTTCTAAATATCTAATGATTTAGGGCAAATCAAAACCAATATAAATTCCTAAACGGCATTGAGGTCCCATTTTAGAGCACTGAGGAGGGAGAATATGAACATAAATAGCACAACCAAATTTACGCAAATGAGAGATGTTAGGTTGATGGCATGTCACAAGTTATGATGGTAAAAATTTATGATTTGCAGTTGGCCTAATAATGATCAATTTAGCAGCATGTAATATGGCATGTCCCAAAGTTGAAACGGGTAGTTTTGATTGCATGAGTAAAGGCCTTGTAATATGCTGAAAACGCTTAATCAATGCCTCTACTAAACCATTTGGATATGAACATGAGGGACAAAATGTTCAACTTCTATTCCTACGGAAGCACAATAATCATCAAAAGTACGGGAAGTGAACTTAGTTGCATTATCAAGTCTAATCGTTCTAACATGTTGGTCAGGAAAATGAGTCTTAAGCTTAATCTACTGAGAAAGTAGCTTGGAGAAGAAAAATATTCTAGATGTGAGTAAGGAAATATTTAACCATCGACTAGAAGCATCTATTATAACCATAAAATACCTGAAAGATCCGCTAGCAAGATCAATTAGTCCGCAAATATTACCTTGTATTCTCTAAAGGAGTGGTGGTGATTCGGAAGCTATTTTGAGAATGGAAGGTCTTGTAATTAGTTTATCCTATGAACATGCTACACACAAATGTTCAGTATGATAGGAAAGACTTTGGTATGATAAATTATGCCCATGGTATTATTGATAAACTTTCTCAACATAGTCAATCCTGGATGACCCAATCTGTCATGCCAAAGGATTAGATTCCTTGGATCTTGTAGCCTTTGCTAGTGACGGGGTAAGATTCTACTACTTTCAGAGTAGTTTGATATATCCCCGAGGAGATTAACTTGCACTTTTCTAATGTGAGCTTATTGCTTCCAACATTAGAGGTGATACAAAGATAATATTTGCTATCATCGTTCATGGTTTCAATGTCAAACCTGTTCATTCGAATATCTCTAAAGCTGAGTAGATTTCTATTAGATCTACTAGAGAATAATGTATTTCGAATGACTAAGTGTGATCCATTTGTCAACACAACATCGGCCTTACCATAACCTTCTATAATCTGCACGGGTCCAGCAATGGTCGTCACCTTGGCAGTATTTGAGATATATGTTGTGAAAAACTTCCTAGTTTTTAATATAGTGTGATTTGTTGCACTATCTATCAAGCATATGCCATCATCATTGTTCATACCTTTCAATTTTTTTTAATAATATATTAATATGCTACTAAATGGTTAAACTTGGATCTAAATCTAATTGAAATTACTTCAAAGAAAGTAAACTACCTAGAATATTGATCATATAATGACCAATTTATTTAAAGTGGAAAGTAAATAAACTTAGATAAGCATACAATAACTATTCATTGACTTCGTCTATCATGGCGTTGAACTGGTCTTCCGAAATTACGTTTCCATCCTTATCTTGGAAGAAATTATTAAAATCTATTTGTGTTGTACACTCCATGAGATTAGTCTTCACACCATTTGAGGCTTCATACTCGTCCACTTTCTTTTGTGAGGTTCGACAGTTTCGCATCCAATGACCAACTCTTCCACAATGTTTGTAAATATCAGTTGGAGCAGCTGGATTGAGAATTTGGGCATTATTTTTCGAGGATTAAATCCCTTATTTTTGAATTGTTTATCGTTCCTTAGACCCGAATTGTAGCCATTTATTTGTCTTCCATGAAGTCCATGCCCTCTACCTCTGTAATTTTCTCGATCCCTAGTATTGGTCATTTTTTTTTAGCACTAGTCGCATTCATTTCAGCTGAAATTGGTGCAGACCCAGTTGGTCTACTAGTGTGGTTTTTGATTACTAACTCATTTTTTTCTCGGCCACGAGTAAGATAGCAATGAGTTCGAAATACTTCTTAAAATTTTGCTCCCTATACGTCTGTTGTAGGGTCATATTAGTCGCATGAAATATGGTGAATATTTTCTTTAACATGGATGCTCTGTCACTTCTTCACCACATAACTTCAATTGTGAAGTAATCCTGAACATAGCTAAATTATAGGCTGCAACTGTCTTATAATCTTGGAAACGTAGATTGAGCCATTCATGAAGTACACCTGGTAGTATGACTTTTTTTGGTGATCATATCTCTCAGCTAGAGAATTCTATAGCACCAAGGGGTCCTTGACTATTAAGTACTCAGCCTTAAGATCATCATGAATATAATGTCTTAGGAAAATTAAATCCTTTGCTTTATCTTGTGCAGATATTGGCTTATCAGCCACAATTGTGTCACCTAAGCTTTTGGCTTGAAGGTGCAATTCAGCATCCAATCTCCAGTTGAGAAAGTTCTGGCCTTCTAAGTTTAGAGACTGAAATTATGCTTTGTGAGTCTCGACATATTATTGTATAAGATCAATAATAACAAGTTAATATAAGAACTTGGTAAATCACCAAATAATTTATGTTCTTGGTGTATACTTCAAATAATGATATTTTAGAAATCCATTTATGTCACGCCCCAGTCCCAAAATACGTAGGACTAGGAATACGTAAGCATGTCAGCCGTATGTATATGGCAACTCCAATATATGGAAACCACAACACTTACGTACGCTGTATTATGAATATCAAATCCACAAGTGGTAAATATGTCATAAGTCACAGGATATAACTAAATCTCATCCACATAATCAAATGTAAATGAATAAATAACCAATCGACTATATAACTGAATCTCAAAATAAAGTATCAAAGAATGATAGTCGGTAGAAACAAATCCACTACCAAACTAGAATATAAAAGAAACAATATAAGTACATCAACTAACAATCAATGCGACTCGAAGAGAAGACCTTCTCGAAATATAAGTAGCAAGTCCGGATCTGCGCTCCTGCTAATACTCATGAACCTCTACACCTGAAAAAGGGACCAGGTCCTCAGAGGAACATAACAAGATACATATAAATATGCCAATAAAGTACTGAAAATAAATATTCAATGGGTCGCCTAACCATCTATATGAATGCACGTTGAGAACAACTTTCCAACAAGTGGGCTATCTGACCATAAATGGGATTGGCGTGACTCTCTCGGAGAATCAGGGGCGTACAAAGCATGTCGTCTTTTGAACGGTAGAGGCCACAGGTAATATATATGGGTCATCACCGCCACGTATCTCCGACGGAGCGTACGGGTTACAGAAAAAAAGTGCAAAGGAGCCCAAATGCCTTACTTGTTGTTCTCTCCACCCCATGCTCTAAGCATGTCACATCCATGACACATAATACCTATTAATAACTGTCAGGTCTACTAGCATGCAAAGTTTCTATCGGCAGTTATCCCTATCCGTCGTACGACCTATACGTACCAGTGGCCAGCCGAGTACGCAAGTCCGTATCCTATATGTGACTCACACTAGTGTGAGAACAGTGGCATGGCCAATAAAATATAAGAATGCCTCATGATAATGGGGTGGTCTCCTAAACTAGTGAACATGCATATATATAAATAAAAATAGAATACGACGCCAACATCGTTGCACCCAAGTTATTCTTGGACGCGCATTTTATATAGTAGTTAAAATATATGAACTAAAAAAACAGAAATAAGATACATACAACATATGGAATATAAATTACAGTACAATGATAAGGTATACTTGCCTGGCAAACAATCTGTAAAGTATAAGCGTCCAGATATTAGGTACACAGAATCTGGAACTAAGGCCTTCGAATAAATATTTCTGAATGCTGAAATAGACATCACCAGCATTTTCGGAATCAGTGAGATAGCTAGAAAACACTACCCTTTCATCCAATTTGGACACAGGGGCAAAACGATAATTTTGGATCAAAACGGGGTCCACATGTGGCCCACTTTGCACCGAAAATTATGTCAGGGGTAAATGTCTCTAAATGGAATAAATTATAGGTTAAACAAATTCTAAACGTCAATACGAACTCAACGGTATGTCCAATTTTGGATTCTGGTGAGCCGAACACAATTTTGCCCAAAAAGTCAATCGTGGGGCCCAAAAATAGGTGGCTTGGTCAACTATCTCAGAATTACGTTAAAATTGGGTCATAGGACCAACGCGATACCATGAGTCTAGTGGTGCAAGTTTCGTCGTATTCTGACGAGCGTACAATAAATGGTGCAATATTTTACAAAATTTGCGATACAGAAATTTTTTGCGGATACGGGTTGATTCTGACGCGCACACGCGTCCAAATCAGTTTTCGTAAAAGCCCTCACGTCTGGACATATCATACGTGTCTTTCGGTATAATTGTTACACGACAGGGTGGTCCCGTTTGGTGGGGCGCGCTCCGTATCACAAATTTTGAAGTTTCAAAAATAGGTTTTTCGTGATTTTTAACTCAGTTTAATTATGCATACAGCATTAAATAAAATAATATAATTAGCAGGAAATAATCTAGGTTAGGTGGTCTTCACATAGCAAGAAAAAAATCTATCTTTGGATCTCTGTGGTGGAAGATACGAGTCCATAAATATTGGTGGTTATAACAGTTTTTCTGAGATTAAAAGTTGTCGTTTTTCTCCAACTTGGCATCAATTTTTGCCTAGGGTTACGTGCTGATCGAAGGAAACTAATACACAGAGTTGGAAGAGAGATAGGTCGTGAACATACTGGTGAAGACGGGGTCGAATTTGGCCGAGCGATGGAACGAAAATTAGCGCCTGAACAGGGGTACGCTGCTGTGAATTTTTGCTGTCGTGGGGTGCTCGCGGTCGCGGACGCTGCGGATTCCTGCGGTGCTGCGGCGGGTCCAGGCGACGGTCGAGGAGGTATATATATATATATATATATATATATATATATAGGGAGCGGGGAATAGAAGAACGCGCGTGGGGTGGGGGGGTGGTCTTGGCCTTCATCGGGTTTGGGGTTTCTGGGGCTACTGCGGGTTAAGGGAATAATGGGCTTTAGGATTTTTAAGTTTTTTTTTCTTTTTCCATTCTCTTTTTATTTCATTTCTTTTCTTATTAATATATATATATATATATATATATATATATATAAAATTCTAGAAAATTATATTAGTCCATACAATTAATCTATTAACCGTCCATAAGGTCTCCTACATAAAATAAATTAAGGTAAAATAATAGTTGCTCCATAAATCTCTAAATGCATAATTACCTAGAAATAAAAATTTAATAAATTATATTTCTTCTAATTAACTAATAAATACTATGATTAAATTAAATAATTAATTAAATAATTAATACGGTTTTTAAAATTAGGGGTTTTACATTCTACTCAACTTATAAAAATTTTGTCCTCGAAATTAAAACTAAGCCACGATAGAAAGTCAATGATGGTATAAGGTAGAAATTCACAAAATAAATTCATACATTGGTCTACGAATAGATATAGAAAATGCTTGCGCATGTCGTCCTCGCGCTCCCAAGTTGATTCTTCTGGCCCGCCATGCTTCCATGCTACGCGGACCAAGATAATAGACTGGTTCCTTAACACTTTCTCTCGACGATCAAAGATTTCCAAGGGTTGCTCTTGGTATGACAAGCCCGGCCCAATGGTGATCTCAGAATGTTCGAGAACATGATTGCTATCTGCCACATATTGCCTAAGCTGAGATACATGGAATACATTATGTACTCCCTCGAGTGAAGGTGGTAGCGCAAGTCGATATGCCACTTCTCCCACTCTCTCTAGCACGTCAAATGGTCCAATATACCTTAGACTTAACTTGCCACGCCCTCCGAATCGAATGGTGCCCCTGGTAGGTGATATCCTCAAGAAGACATAATCGCCCTCTTTAAACTCTAAGGGACGACGATGAAGGTCTGCCTACTGCTTCTGCCTGTCTTGCACTGCTCGCAAGTGCCCTTGTATCTTCTTCACTGTCTCAACGATGTTGACTACCAACTCTGGTCCCAGAATCTGACGTTCTCCCACGTCACTCTAATACACAGAAGATCTATACTTTCTTTCATACAATGCTTCAAACGGAGCCATCTGAATGCTCGCTTGATAGCTATTATTGTAAAAGAACTCCACAAGATATAGGTGGTCCTTCCATGATCCTCCAAAGTCTAACATACAAGCCCTCAACATATCCTCCAGTGTCTGAATAGTACGTTCAGACTGCCCATCTGTCTGCGGGTGATAAGATGTACTAAACTTCAGACGAGTCCCAAGACTCTCTTGCATGCTTCTCCAAAAGTGTGATATAAAATACGAATCCCTGTCTGATACAATGCTTACTGGTATGCCGTGCAATCTCATGATTTGCCTCATGTATAAGTCAGCCAAAGCTTTTGTAGACTGGCCAACTCTTAAAGGCAAAAAATGGGCTGACTTGGTGAGTCGATCCACTATTACCCATACTGCATCTCTTCCACTTGGACTCTTGGGAAAACCCGTGACGAATTCCATAGTGATGTGCTCCCACTTCCACTCTGGAATCGGAAGTGGTTGCAATAACCCTGCTGTTCTCTAATGCTCCGCCTTTATCTGCTGACATTTAGATACAAAGCAATCTCTCTCTCTTTTTATCCCATGCCACCAAAAGTGCTGTCGTAAGTCACGGTACATCTGCGTGCCTCTAGGATGAATAGAATATATCTAGCTATGAGCTTCTGCCATAAGCTCATGTCGAATCTCTCTATTGGGAATATAAAGACGATCACCACATCGTAATATTTCGTCATCATGAATGCATAATCCTGTCTGCTCTTCGATCTTTGTCATTTCTTTTAATCTCCTGAATCTGGCATCCGTAGGCAAAGCTGCCTTGATCCTCTCTACTAGTGATGAATGTACTTGCAAGTTGGCTAATGTCCCATCTGCTCCGGGTAATATCACTTCTATGCCAAGCTCTTGCAAGTCCTCTAATAATTTTCTCTGTGTCGTCAAGAAGTAAGCTGCTGGTTTCCGGCTTAATGCGTCTGCTACAACGTTAGCGTTACCTGGGTGATAATATAGCTCTATCTCAAAATCTTTCATCAACTCAAGCCATCGACGCTGCCTCATATTTAACTCCTTCTACGTGAAAACATACTTGAGGCTTTTGTGGTTAGTATAGATCTCCACTCGTTTTCCATATAAGTAATGTCTCCATAGCTTCAGAGAAAAAACAACGGCTGCAAGTTCCAAGTCATGAGTCGAATAATTCTTCTCATGTACTCGTAATTGCCTAGATGTATATGCAATCATATTGCCATGTTGCATCAACACGCATCCCAAGCCTTTCCCTGATGCGTCACTGTAAATCACATAACCTCCTGATCCTGATGGAATAGTCAATACTGGTGCTGTGGTCAGTCGCTTCTTCAACTCCTCAAAAGTGGCTTGACACTCGTCGATCCATACGAACTCTTGATCCTTGCATGTCAACCGAGTCATAGGTGCTGCTATCCTTAAGAAGTTATCCATGAACCGTCGGTAATATCCCGCAAGTCCAAGGAAACTCCTCACCTCTGATGCTGATTTAGGAACGGGCCATGTCTCGACTGCCAAAATTTTCTCTGGATTAATAGAAATACCATCTCCGGTAATGACATGCCCAAGGAACGAAACTCTGTCCAAGAAAAACTCATATTTACTGAGCTTCATATATAACTGCTCTCTCTTCAAGGTCTCTAGAGCAATCCGCAGGTGCTTCTCGTGCTCCTCGTGGCTCTTCGAATAGACAAGTATGTCATATATGAAGACGACCATGAACTGGTTCAAATACTGATAGAATACTCGATTTATTAAGTCCATAAAGATAGCTGGAGCATTGGTCAATCCAAATGGCATGACCAAAAACTCGTAGTATCCATATTTTGTCCTGAATGCGGTCTTCAAGATGTCCTGCTTTCGTACCTTCACCTGGTGATATCCTGATCTCAAGTCTATCTTCGAGAATACCTTGGCTCCACTAAGCTGATCAAATAAGTCATCAATGCCTGGCAATAGATATTTATTCTTCACGGTCACTGCATTCAAGGCTCTGTAATTAATGCACATATGCACTGACCCATCCTTCTTTGGTACAAACAACACTGGTGCTCCCCAGGGTGATGCACTTGGTCGGATGAAACCTTTCTCTTCTAGTTCTTTCAACTGTGCTTTCAGCTCATCCATCTCCTTCTTCGCCAATCTATAAACATGCGACGCTATGGGTGTTGCTCTTGGTGTCAATTCAATTAAGAATTCTATGTCTCTGTCTGTTGGTAGTCCTGGCAGTTCCTCTGGAAAGACGTCTTGAAACTCTGAAATGATGGGGTGATAGATAACGTCGTCCATTGCAAGCTGAACACTATCAATGGCTTCTGTGGATCCTCGTGCAAACTCAAGTTTCGTCTGGCCTAGTACCTTAAAAAGAATGCTTCCTCCAAAATAGTCGAAGAAAGCATGGTACTTGCTTAGCCAGTCCATCCCAAGCACAATATCAAAAGTTGGCATAGGAAGGACTAAGAGTCGAGCATTCATCTCTCTATCACGAATCACTATAGGACACGATCTATAAATCAGACTAACAAGTACAACTCCTCCTCCGGTGAGAATTCTAACACAACTAGGTAAAGGTGTAGTGGCAATATTGTGTTTGGCAATAAAACTAAAAGATATGAACGAGTGGGTAGCTCCCGTATCAAATAATGTCACAGCAGAAAAAATAAAAGCAAGAGTAATACCTGCTATAACATCAATCTCCTGCTTTATATCATCCACTTATAGTATAAAAGCTTATCCATTCCTCTGTGGAAGTCCATGACTGGCCCTCGTGAACTGATCCTCCTGAGTAGGTAGCGGTGGTCCTCGCTGAAATCCTCTGGCTGCTGGAGGTCGAGGTGCTCCTGGTCTAGTCATCTGTTGAACTGGCTTCGGTGCTGGAAGTGCTAGCCTCTGCGTTGGCGGGAGAAGCGCCAATGTCTGCTGTACTGGATAGTCTCTCACCATATGCTGTCCGGAACCACACCTCATACATTGTCCTAAGCGGTTCCGACAGTCTCTAATAATATGTCCGTGTCTCCCACAATAATTACATTGGGGCTTCTTCGAAATCTGGTACGGTCCTGCTCTGTGCTGCTGCTGCTGTTGTGCCAAAGGACGTCTGATAGACCCTCCTTGCTGTGTCCTTGCTGGTCCTTGCTGTATCTTCAGTTGACCTCCCTTTTCCTTGCTGATGGACTCTTAAAATCTTGCTTCTGTCAATAATTCGGCATAAGAGATCCGGGACTGTGAGTTAGTGTAATGTTAGAGCTCCTGAGTCAGCCCGCGGTAGAATCTCTTAGCCTTCTCCAAGTTACTCTGCATCATACTCATCAACTATTTTGTTCCTCTGCTCCAGATGAAGGAACTGATCATACAACGCATCCCTTACAGTGTCCGGGAAGTACTTCCTCTTAAAGCACTCCAAGAATTGTTCCCAAGTCTGATACGTACCCAACTGGCGCTCCATTGATTCCTACCAGTGATGAGCTTTACCATCTAGCAGCGTCCTTATGCCTGTCATCTATAGATCTGTAGGCAACTGTGATGCTTCTAATAACTTTTAGGTATGGGTAATCTAGTTTGTAGTCGCCTCTGGGCTCTCAATGCCTTTATACGGCTTGGGACCCATATGTATAAAGTCCTTGACTGAACCAACTCTAGCTCGCGATACTGGAACTAGTGTCTGAGCTAGTACAGTTGCCTGTGCAGCCATCCTCTCAAGTGATGCCAAAAATTCTTGCCTCTGCTCTGCCTCTTGTTGCCTCTACTCTGCAGCTAGTATGGCTGCCTGTTGTCTCTGTTCATGTCCTGTGGCATTGATGATGCTGGAAGGGTCCCATTAGGTGATGCGGAAATGCCAGATGGAACTGAATTGTGAGTCTGTCCATCCGGCCCCGGAAGTCTAGTAGTCATCGAGGTCTCCCCCGAGTTTGTCCATTGACTCCTGAAGGTGTGTCGTCATTGGAGGCAGTATATCCACTATGCATATCCATCTCTTTGTAAGTGGTAGAAGAAACGATTAGAAGAAGTACATGAATCAAATAGGATGCAAGCATTTAAATAGGATAGTTGAAAGGGAAGATGAGTTTTAGTCAAGCGTGGATGAGATCCTATACTCTATTCCTATACGCAGGCTTGTTCGGTACAGTAACGTAACCGAGACAATATATTCTAGACCTGCATGGGCCACCACTAAAAACATGTCATGCCCCAGTCCCAGAATACGTAGGACTAGGAATACGTAAGCATGCCAGCCGTATGTATATGGCAACTCCAATATATGGAAACCATAACACCTATGTATGCTGTATTATGAATATCAAATCCATAAGTGGTAAATATGTCACAAGTTACAGGATATAACTAAATCTCATCCACAGAATCAAATATAAATGAATAAATAACCAATCGACTATATAACTGAATCTCAATATGAAGTATCAAAGAATGATAGTCGGGTGAAAACAAATCTACTATCAAACTAGAATATAAGAGAAACAATATAAGTATATCAACTAAAAATCAATGCGATTCGAAGAGAAGACCTCCTCGAAATATAAGTAGCAAGTTCAGATCCGCGCTCCTGCTAATACTCATGAACATCTACACTTGAAAAGAGACCAGGTCCTCAGAGGGACATAACAAGATACATATAAACATGCCAATAAAGTACTAAAAATAAACATCCAATGGGTCACCTAACCATCTATGTGAATGCACGTTGAGAATAACTTTCCAACAAGTGGGCTATCTGGCTATAAATGGGATTGGCGTGACTCTCTCAGAGAATCAGGGGCCTACAAAGCATGTCATCTTTTGAACGGAAGAGGCCGCCAGTAATATATAGGGGTCATCACTGCCACGTATCTCCGGCGGAGCATACGGGTTACAAAAAGGAAAGTGCAAAGGAGCCCAAATACCTTACTTGTTGTTCTCCCCATCCCATGCTCTAAGCATGTCACATCCATGACACGATGATACCGCTAAATAACTGTTAGGTCTACTAGCATGCAAAGTTTCTATCGACAGTTATCCCTATCCGTTGCATGACCTATACGTACCAGTGGCCAGCCGAGTACGCAAGTTCGTGTCCTACATGTGACTCATACTCGTGTAAGAATAGTGTCTTAGCCAATAAAATATAAGAATGCCTCATGATAATGGGGTGGTCTCATAAACTAGGTAACATGCATATATATAAATAAAAACAGAATACAACGCCAACGTCGTTGCACCCAAGTTATTCTTGGACGCGCAGTTTATATACCAGTTAAAATATATGAACCAAATGAACAAAAATAAGATGCATGCAATATATGGAATATAAATTATAGTACAATGGCAAGGTATACTTGTCTGGCAAGCAATTTGTAAAGTGTAAGCGTCCAGATGTTAGGTACACAGGATCAGGAACTAAGGCTTTCGAATAAATATCTCCGGATGCTGAAATAGACATCACCAGCATTTTCAAAATCAGCGAGATAGATAGAAAACACTATCCTTTCGTCCAATTTGGACACAGGGGCAAAACGGTAATTTTGGGTCAAAAAGGGGTGCACATGTGGCCCACTTTGCACCAAAAACCATGCTAGGGATAAAGGTCTCTAAATGGGATAAATTATAGGTTAAATAAATTCTAAATGTCAATATGAACTCAACGGTATGTCCAATTTTGGATTCCGGTGAGCTGAACACAATTTTGCCCAAAAAGTTAACCGTGGGGCCCGCAAATAGGCGGCTTGGTCAACTGTCTCAGAATTGCGTAAAATTAGGTCACAGGACCAGTGCGATACCACGAGTCCTGTGGCACAAGTTTCGTCGTATTCTGACGAGCGTACAATAAATGGGGCGGTGTTTGGTAAAAGTCACGATACGGAAACTTTTTGCGGATACGGGTTGATTCCGACTCGCACACGCATCCAAATCAGTTTTTGCAAAAGTCCACACATCTGGACATACCATATGCGCCTTTCGGTGTAATTAGCACGCGACGGGACGCTCTCCATATCATAAATTTTAAAGTTTCAAAAACAAATTTTTTGTGATTTTTAACTCAGTTTAATTCTGCATACAGCATCAAATAAAATAATGTAATTGACAAAAAATAATCTAGGTAGGTGTTCTTCACATAGCAAGAAGAAAATCTACATTTTGATCTCTGTGGTGGGAGATATGAGTCTGTAAATATTGGTGGTTACAGCAGTTTTTCTGAGATTAAAAGTTGTCATTTTTCTCTAACTTGGTCTTGATTTTCGCCTAGGGTTATGTGCTGATCGAAGGAAACTAATACACAGAGTTGGAAGAGGGATAGGTCGTGAACATACCGGTGAAGACGGGGTCAAATTTGGTTGAGCGATGGAATAAGAATCAGCGCCTGAACAGGGGTACGTTGTTGTGAATTTATGCTGTCGCGGGGTACTAGTGGTCGCGGACGCTGCAGATTCCGGTGGTGCTGCGGCGGGTCCAGGCGGCGATCGAGGAGGTCGACGACGGTTCGGGGTTGGATGGTAATGGTTTATTAGGGTTAGGGTTTATGTTATGTTATATAATATATATATATATATATATAGGGAGCGGGGTACAGAAGAATGTGCAGGGGGGTCTCGGCCTTCAGTGGGTTTGGGGTTGCTGGGGCTACTGCGGGTTAAGGGAATAATGGGCTTTAGGATTTTTAAGTTTTTTTTTTCTTTCTTTTTCTTTTTCCATTCTCATTTCATTTCATTTCATTTCTTTTCTTATTAATATATATTTATATATATATATATATATATATATATATATATATATATATATATATATATAATTCCAAAAAATTATATTAGTGCATACAATTAATCTATTAACCGTCCACAAGGTCTCCTACATGAAAGAAATTAAGGTAAAATAATAGTTGCTCCATAAATCTCTAAATACATAATTACCTAGAAATAAAAATTCAATAAATTATATTTCTTCTAATTAACTAATAAATACTATGATTAAATTAAATAATTAATATGATTTTTAAAATTAGGGGTTTTATAATTTATACCAAAAAAATCTTGTTCATGGTATACTTCGAACACTGATGTTCCAGAAGTCGCAGGTAAATACCAAATACTAGATGTTCATGGTATGCTTCGAACAATGATTATGTTCAAGAAGTCTTTCCAAAACACCACATATAGTATGCTTCGAACAATGATATACCAGAAGTCTTACATATATAGACCAAACAATTCATATTCATGGCCATCAGATCTCTGATGGTTTTGATCTAAATATATTAACATATATAAAAGAAATAAAGAAATAAAGAATAACTCCAGCGTTCTCTCCGAGAGATCTATATGCGATTAACATCGAAGTTCTATCAGAGTTAACTAAAAGAAGTGAGATGAATGGATAAAAATTATTCTTTTTGCCCTTGCGGTATGCCAAGAGATGTATAAACATCAATATCAGGCTGTGCCTAGGTATGCATATGCAGAAAAAAATAAACATAAATAACCATACCTATTACCGAAGTGGAGAGTCTGTAAATGGCGACTTCACTAAGATGCTCTCACTTATTTCCTTCCGTTAGAGCTTCGTGCTGATAACGTGTTAGAATAAACGTAGAAGAAGGAAGAAAAAAATATGAGAGAAGATCTATTATTCGTGTAATCATATAGTGGGATACAAATGCCTTATTTATACAACTCAATGAAGGTGTAATACTAATCTCTAACCAATATGGGACTAAAATATAAAGTGAAAATTTAACCCTTTAGTAACCCACGTTATAACATAGAGAATATTATACTTGGATTTTTGTTCCATCAATTATCGTTAATGGAACAATAAATATTTGAAGAATATTGTACTTGGGTATTTTATTTCATTAATTATCTTTAATGAAACACGAAGTATTACCCCATAATACGAGTTTTGTGGCCGTAAACGTTTGTTGGAAGCTATAAGGGATTTGCGGCCACAATAGTCAACAATCAATAATGGATGTTTATGGAGGAGGTATTCATTGAAGACAAAATGTAGACTATAGTCTTGGATTCATTGATGGCGAGTTGTCGACATATTGTTCTGATTTTTCTTTTCTTTTATTTTAGAGGATATTGCACTTGGATCTTCTGTTCCATTAATTTAATGGAACGCGGAGTATTTTTCCACCCTCGAGGGGTCTGCTTGGCAATTATAGTGGTTATGAAATATTTTTAGAGTACATGTTATGAACGTTTATGAGGAGTCCGATTTTGGGTGGTTTTAAGTAGCGACTTTTGAACTAGTCCAAAATATGCTTGGTAATTCATTAAAGAAAAGTTATGAAAGTTTTTTAAATGAATAAAATTACCTATATGTCCAATAAAAACAAAATCTGTCGAAGTCTGTTTGAATTTGCGAATGAATCTTCAGCTAGTTTAGTAAAGAATTTAGCAGGTCTATTATCTGTACTTTCTTGTTACAAGTCTAGCTGGAATATTATTCACCTTCTCAGAAAAAGAGAAGGTACAATTGAATATATATTTTAAATTATTTTATATAGTATTTTTTTATTGTTCAAATTAATAGAAATACATGAAATAATAGAAACGTCTGGATGTGGATGTGGATATAGGAGAGAAATTTTTTAAAAACTTAACGGGAAAAGTAGCTGTATTTTGGAAGAAGTAGAAGAGAAACACAGATGAGATAGGTTAGGTTATTAGTTATTATAATTATATATTTTTGGTGATGATATAAATAGAATAAAATAATAAATCTCTCAAAATTTATCGACTTGGGGTGTTTATAAATACACCCAAAATTATATTACATTTATTTTGAAGATTTTTGACCCGACCAAAACCAGTGCCTCAAAAAAAAATTAACAAACAAAAAGTTTTCATAAACTGTTGGTTGAAAAATACTGAAAACTGGTGAAAACTCTGTTACCAAGCAAACCCTTTGTCTCAACAAATATAAATAAATAATAATATTTAAATAATATTGATGCTCTAATGTGTTCTTTTAGTAAACAAAGCTGTAATACATCATATTTATTATCTTGCAACAATATTGAACCATAAAATAAGGATTATAACTGTATTTGTTAAAGGCAACGTCACCAAATATTTGTGTGCTACGTAGATTGAAGGCCCCTTTTTTGGTAGATTTTGGTTTAATCATCTTAAAATGCACTAGAGGATTCGAATATCGGTTGCTCTTATAGCACAATCAAATTTTTTTTGCAGAAAGAGGTATAGTGAGGGTTAAGAATTACATGTTTATTCTAACATTAGTGTGAACTTGTGAGTTTGCAACATGTTGGACAACCGGGGGTTACACATATTTAGAATGACGCTCAGATGTTATTTATTGGCCAAGTTCCTAGTAGACCCAACACAAATTTTGTCAGGTAAGTAGGGTAACCTTTCCATTTTTTTATTGTTCACATATGCATATGCTATATGGTATGTTGGGTAACCTTTGCCTTTTTAATTTTTCATACATATATACAGGCTATATTTATATGTACTATTTTGTAATACAATTCGGTCTATATTTTGTAATACAATTTTGTCATGAAAAGGAATTAAAAGATAATAATATCATCCATAAACTAAGTCATGAAAAGGAATTAAACTTAATAGTCTCAATAATTTATTTAAGAAAATTATCAAATAATCCACTACAACTGAAATGATCTCAGGAACAAACCCGGTAAAATAACTAATCTAAATAAACTCTATCTGGAATCCACTCTCCAAAGAATAATAAGAGCACATAAGGAATAAGAATATGATACTCCAAATCTAAATAAACTCTAACTGGAATCCACTCTGCAAGGAATAATGAGAGCATATAAGGAAGAAGAATTTGCTACTCCAAATTTATAAAAGAGATCGGCACATAATATGTACTCCAAATCTAAATAAACTCTAAATGGAATCCACTCTCCAAGGAATAATGAGAGCACATAAGGAAGAAGAATATGCTGCTACAAAACAACAGAAGAGACTGGCACCTTGGTGTCACCAAAGTACTCACCATAGACCTCAAAAAAAAATTACGTCATCTAAAGCTAAAAAATAGTTATCCAGTTAGGATTTGAGAAATATCACCATAACACTACGCTACACAATATAATATACAAGCATGAAGAACAATACTAAAGAAAAGAGGAACTATAGGAATGCCACGGTATGACAAGAAGAGTACAACTATGACATGGAAACAGCACGAGAGTACACTCAAGATAAGATGAACCACTGGACAATATGATAACATGAATTAAGTCACGTGTATTCGTACGTGTGGTGCATGACTAATATTACACAATCAATATATAGGAAGTCTGTAGCATTCGCTAACCAAAATATCGTACAAGATTAATAATTAGAATATATTAGTAAATTTTATGGAAACTTTTGTTTTGAAATACTAAGTGACACAACTATAATTTTATAATAATAATAATAATAATGTAACACTAGGCTTCATGTGTCTCATAGAGACTCATATTAAGATTAAAAATCATATTTAGTCTATTTTAGAATTTTGGAAAATTTTTAAGAATTTTTAGATAATTAAAACCTAATAAACCTAATTTTCTAGAACTTTTAGAATATACTGTAGAACCATACATTCATATTTTGCTACTAAATATTTAATTTTATGGTTATACTATATATATATATATATATATATATATATATATATATATATATAATATTTGTATTTTTCTGAAATTATTCAATATTTATTTGAAGTTATTTGGATTATATATACACTTAATATTGGATTAATGTTAATTTAGTGTTAATATATGTGTATCGACTACATGGCACTTAACAACCTCACTATCAAGAACAAATATCCGTTATCACGGATTGATGACTTATTTTACCAGTTGAGCGGAGAGAAAGTATTCTCAAAGATAGACTTGAGGTCAGGATACCACCAGGTAAAAATGAAGAGGGAAGATATCTCGAAGACAGCTTTCAGGACTCGTTATGGGCAGTTCGAGTTCTTAGTGATGCCGTTTGGGTTGACCAATTCCCTGACAGTATTCATAAACCTGATGAACAAGGTGTTTCATCAGTACCTGGACCAGTTCATTATAGTCTTTATTGATAATATTTTGATATATTGGAAGACCCCAGAGGAGCATGAGAAGCACTTGAGGATAGTTCTGGAGACCCTCAGGAAGGAGAAGCTGTATGAAAAGCTATCAAAGTGTGAGTTCTTCCTTAATAAGGTTGAATTCCTCGGGCATGTTATTACAAGAGATGGAATCTCAGTGGACCCGAAGAAGATTTTAGCAGTTGAATCATGGTCTGCTCTAAGTTCAGTAGAAGAGATCAGGAGCTTCCTTGGATTGGCAGGCTACTATCGGAGGTTTGTTTAGGACTTTTCTAGACTTACAGAGCCATTGACTAGACTAACCAGGAAGGACGTGAAGTTCATCCAGGACTGAGGATTGTCAATCAGCATTTGAAGAGCTGAAGAGGAGGTTGACTACAGCTCCAATCTTGACATTGCCATCAGGAGCAGGAGGATTTTCCATTTACAGTAATGCATCGAAAAAGGGTTTGGGTTATGTTGCAGCAGCACGGGACGGTGATTGCCTATGCTTCCAGGAAATTATGCCCGTATGAGAAGAACTACCATACCTATGACTTGGAGTTGGCAGCGGTTATCTTTGCTCTTAAATTATGAGAACTACCATACCTATGACTTGGAGTTGGCAGCGGTTATCTTTGCTCTTAAATTATGTAAACACTACTTGTATGGAGAGAGAGTGGAGATCTTCACATACCACAAGAGCTTAAAGTATGTGTTTACACAATAAGAGCTCAACATGAGGCAGCGGCGATGGTTGGAGCTGATGAAAGACTTCAATATTTCCTTGCAGTACCATCTAGGGAAGGCAAACGTAGTCATGAATGCCTTGAGCAGGTATCTCGTGGCTATGTACTTGATAAGAGACAGACATTTATTGGCCGACCATGACAGTTTGGGCATTGAGGTACTAGTTCCTGGAGTCGCAGCACAAATGTAGGGACTTCAGGTACAGTCAGAGCTGATGGATTGGATCAGAGCAGGACAGTATAAGGGTGAGTCTCTGAGGAGCATCAGAGCACAGGTTTAGATGGGGCTAACAGAGGACTTCATTATTGCAGATGATGGATCATTGTAGCACGGTACCAGATTGTGTATACCGAGAGGAGCATTGCCCAAGAAGATTCTGCAGGAGGCTCATCATTCTCAGTACTCTATGCATCCAGGTGCCAACAAGATGTATAAAGACATGAGAGAGCATGTATGGTATGAAGCGAGAGGTAGCTAACTTCATATCCAGATGCTTAGTTTGCCAGCAGGTAAATACGGAGAGACAGAGGCCAGGAGGATTACTTCAGCCTTTGCCCATTCCAGAGTGAAAATGGGAGCATATGACCATGAATTTTGTATTAGGACTTCCGCGTTCTCCAGGAGATAAAGATGCAATTTGGGTCATCGTGGATAGGTTGACCAAATTAGTCCACTTTCTATCATTCAAAGTGGGTACATCTACAGAGAAGCTTGCGGAGATGTATGTGCGCCAGATTGTCAGATTGTACGGTATTCCAGTGAGCATAGTCTCGGATCAGGATAGTCACTTTACATCCCACATCTGGAGGAGTTTGTAAGCTAGCTTGGGCACTCAGCTCAAGTTCAGTACCGCATATTACCCTCAGACTGACGGACGGTCGGAGAGGACTGTTCAAACTCTCGAGGACATGCTACGTACCTGTGTTTTGGATCTTGGAGGTTCTTGGGAGGATCACCTTCACTTGGTAGAGTTTTCATAAAATAACAGCTACCAAGCCAATATCGAGATGTCACTATTCGAGGCATTATATGGACGAAGATACCGTACTCCGTTATCTTGGAATAATGTTGGTGAGAGAGCTTTATTGGGAGCAGAGATGGTAGTGGATGCAGCCAAGAAGGTAAAGCTAATCAGGGATAGACTTCGAGTGGTACAGGATAGGCATCGATATTGGACCGATAGCCACATGAGACCTTTAGAGTTTGAGGTTGGCGGTCTGGTTTTCTTGAGGATTTTTTCAACACGTGGCACGATTGGTTTCGCTGGAGGCGGAAAGCTTAGTTCGCGATTCATCGGACCTTTCAATATTCTCAAGAAGGTCGGTGCAGTTGTATATAGACTAGGCTTACCACCTGTATTGGAGGGAGTGCACAATGTATTTTAAGTATCACAGCTGAGATGGTACATGGCAGATTCCAGTCATGTGTTGGATCACTCGGAGATAGAGGTGTGCCCTACTCTTAGCTATCCAGAGCAGCCAGTTGAGATTCTGGATCAGAGAGAGAAGGTGCTAAGGAACTAGATGATTCCTTTGGTGCGCGTCAAGTGGAGGCATCACTCGCCAAGAGAGAGTACCTGGGAGCGAGAGGCCGAGATGCGCGAGCAATATCCATAGATGTTCAAGCCGTGAGATATAATTCTTTCTTGTATTGAATTAATTACTTCTCGTAGTTAGTTTTTTTCTTAATTTTGAGGACAAAATTTTTCTAAGGTGGGTAGGATTGTCACCCTCATATTTTTATTTAAGGGTAGTTTGGTAATTGATACGGGTATTTATTTTTAGGATGTATTATATTTAAATATTGTGCATGTGATTAATTATATTAATTATTGATTCTTAGATGTAGCATTTATTTTAGACTTGTGTAGTGGACCTAACTATTTAATTAGTTGCATGAACCTATTTCATATTAGTTTAGATTGAGCCCAAGAATTATGTCTATGGATTAGGAGGTTAGATTAATTAGTGAAACCATTAGACTAGAACCTTCCCTCCTTAATTTATTTCTTCATGAGAGGCCCCAAGGAATAAATAGGATATTTCATATTGCTTGAGGGAGGGGGAATATGGTCGGCCACCATAGGAGGAGAGAGAGTGTCTCTCTTATTTCAATTTCTAATTCTATTTAGATCTAGTTTTCCCTCTTTCCAATTTCTTTCATTCCCTCATCAATTCTCCACCAATTTTTTTACAGATTTCCTTTCTATTCTTTATTGGAGGCTTTTACATCAAGGATCTATAAGAAGAAAGCAAGGAGCAACAAGGAGAAGGCCAAGATCTACAAGGAGATGAGCTATAATTCTATTTAGAGATTTTTATTGGAAATCTATCTTCCAATAGGTACATTTCAGTTTTTTCTCTTCTAGTAGACTCTAAATATGAGATTTAACTATGAGAAACCAACCCACATGCATAGGCTACCCATAGGAATTGATTTTAGGTTCATCGAAGACCTATGGTGGAAGTTATGTACAATTTGGTATCAATTTTAGGAGAATTTTGAGATTGGCACATGTAGTATTTGTTATTTGGTCAAATAGATCAATATGACATATGATTGCTTGTTTATGACTAGTGTCGTATCCACAATTAGGTACGTGTAGGCCGTATCTCGTCAATTTGATGATAAGGGTTAATTTTGGGAGGTTTTCCCCGACACAGGGACTTGTGCATATCATATCGTGACACGGACACGTAGTTGATCTAATTACTATACGTATTGTTCATATTTAGTATATTAGACTTGCTCGTGTCATACGGGATATGTTTGGTTGTGTGGTGGAGCCGTATCGCAAGCGTATCATAGAGTTAGTGTGATACGGGTGCGGTGCATTCCACGTGTTTGGTGTTTTGCTCTTAATTCTATATGTACATGTGTGTGTGTGTGCGTATGTATATATATATATATAGTATATATATAGTTAAGTGTATATGTGTGTGTGTGTGTGTGTAAGTGTATATAGTTATGTATATCCATATGTGTATATATATTTATGTGTTTGTATATATATATATATATGTGTGTGTGTGTGTGTGTGTGTGTGTGTGTGTGTGTGTGTGTGTGTATTAGTGTTTGTGTTTATATGTATATTTATGTGTGTGTTTGAGTATATATATATATATATATATATATATATATATATATATATATATATATATATATATATATATATAGGTATATGTGATTGCATACGTATTTATATATATAGAGATGTATATATTAATAGAGAGATTGATATATGTAGATGTATGTATGTGTGTTTGTGTGTGTGCTTATTGTTTGTGAGTGAGTGAGTAAGCTTAGAGTTGTGTGTGAGTGTGTGCTTTGGTGTTAGTGTATAGCAGTGATCATCAGGGGAGCACACAGTAATGTGTGTAGAAGTATTCAACAGATAAGGGACAACAACAAGGGACCTAGTAGTAGAGTACTGTACAGTGTAATGCACAACAGGGAATTGGCCTTCAGCAACTATGCAGAGGAACTACAAAGTATATGCAGCCTCGAGACAGTGAGGCATCGTGCAGCTCGTGCACATAGAGGTGTCAAAATTGGAGGAAAACTGCAGTTCAGTGCAGTAAGGGAACACAATAACTTGGAGTGAGAAGTAATATGCAGTGCACGGTGCATCAATCAACAGAGAACAACAGCAGGCAGGTCCAGCATCATTGTTGCAGTCACTACAGTGGGGAGAGGCTCGGGCTATACATAGACAGTGTGTACAGCACTGTGTCCAGTTCAGCACAGTGCCCGTATTAGTGTATCCATGTTTTCAGTGCAGTTAGTTAGGGATCTTGGTTCAGGTAAGGTGCATTGGGTATCAATGAGTTAAGTATTGTTTATTTGGATTTTGGGTTTATGAGGTATTGGGTTAGTTAGTTATAAAGGTATTTGGTTTAAGGGTAGTTAGCTATTGATTAGTTATAGTTAACTGTATACATATCTATGTATGTAAGTTAGCTAAGTAACTATGTACTAGTAGATGAATGTTGATAGTTAGTTATATTAGCTATATATAAGTATGTAGATATGTATGTATTATATTATTGTTAGTTTTTATAATAGTATTGATATATATTATATTGTTAGCCTATATTAGTTTATTGGTTGGGGGTTACTATACATTATTAGCTATATCAATAGGGTTTTGGATTACCTTGGGATACCAAAGTATTGGGTCGATACCCAAGGTATTGGGTTTGGACATCGAGATAGGTGTGATACGCATTGGTAGAAGGCCAAGGTATCGTATTTTTATTGATTTATTATAGTATTATGTATATTGACTTGTATATATATATACAAACTATTATTTTCATAAATAAAACTTGTGTATCTTAGAATACGGCTTTTTGAGTGTCTTTTAGTATCTTAGATTAGCTAGTATAGCTTGGTTTCATAGTGTATTGACTTAGTGTTCTAGTGTTAGACTCTTGCAAACTAGATTTAATCAGTTTGACCTAGAAATGGCTTATTGACCTAGAATTACATCAACTTAACTTATTTTTATTTATGAACCTTGTATAGATGTAACATACCATATATAGATCTGTGTGACACTAGCTTGGGCATCGAGAGATACACCTTGCTCAGGACTTCAGGCGAGTATATTTCTCTGATAGTTTTTAATTAATAATAGTGTATATATGCATGTTCTAGAATTATATACTTGACTCTGACACAGTGATTTAACGAACTTGTACAACGTGGATCCCGTCAGAAGATGTTATCCCCTACCGTGTTCAGTGGGTACTCATGTACATGTATTTTATCGTATATATTGGGTATTGATTTACATCCGTGTTCACACACTGCTCGTGTTCAGTATGCTTATTCGTGTACACCCACTGCTCATGTTCAGTGGTTATTATATTCGTGTACACCCACTGCTCGTATTCAGTGGTCATATTCATGTTTGTAGTGTATCGTGATTGGATCCATCGATATTAGTTGGGGGTGGTTCACTGGAGATGGGAGGAGGAGAAGAAGTCGAGAAGAAAACGATGGTAGTGTTCCGAAGAAGAAGGTGGAGGAGATGGTTACAGATGGGAAGTCGTGGGATTCCATCGAGGAGGAGATCGTGGCGGGGTTGCTGTCGAGATGATCGGAGGAGAATGGTGGCATGGGTGTTTGACAGTGGTGGCCGTTGCTGAGGAGAAGTCCGTCTAGGTCGAGTGGGGAGTTCAGCGGGGTTCAGTGATGGTTAGGCGGAGGATCTCAGGCGAGTCAGCTCCGGCAAGGTGCTGCTCCGGTCGGCGGTTGCCGAGGGACGGAGAGGGAAGAAGGAGATGAACAGGAGGAAGGGGTCGGCTAACTTGGGTTTAGGTTTAGGGGTGATGGGAAAAGAAAAAGGAAAAAGTTATATATATATATATATATATGGGGGGAATAGGGTTTGGGTGTTGACCTTGGTAGTTGGGCCTTGTCAACATCCTCCTTGGGATGGGCTTGGCTTTACATGAAGATGTTTGAAGGGCTAGGATTGCATGGTTTCAAAATGGAGGGCCAAGGTTTAAGGAGAGTTGATATTGAGTGTTACACACTCCAAATTATGTAGAAAATCACATAACCAATCAATGAAGAAAAATGGGGTTTCTACACTTGTTTGGTTCAAGGGTGTGGACACCTTAATGCACTTTTGCAATAAAGTCCCAAGCAATTAAAAAATTATACAAAGATAAAAATTGGATTAAATTAATTAAAATTAATACAAATGGTGTTCTAAAATTAATTATAAGTACATGGGGCTAAAATTAGGTGGGACATAAGTATCATGGACGTAGATGGCTCAGAATAGAATATTATCATAAACTGGGTTACACAAAATGGGTCAAGATTGTGTCTCCAATTTTGATTAGAACGCACATGGATACAAAGTTGAATTTATTTAGAATTAAATATAAACGTCTGCGATGAATATTGTGCGACTAAAATATAGCACAAGAGAGCATAATTATAAGTTACACAAATGTCAGAATAGATGACTGGCACGTCTAGGACAAGGGTGTAAAATTTGTAGGAAGGAAATGGCTAGTATAGTGCTCCAATTATCGAAGCAACGATAAGGTGCACTAAGTGATATATAAATATTGTAAAATCATCTAAAGCATATTGTTCTATTTCTAATTGGATTCAAACTAGCCCTACTCTCTCTATCTAAGCTAAGTAGGCCTAATTTTGGTCGAGGGGGTTTACAATCTACCCAACTTAAAATAATTTTGTCCTCGAAATTAAAATAATGGATAATTTGTTAAATCATATTGTTCAAGAATTTTGTCCTCATAATCTTAAAATAATTTTGTCCTCATAATCTCCTCTAAACTTTGAACAATAAATAATTCTAATCAAATCATATTCCTATTCTCTACTTAAGAATTTTGTACTCTTCAAATTTAAACTCAATTTTCGTCCTCAACGTTTAGAATAGGTGATCCAACAATCAAAAGTTAACTTTTAATTTAAAGTCTCAAATTATGAAATTTTAAATCTAATTCACCAATTGTTCAAGTCTAAAATTCTATATTTATCCTCAAAGTTTAAATCAATGATTCAATCTTCAGTTTTCAAAATTTAAATCATGTGCTTAAAGCATAAACATTTGGTCCGCAATATCAAAATATCAAAATTTATTAAATCCTCATCATCTTAATCATTCTTCTAAATAAATTTTTTTACCATTTAATATAACTTAAATATCTCAATCTAATCTTACTTGATCACAATCTAAAATTTATCTCAAGTTGACAATGCAACCTCTACCCAACTTAGAATTTACCCATCTATCACATAAGACTATACCTTTAAGAAAAACTTCCTCAATTATTTAATCGTGTTATTCAATCCTCAAAAGTTTTTAACACACCAAATATATCATATATGATATGCCCTTAATTACGAAAAATAGTCATCAAGTAATATGATTTGCCTATGGGATATATCTAGTACTATCTGTGTATCAAACTTATACCAAGCACGAGTGTTCGTCTTTCCGAAATAGGAGAAGACGGAGAGAAATAATAAAGAATTCAAGGTAGAGATGATAGAATACAAGTACGGAATTCAAAGAAAAAAAAATTCAAAAGGGAGTTGTCAAGGCAGTTGTGGATTGAATCTTATTTTGGTAAATTTCTATTCGCATGTTCATATCGAAATAGTTATATAACCGATAAGATATGCTTAAACATATCTAAAGGACAAGTATATTCATCTATATGTTGAGTCAACTATATCTCAATCCACGTAAAATAGTTATGCGAAGAGCGAACCAAGCGCGCTAAGATTGATCAGACCATAATATACTGATTCTGATTTAGATAATGTATTAGTGTGTATACCCAATAATACATATATCATGATAAAGCTCGTAAAAGAATAAGCTTGCAAAACTAGGCTATAATAGCAGCATAAGTCAAGATAGTCCAGAAAATATAAGTACGCTAGATTATGAGGAAGAAAAGTACAAAATAATTCAAGTTCACCAAGAAGATAAGACTTGTTCGGTGTTGAGCCTCTACAGTTGCCATACTAACTCCTTGTCTAAGTCTCTAATCGACCAAATGGGGGTATGGGCCTCTATGTTCTACAGTCTGGATAAACATTATCTTCTTATGGAAGCCTATTGTTGGTGTCATTCAGTTACACTTCATTAATGAGTCAAAAAGGACTATGTGATACTTGGTTGCGAGGCATACTACCCAACTTAAAAGAATTAACTAATATTGTTACTACCTTAAGGAGATTCTACAAAATAACCTTGTCATTGTAAATAAGGTAGAACTCTTGTTAGGGTATACGAGAAAAAAATCTTGGTACTTATTAAGGTATCCTATTGCATTATAAAACTTTATAGGTAATGGTCATCTTAAGTCTTAATCATAGTGCTTATAGAACAAAGTATTAATACTAAGAATGGAGAAGTTACTAACTCTCAAGTGAAGGAGGATATAACCTGTATTGAGATATGGGTACAAATTACTTGAATTAAAACTAAAAAATAATTATCAAATCATAATCTAAATAAACAACTCAACTATCAAGTTCTAACTACTAAGCACATAATTTTAAAATTCAAGATTTACAACTATAATCCTAGCAAACTATATATCCTAACATAAAAAAAATCAATTGGCCTACAATCAGAAGGGTTGGGTGGCACGAATTGAAAGATGAAGAAAAAATTTAGTCGTCGCACAAATAGCAAGCGTTAAGATTTCGGAGGAACAATATATGAAATTAAATAGAACGACTCTAGATAATATCATGGTTTCCTAAGGAAAGATGGTATGCTAATCTCTGTGTTCTAGATATGATCAAGAGAAATATTCTATTCATTCCTCTTGGCTTCCTAAGGTACTGTTCTGCTAATATCAAGACAATGAGCTAAATTTATAGTTCTCTAATACTATCTTACTATAAAAGTTAGGTTTAGTCCTAATATTTAACCTTTGATTTCTATTGGTTCCTCAATACTAAGGTCAAACAATATGGTCAAAGTTCTAACTAACCCTAGTAGTGTCTATACTACTCTCAAGTCCTTCATAAATATATCAAGGAATAATGGTCAATTAATCTACAGGTAAAGGATGCTAGGGTTCATTAGGTATTCTAAACTTAGTGATGTGCTAATATTCTAGTTGTATTCTTAGTAGGAATATTACCCTAATTATTATCCTAACAAAAAGTATTCCTACATTCTAGCAGAAGGCTATACTCAAGGAACTATTAGAGAAGTACATGAATCAAGCAGGATACAATTATATAAATAGAACGGATTGGAAAGAAGGTGAGTCATAGTCAAATGTGGATGGATCCTATACTCTAATCCTATTTGCAGGCTTGCTCGGTACAGTAACGTAATCGACACAATATACTCTCGACCTGCATGGGCCACCACTAAAAATATGTCACACCCCAGTCCCAAAATACGTAGGATTATGAACACGTAAGCATGCCAGCCGCATGTATATGGCAACTCCAATATATGGAAACCATAACACATACGTACGCTGTATTATGAGCAATAATTCACCAGTGGTATATATATCATAAGTCACAGGGCATAACTAAATCTTATCCACAGAATAAATAAATGAATAAACAACCAATCTACTATATAACTGAATCTTAATATGAAATATTAATGATAGTCTGGTAGAAACAAATCCACTGCCAAACTAGAATATAAAAGAAATAATACAAGTACATCTATTAATAAGCAATAAGGCTCGAAGAGAAAACCTCTTCAAAATATAAGTAGCAAGTCCGGATCTGCGCTTCTGCTAAGTCATGAACATCTATACCTGAAAAGGGACCAGGTCCTTAGAGGGACATAACAAGATACATAAAAGTATGCCAATAAAGTACTAAAAATAAACATCCAATGGGTTGCCTAATCGTCTATGTGAATGCAGTTTGAGAACAACTTTCCAACAAGTGGGCTATCTGGCCATAAATAAGATTGGCATGATTCTCTTGAAGATTCAGGGGCCTACAAAGTATATCGTCTTTTGAACACCAGAGGCCGCCAGTAATATATAGGGGTCATCACCACCACGTATCTCTGACAGAGCGTACGGGTTACTGAAAAAAAAAGTACAAAGATGCCCAAATGCCTTACTTGTTGTTCTTCCTACCCCATGCTCTAAGCATGTCACATCCATGACATGATAATACCTCTAATAACTGCCAAGTCTCCTAGCATGCAATTTTTAACAGCAGTTATTCCTAACGCACGTCCCATACGTACAGAAGGCCACCCTGTCACACAAGTCCGTATCCTACATGAGACTCACACTCGTGTAACAACTGTGTCATGGCCAATAAAACCTAATGATGCCTCCAAATCATGTGGTGGTCTCATAAAACTAGGTCAACATGCATATACATAATAAAACAGAATATGACACCACCGTTGTTGTACCCAAGTTATTCTTGGACGTGCAGTTTATATAGCAGTTAAAATATATTGTCACGCCCCAATCCTAAAATATGTAGGACTAGGAACACATAAGCATGCCAGCCGTATGTATATGGCATCTCCAATATATGGATACCATAATACACACGTACGTTGTAGAATGAATATAAACTCACATGTGGTATATATAATGTCACAAGTCACAAATATGGTAATCTCATCCACACAACAAGTCATAGAAAAGAAATACTAAACTAGAATAAGGAGTCTGAAATATCCAAAATAATAGTCGGGTAGAGACAAATCCACTACCAAAGACTATATCCAAAACTAAAATGAGAGAGAAGGATAAAGTCTCCAATATAAATGAGATGATGATATAAATGTATCAGTGAAGCGATCCGTCGCTAGAGATAATCAAAGATGCTCCGAAGGTAAGACTTCCTCGGCATAAAGGAATGCGTCAGGTCCAGGCCCGTACTCCTGCGGATACTCCTGGTTGTCTATACCTGGCAAGGGACCAGGTCCTCAGAGGGACATAACAAGATACATAGAAGCATGCCAATTTGAATACAGTAAACATGCTTAATGTTTGAAAATAAATAAGTATGCTGTACAAGACAATCTATATGAATGCAATGAGGACAACTTTTCGACGTATGGGCAAGGGTAGGCTACTCGATCTAATCTCACAACTCACACACACGTCCATGAACACCATCAGCCGACATACCGCGGGAGTAGCGACCCTCGTGACTCCATCAATCGACATACCGCGGGAGTAGCGACCATCGAACACGACCACCATAGAACGTGCTAGTGACTACGGTGTTACCAGAGTGGTTAAAGCCCATACGCCTACTGATTGTCCTCTATGATACTAAGTGTCCAGTGTGTGTCAACATATCTAATATATAGTACTGACTGAAAGAAACTACACATACAATAAATAAGCAGAAATGCAATAAATATACAGAAATATACTAAGGATGCAAAATATTGTAAGCAATTTGATAAGATATCTTGCCTGGCAAGAAAGCTGCAAAATGTAGTGTCCCGATGTCAACACCAAGAGTCAGAAGCTACGACCTCAGAATGAACGTCTCCGGATGCTGAAATAAATATCACCAAAATTTCCAGAATAAGCAAAATAGCTAAAAATTACTTCCCTTTCGTCCAATTTGGACACAGGGGCAAAACAGTAATTTTGGGTAAAAGTGGGGTCCACGTGTGGCCCACTTTGCACCAAAAAATATGCCAAGAGTAACAGTCTCTAAATGGGACAATTTATAGGTCAAACAACTCTAAATGTCAATACGAACCTAACGGTATGTCCAAATATGGATTCCGATGGGCCGAACACAATTTCGTCCAAAAAGTCAACCGTGGGGCCCGCCAATTGACGAATTGGTCAACTGTCTTAGAATTGCGTGAAAGTTGGGTCACAGGACCAGCGTGTTACCACGAGTCCAGTGGTACAAGTTTTATCACAATCTGACGAACATGCACAAAATACGTGCGACTTCCACAAAAGTTGCGATACGGGGTGTGTCTGCGGATACAGGCTGATTCCAGCGGATATGGACTCAATACTGGAAGACAGGACCAAACTGCCTACCCTCGTCCAGCGCCATGATGGAAGAAAATATAGATTGCAAGCTGTGTGGTCTAATACGACCCTTTCTCTCTCCTGGATGAATCGCCATATGAAATTGCTGATCATCCCGAGCAAATGAAGCTATGATATCCTTCCATGATCCATCATTGCAGAGGAAATTTGCTCAAAGATGCATCTTTTTATGGCTCCTTACATACTGGAAGAACATGATCTTCTTCTTCCTCAAGTCAGCATGACAAAGCTCAGCAACCATCTCCTTATGGTGAAGAAAGTATGGGAGAAACAGGTTAACTCAGTTGCCTTTATATAGGCAGAGGAGAACACACCAAATCGTAACAAATTCCTAAATATTTGCCGAGAAATCAGCCTCGCAGAACGAGTCAAACTTGACCATTTCATGCTTCATTCAAAGTGTTTCAAATTACGAGGAATTTGAAAACTTTGAAGGGGGTCTTGTAGAAGCATAAAAAATACGTTGAGGAATCATACGCGTAAAATCCTCAACATTCAGGAAGCCGCATACAACAGAGCTCCAGCACTGGGTGGCGTAAGGCATAACTTCAGAGCCATTGGCATAACAGTAGAGCTTCAACGCTATTCAGCGTAAAATATAGCTCCAGAACAACCCGCGTAATGCAGTATTTCCAGATTGCTTCAGCGTAAAAAGGTTGCTACCTCGCCATTCCGGCATAAAACCTACCTGCTTTCAATGCAGTGGAAAGTTGTATGAGGAACTCTTCGTATTCCTCGAATAAACTTGTCAGATGACGCAGTGAACCTGACTTCTGACAAAGAGTACTGCACGACTATCAAGAGGACGGCTGTAATGATGATTCAGCACAGGGCCCCAGACTGTCGTTTAGTGACAAAGTCTTGAAATAAGACGTCATTTTACGCATTCAAGGAATATGCTGCCTATTTTTTATAGGCAGACATGAGCTTTTACGCTCAGGATGAGACAAAGCTGACCGCCACATCAAAAGCTGCTCTTCGTACAAAACTCGAGGCACGTCTCTGCAATTAATGCGCGAGATGGGGGCAGATCTCTGTATTTAATGCACGAGATTTGGTTCTACTTTTAATGACTGGGAGAGCCATAATTAGGGCTAATACGTCCATATCACCATCCCTGTACATTACGCCATCAGGCTATTTCTTCTCAAAATACGCCGACCTGGCTATTTTCAACTATAAAAGTACGCCGTATGCTATCTCCTCGAAATACGCCAACTCAGGCTATATTTGCAAAGGTGAGTGACAAGACTATTCGGCCCAGAATACGCTCAAGACCTCAGTCAAAGAAGGATAATCGGCTGTTCCTACGTCGGTTACCTATCCATGCAGCATCAAGCTTTACGCAGAATTTGGCTTCTACGCCAACAAGACAGCTATTGGGCTTCTACGCCTATACGACAGCTATTGGGCTTCTACGCCTACTGGGCTTCTACGCCTACTTGGCTTCTACGCCAACAAAGCAGCTATTGGGCTTCTACGCCTACTGGGCTTCTACACCTACTGGGCTTCTACGCCAACAAAATAGCTATTGGGCTTCTACGCCTACTGGGCTTCTATGCCTACTTGGTTTTTATGCCAACAAAACAGCTATTGGGCTTCTACGCCTACTTGGCTTCTACGCCAACAAAATAGCTATTGGGCTTCTACGCCAACTGGGCTTCTATGCCTACTTGGCTTCTACGCCAACATGACAGCTGCTTGGCTTCTATGCCAACAAGATAATTATTTGGCTTTTATGCCAAGGTGACAGTTATTTGGCTTCTATACCAACCTTCTCTACGCGAGGGGCAGTTACCTACGTGGCTTTCATGCCGTGATCTTTGACGAGCAGTTATACGCACTCCCTCATAATGGGACACACGTCACACGCCAACGTAGGAGATCATTCATACGTGGGTGGCAGTTATTATAACCGCCGCGTAAAAGGTGCAGCTCTCTCCGCTGCTCGATTTCTACGCCGACTGTGACCAAACACTATAAATAGAGACCTCCGGCCACGGAGGTCCAAGGTCGAAAAAAACAGTCCAAGGGTGGAGAATTAAGGTCAAGAGAGCATATATAGAGAGCTTTGGCAACGAGAGTTCAACCTTTCCTGCAACTTTTGAAGCTTCTTTTATTGTCTTCTACAACACTTCTTCGTCATCGTATGGTCCAAGGGACAAAGTGATCGACCGCAGATCAGACTCCTATAGCAATATTTTCCCAGAATCAAACTTTTGTACTTAACATCCTCGTATAGGATTAATTGTACTTCTTTTTTTCTTGTTTGTAAACCAAAGAAAGGGTTTCGTATAAACCTAGTTTTATTTCTTTCGTTTATTATCAAATACAGCGACATTTTATTACGACGTTGCTAAAAATGTCGCTATTTTATCATATTTTGGTAGTGGGCGCCCTAGTCGATATTCGTTAATTTCTGTTTGTGGAAGACATGACTCTTGACGCATTCAAAGATGTTGTGTGTGCTCATAATCCTCATCCACCCAGACTTCTCTATGCTAGATACCTAAACCAAAACTTCTATGAATTATATCGTATTGTATTTTCTGCTCTCATTCCAAAGATAGGTTCCACGGATGAAATTACATTCTTGGAAATTTTGGCTCTTTATCATTTGTATTTTAATGTTCCCTTTAACTTTCATAAAACTATGATGAACTGCATGATTAAGGCTAGAAAGAAAGGGCGTAACCTACTTTAAGCCATGTACTTGCCTATAATCTTTGAGCACTTTCATATCCCTCTTGATGACTGTCCATTTCTTGATGTGCCTTCTTTCCTTACCAAAGCTCATAGGACTAGGCCTGCTCCACTTCCTCATATTCCTCTTATTGATAACTCATTATCTAGCTCTCATGGACATCCTCATCCTCCTGCTGCTCCACCTACCACTTTGGACTGCATCTACAATATAATCTGCGACCGATTTTGATTGTAAGACAAAATGCTTGTCAATTATTTTCAAAACCAAACTATCGTACCACACTGCATGCACATGCCTTCTCCAACATTCTCGATGATATCCAGTACAGTTTTTCTCACAGCCCAGCTAGACCAATCCCTATGACATGTGATCCATCACATGATGGCTACCGGATTGATGATCTTCTTGTTCTGTAATACTTGGTCCCTGGAGCTGCTACTATGATCCCAATCGTTCTATTGAGGACCCTCCCACTGGTGATGATCAATAGTCTTTTCTGCACTTCTGGACTGGAATTTTGTTCTAGTTTTACTTTGTTTTAATTTGGATTATGTAATTCTATGTTTGCACTTTTATTTTTATGCTTCTAATTTGGTTTATGCTTCAGTACTATGTCTTTAATTTGCTTTTCTATTATGTATGAAAAATTGGATGTTTGCAATGGTATCAATAAATTTCTACTTTCTACCACATGTTGTTTCAATGTTGTATTACATTATATATATGTTTCTACTTCACTTTTGTGTTTCAATATTTCCATGTTGTTTCACCAATTACGGGGGAGCTATACCATTTAGATAAAATAATAAATGGGGAAAAATAATACAAATGCAACTTATCGATCTGCTACTCTGCACTGAACATGCCAATGCTCTCACAAATTACGGGAGAGCTTTATATAGTATTGACATATCAATGTTGGTTTGTCAATTATCAAAATAGGGGATTGTTGGCCCAAAGTGGTCACGATCAACTCAATTTTGATATTCGACTAAACCATGGTCTGATATGACTCGATATAATGCAAGACAATCACTCAAGATATTTCTGCTCTGCTTAGCTCACAAGACAATAACTAAAGGATGCTAAAGTTTGGTTCATGTTTTTGGTTGCTTATATTATGTAATTTTGAACTTTATTGAGTATAAAATTTGTGTATATCGAGTCACACTGGCAATTTAGAAGATTCAAACCAATATCCAAAAACCAGTCTACAAAACCAAAACCGGCCACAAACTGGCCAATCTTTCTAGAAATAATTTGACCCAACAGAGACTGAGCTCGGGCCAAGCTCGGACCCTGATCGAACTCAGGCCGAACTCGGTCCCATATGACCCAGTTTTTGGCAGTTCCTAATTTGAATCCTTCTTCCAGGAGAACATGGTGCCAACGTTCGAATTTTTGAATGTTTGAGGAACAAACTCTGTCCGAACTCGGTCCCCCTGCTACCCTATAAATATCCATGTATTTCACACTATTTTAATCATTTCTTACATGAAAACCCTTATACACTCTGAGCTATAAACCTTTTCCATCACCAAGAGCAACTTCCCAAGCTTTCTAAGTGCTAAGTGCGATCTCGGTTAAAAGCCTCGAAGAGTTGTAAAGCTTGAAAATCTAAGTTCATCTTTCATTTCAAGTATTGAAGTTGGCATACTTTTCGGATCAAAGTAGGTGGTTATAAGAAGTCGACGTGCCTTCGGATCAAAGCACGTGGTGTATGCTATTTGTTTAAATAGTAGATTAACTCCGGACAAGAGTTTTCGGGACTGGACTGCCTTCCATGAAGGATAGTAGTATACATCGCAACATTTGCGTTTGTGACTTCTTACTCTTTATATTTTCCTATACTTACTTGCTAAAGTTATAGTTGGTAATATTGTATTGGTTTTATTGGTCTACTGTGTCTTAACTCTATTCACCCCCCCCCCTAGAGTTGCCTTCAATTTATTATCCTTATGTTTATGTTAGATTGTGTAATCTTTTGCTAGTAGTACATGTGCATGTTTGATGTTTTTTTTTTCTTTTGTATAATATGACTAGTTGTCCTTGGAGTTATCGATCGCATATTTCTAGACTAGTTGATTATACATTTTGTTTTAGAGGTACTCTTGATTACTTGCACAACTCTCAATTTTTGTCTTACTTGTTGTATTTAGAACCATGGGATCAGGAGAACGATTATAAACATGTTACTGCAATTATTATATTTTTATTTTATATTCTTGTGGCCTCCAATGTTGGTTTACCTGTATTTGTAACCCTGTGGCCTCCAAGGTGGGGTTATTTGATCACCTTGTGCCTCTAAGGTCGGGTGTATTTTTTGGCCGTGGTTTTATTTGCGATCTATGATAATTTTACTCCATCGTGTTTTGCACTTCATGTGTAATTAGTTTTTCTCATTCGTGTATGACTGTCGTACAAGTTATGTAGTAGCCTACATTTACTACCTTTTTACTTGTTTATTTTGATGTTATATTTTGTTACACTTGGTATGTATATTATGTAACTTGTTAAGTCCCTTCTGAGGACCTAATTTTCTTCCAGATTAGTTGTTTGTGTAAAGTTATTTCGATGATCATAATGACGGTTATCTCTTTGGATTCAGGTATCGTCCGTTATTACGTATTTATATATGTAATTTGCACTCTGCTTGTTAGCCTATTTTTATATTTTCTTTCGAATATATTTGAACATATATACCATTGGACTGCTAACCGTGAACTTATTGTTCATTCCTCATATTTATAATTATGTGGATTGAGATATATGTTAGTGTTCATATATCTAGAAATACCAAACTTAGACAATGTATACGTATTCGAGTTGGACATGAATCCACTTGATACGTAGCTAGCCATTGTCGTGTGTCTCGGTCCTACGTATTAAAAGTATAGAAAAGAGAGAAATTATTTGTAGTCAAATGGCTTCAAAGGCTTATTTTATTAACATGAGGGAATGATTGGATTTGTGTGTGTTTGGATAAGGGAAACCACTTATTTGTGATTATCCATGTAGATATGGTTTACAATTTTAATTAGGAATTCTTATATATTTGTTTTTAGGACTTTGAATATATGTTTAGTTATAAAATTTAATTATGATTCAAATATATTTTAATTAGAATTTTTTCTTGATATGTTTTAAGGAATTTGGATATAGTTTTAGTTAGATAATATCAATTTTTGGTCAGATATATTAAAATATTTTAGACATAATTTAAATATATCTATATTAGAATTTATTATAAATATTAGTCACGTTCCCATGCGTTGCACCTACCAAAAATAAAAAAAACTTAATTAAAAAATTAGATAAAATTTTAAATTATATTAAAATATTTTAAATATGATTTGAATATATTTTAATTAGAATTTGTTATAAATATGTTTGTAGATTTTGGATACATGATTAGTTAGATAATACCATGTAGTTAGTTTAAATATTTTATATATTTTAGGATTTGTTATATATTCAAGTAGTAAAAATGATTTTAGGTTTTTTCTTTTTTTTTCTTGCTTATGTGAGGATAGAACATATGCGGTAGTTTTTTTAATTTTTATATCTCTACTATTATAATGCGCCTTAAAAATGGCTCATTTTTTAGCTGTCTAAGCAGTATGTATATCATCAATTAGTAATTAAAAAAATAAAAAAATAACTACCGCTTAGGTTCTTACTTAGTTGAGAAAAAAATTAAAAACCACCTGAACATTAACCCATCATAAAATATATTCAAATTTTAAATTATATTTAAATTAACTACAAGATATTATCTAATTAAACACATATAAAAAAAATTAAAATATGTATTTATAACAAATTATAATTCAAATATATTCAAATCATATTTAAAATTTTCTAATATATATATATATATATAGAGAGAGAGAGAGAGAGAGAATAAGGGAGGTGAGGTGGCACCTCACTCTCAAAACAAGGGTGGCGGCGATGTGGCACAATCACAACCACACAAACGAGGGGAGGGAGTTAAGTGCAATTTGTCAATTATGAAATGTGTGGTTGGAATTGTGCCACGTCACCGCCACCCTTGTTTTGGAAGTGAGGTGCCATCTCACCTCCCTTATTCTCTCTCTCTCTCTCTCTCTCTCTCTCTCTCTCTCTATATATATATATATATATATATATATATAATATTATTAAAAAATTGATACGTGCAACACACATGAATTTACTAATATTAATAATTGAGGATATACATACGACTTACATGGCTCATTATTTAGTCATTTCAAGAAAACTTTAGACTCCCTTCAAAATTTGACACATATTTAAAACGGGTCAGGTGTGTTCCTTACGCAAGTAATTTTCGTCAAAAATTTCTTGTTTTTAGGCAATTTATCGGTATGCCAAAGAATTAATATTGTTGAAAAATTCATTAAAATTTTAAATTATGTTTAAATATTTTAAATATGATATCAATGTATTTAATTATGATTTGTTGAGATATGTTTTTAGGACTTTGGATGTATGTTTAGTTAGGTATATTAAAATAATTTAAATATGATTTAAATATACTAGTATATATGCACCTACGTTGCACGTATTTATTATTAGGAAGATGAAAAGACACTTGCAGTAAAAAATTATTCATTTTTGAAACTAAACAAAGTCCATTTTTTAATGCCTTCTCGTTAAGATACTCATGCATTTAAGAGCTGTTATAATTAGGAATACCAAAGGACAATTCTTGTATTTATCTAAATAATCTCCATTAATTTAATTTATCTTTTTAATTAGAGGGTATTTTTTGAAAGAAAAAAAAACCTTCCACGGTAAAGCCTACTATTGGCATTATATAGTACTAGTATATACACACGTGCGTCACACGTATTTCATATTACTTGAAAAAAAATAATAGTTTATTAAAAGAGCAACCGACAATTTCTTAATTTTATTATAGGTGGAAATATAATAGGAAAAGTTGGGAGGAATTAAATGACGGAAATATGAAAGATTTATCTTATCTCTGGGGTTCATGTGCTTACTTTGCATGCATGCTTTATTAACTTTTGTTTTATTCTCCAAACTACCTACTTTGCATGCATGCATATCTTTGTTTTATTAACTATCATTCCCCAAGTTGCCTCATGCATGCATACATACATTTAATACGTATTTAATTACTGTTTTTAATTACTTAGATATCCTTATCAACGTTAATACATATTGAAATGTAATGAAGGGTATTTTTGGAACGAAAAACTTTCACGGTGAAGCCTAGTTTTGGCATTATATAGTAGAATAGATATAATAGATAATTAGTAAACATAATGAAGGATATTTTTGGAAAAAAAAAACTTTCACGGTGAATGCTACTTTTGGTATTATATAGTCTAGATCTGTATTAAAATTTATTATAAATATTAGTCACTTGTTGCATGTACTAAAAAGAAAAAAAAATATTATTGAAAAATAAAATAGAAAATATTATATTATATTAAATATTTTAAATATGACTTGAATATATTTTAATTATGTTTGTTATAATATGTTTTGTGAATTTTGGATATGAGTTTAGATAGATAATACCATGGAGTTAGTTTAAATATAATTTAAGAATTTGTTATATGTTCATGTAGTTAAAAAGATTTTAAGATTTTTTTAACTCCGTGAGGAGATAACATATAGTTAATTTTTAGATGATGTAGTTAATTTTTTTTTTTTTAGTTTTTTATTAATAATTGAAGATATAGATACCGCTATAACTAGATTTTTGGATCGTTTTTAAGCCGCATTATAATTGTAAGGTAGTTTTAGGACTTTTTATATATGTTTAGTTAGATAATAACAGATAACTAAGTAATACCAGAATTTTAGGATTTCGTGCACGTTTGTAAGGTTATGAATTAATTAATTTTTTTTCGTAATTATGCAATTATTATTTTAAGCCATTTTGAAGCCTTTTTAATAGTAGAAAAGTATAATAATGTGGCGAATTAGTTCAACATTATTTTGGACATGATTATTTTAGTATATAATTTGGGTTAACCCTAACCTTGTCCGCTTTGAGTCGGATCCGGACACTACTTCTGAAAGCTATCGGATCCGAAGAGTCTCAAATTCAAATAACTTCAGTAATATTAACTGATAACATCAATTTAAAGATTCGATTGAGATGAAAGATCTCTTATTTATTTTTTCAATTTATTTTTGGAATAAATCATAGATATCTTAGAAATATATATACATCACGGTATCTATCTATATAAAGGGAAAGGAAAGGGATTTAAGAAGCCCATACTCTTTTCTGTATTTATTTTTTATTTGTATTGATAGTATCAATGGAAAGAAAGAAAGTCGGAGCCATGGAAAAAACACCACCACAGTTACCATCATCTTCGGAAGTCAAGGTCAAGGTGGAGCCCCAGATGGAACCCAACGCAGTCTTCAATTCTCAGGTGGTTTTTTTTTTTTTTTTTATTTAATTTATTTTTTATCTCGTCCCTTTTGGTTTCTTATGGATGGTTTTTTTTATGTATGGATGTAATTTAAATTTTAGTTGAGGACTAAACTGATAGTGGTGATGACAACAGATCGGATAATGTTCTTTTTAGTTTATGAAGGTGTTGTGTTTACTAAGTGATTTAGGTTGGATTTGAGCATTTTAATGATAATGCTTGGGATGATCGTGGGCGAGTATTATGAATCTGTGAATCCATAATACTATAGGGGATTTGTGGCAGAAAAGGTTTGTTGGAAACTATAGGGGATTTGCGGCCACGAGAGTCTAGCATTAATCAATAAAGATGTTTGTGGAGGAGGGATTCATTCATTGAAGACAAGTTGTAGACTGTAGTCTTGGATTCATTCATTGAAGACAAGTTGTAGACTGTAGTCTTGGATTCAAATCAATGACTGCGAGTAGCCGATATATATATATATATATATATATATATATATATATATATATATATATATATATATATATATATATATATATATTTTCCATTTTTTATTTTATTTTGGAGAATATTGTACTCGGGTTTTAATTTGTTCCATCCATTATCGTTAATGGAACAATAAATATTTGAAGAATAGTGTACTTGGGTCTTTTAGTCCATTAATTATCTTTAATGAAACACAGAGTATTACCTCCACAATACAAGTTTTGTGGCCGTAAAGGTTTGTTGGAAGCTATAGGGTATTTGCGGCCACGAGAGTCGACAATCAATCAAGAATGTTTGTGGACAAGGGATTCATTGAAGATAAAATATAGACTATAGTTTTGGATTCATTGATAGGCGAGTAGTCGACATATTGTTCAGCCTTTTTTTGCATTTGGAGGATATTTCACTTGGGTCTTTTGTTTCATTAATTTAATGGAATGCGAAGTATTTTCCCACCCTTTAGTCTCAACAAATATAAATAAATAAATAAATAATGTTGATGCTCCAATGTGTTTTTTTTAGTACAACCAAGATGTAATACATTAATTTTTTTTTTGCTACAGTGCTGAACCATAATATATGGATTATATGTATTTGTTAAAGGCAGCATCACCAAAACATTTGTGTGCTATGTAGGTTGAAGGCCCCATTTTTGGTAGATTTTGTTTTAATCATCCTAAAATGCACTAGAGGATTCGAATATCGGTTGCTCTTATAGCACGATAAAAAAAAATTTACACGAAGAGTTATAGTGAGGGGTAAGAGTTACATGTTTATTCTAACATTAGTATAAACTTGTGAGTTTGTGACAGGTTGGACAACCGGGGGTTACACATATTTGGAATGATGCTCAGCTGCCATTTACTGGCCCAGTTCCTGGTAGACCCCAACACAATTTTTGTCAGGTAACCTTTCCCTTTTTAATTTTTCATACATATACATAGGCTATATTTAAATGTAATATTTTGTAATGCAATTCTGTCTATATTTAACCTGGACAACATAACGAACTACCAAAAGTACTGCAGCAGTTGGATCAAAACAGAAAACTATTGCAACTGCATTCGCAACAACAACTTCAATAATTTGAACAACTTCAACCACATGTAGTTCCACAACTACATTTCAAGCTACAAAATTTCTAGGTTCTACGGGTCAAGTGCTTGAGGCCTCATTTAAGATTTTGTTTCAATCCTCTTAAAATGCACTAGGGGATTAGAATCTCAGTTGCTCTTATAGCACGATTAAAAAAAAATGCACAAAAACTCTAGAGTTATAGTGAGGGTTAACAGTTACATGTTTATTCTAACATTAGTATGAACTTGTGAGTTTGCAACAGTTCGAACAACCGTGGGATACAAATATTTGGAATGATGATCAGCTGCCACTTACTGGCCCAGTTCCTGGTAGACCCCAACACAATTATTATCAGGTAAGTTGGGTAACCTTCCCCTTTTTTACTTGTACACATATGCATATGCATATGCTATAAGGTATGTTGAGTAACCTTCCCCTTTTTTAATTTTTCACATATGCATATGCTATAAGGTATGTCGGGTAATCTTTCCCTTTTTTAATTTTTCATACATATACATAGGATACATTTATATGTATTATTTAGTAATGCAATTCTGTCAAAAAAAATCTGGACAGCATGACGATCTAACAGAAGTACTGCTGCAGTTTGATCAAGAAAGAGAATGGGACAGAGAACTGGTGCAGCAACACCTTCATCGACATCGACAATTACAACTTCAACCATACGTAATTCCAAAACATACATTTCAAGCTCCAAATTTTTTAGGTTCTACGGGTCAAGTGTTGAGGCCACATTTAAATTTTGTTTTAATCCTCTTAAAATGCACTAGAGGATTAGAATCTCGGTTGCTTTTATAGCACGATAAAAAAAAATTGTACAAAAACCCTAGAGTTATAGTGAGGGAAAAGAGTTACATGTTTATTCTAACATTAGTTTGAACTGGTGAGTTTGCAATAGGAGGCTACACATAGTTGGAATGATGCTCAGTTGCCACTTACTGGCCCAGTTCCTGGTAGACCCCAACACAATTTTTGTCAGGTAAGTTGGGTAACCTTCCCCTTTTTTTAATTGTTCACATATACATATGCTATAAGGTATGTTGGGCAACCTGTCCCCTTTTTAAATTTTCATACATATATATATATATATATATATATATATATATATATATATATATATATATATATATATATAGGCTATTTTTATATGTAATAATTTTAATGCAATTCTGTCTATATTTAATCTGGACAGCATGGCGACCTACCAGTAGTACAACAACAACGTCAACCATTTCCAAAACATACATTTCAAGCTCCACAATTTCTAGGTTCTACAGGTCAAGTGTTGAGGCCTCATGTAGATAGTCATGCCTCGAAGCAACCTGGTGCAGCTACTCCAATTGCTCCTAACGAGGTTCATATCGATGATGGAGTTATCAGCAGGAAACGTTCACAGGAGTGGTTATCGCAGGTGATATGGGCTTGACGACGCCTGATTTGTTTTAAGGGCATATTACACAATTGTATGTAGCATCATATCATAGGGCATTATTATTTTGCAGGTTGGGCTACTGGCTGCAGGTAGTTGGACAAATAGGATGAGGGATACCCACAGTGAAGAAGCTCAGGTGCAAGCTTGTACGCAACAACAAATATTTTCAAAGGTAAGTTGCCTATGTTCATGCATAGGTGCTATTTTTACAACTAATAGATTGCATATTGCCTTCATGTGGTTTGCTTACAGCACCTTATTTGTTTCAAGGCCATATTACACATTACAAGTTGTTTCGAGTATTTATAAGTCAATTAAAACTCCTCCTTTTTGTACTAAAACTGCAAACATTTTTTTTTTTAAAAACAGAAAATACTAATCAAAGAAGTTCATTAAATTACATATTGCTTCCCTGTGGTTTTGAATTTTTTTAATCTACTTCGGCGGTTTACCTTGTATAGTTATATTAGTGTCATTTAAACTCATCAGTATGTAATTTTGTAAAAGGAAATACGAAAAGTAACTTGAATTGATTGATGCAGATATTGGAGCAATTTAACACAAAATTTGAAGAAGGTATGATAAAGATGGAAGAGCGAATGACAAAATTTGAAGAGCGAATGACAAAATTTGAAGAGCGAATGACAGTGGTTGGAGAAGGAATGATAAAGATGGAAGAGCGAATGAAAAAATTTGAAGAGCGAATGATAATGACAAAATTTGAAGAGCGAATGACAGTGGTTGGAGAAGGAATGATAAAGATGGAAGAGCGAATGAAAAAATTTGAAGAGCGAATGATAATGGTTGAAGAAGGAATGGCCATTGTGCCACAACTAGCCGACAGAATCTCAGAATTAGAGAAGAATCTGGAGAATTTGGCTGGCATTAGATCGAAAGTCACTGGGAACACAACTACACCTGTGGAGGGGAAGTTGACTAATCTCACAATGAGTGACATCAAATCAGAAGAGGGTTCTACTTCTGAACAAGAGGGTTATACTTGTGGAGAGGATTTTGTGCTTCTTTCAGAAGAATGATATGTTACTTGTTTTCACCAGTAGGCGACAGTGGATTCTTTGTTTTTAGGAATGGGATATGTTATGTTTTCCTGATATTTTGGGAAATCAAAACTGCTCTAGATATTGCGTGCTATCTTTCAAAAGTGAAATATGTCTGAAAATTTGTCCAATATGACTTTTGATGTGGCTATTGCTTCAACCTATCTGCATCTTCATCAATATATTGAACACAATGATATGTATCTATAACAGATTGTGTATCTATAACAGATTGCTACTTGGCTAAGCATTGAAATTCAACAAATCAAAAGAGAAGTAAATGGAAGCAAAAGACAAACTTCTGCTCATAGGTGAGGAAATTTCACCGTGGCCCTTTATTTGATCAGTTCAGACTCAGTTCCCCCTTCACCCTCCCTCTTCTCTCTCAGCTAATTATTGTTTCATCTATGGCTAGACATGATGGGAACAGAGTGGCGGAACACATCAGATTATTATCGTTCCCAGCCAATAGAAAACTTTGAGGACTGAAATAAATCATAGAACTCTGCAAGTGCACAATATTGCAGCACAACAACACAAACGTAAACACAACGATATTTATGTGGAACCAAGAGTGAGAAATCAGGGACGATCAGAGTTCAATCTAGAAAAGCTCTACTAATGGAATAAATGAAAACACCAACAACACAAACGTAAACACAACGATATTACAGTTTGTGTTATATTGCCGCCGGTATGCAACAATCTCTGATATGTAAACAATTCCTTTTAATGTGGTCCTTCTACTACAATGATAGCACTCAAGTCTTCATACGAACCTTTGGACTTTCCTGTGCTCTTGTCCCTAGCATATTATACCTAATTTTTCTTCTCTCCCCGCTCTCTCTGACACTAATGTCTCAGATTATGATGAATATGATATGCCCAAAGTTTTTTCCGCATCTCCTTCTTCAATACTCTACTCTTGATGAACTCCATAGACATAATACCTTTGGGAACAGAAGTGATTGTAGACACTCATATGGTTTCCTACAAGTTTGACAAAGAACCCATCAACCAAACCCATGTATCTCATCATGGAATTTGACCCTATTGCTGATAGTTGATCACTACGACCTGGAACTCATTCACATGATGTGTAATCAATGTACCATCCTTGTACCTCATATCCATTATCTGTCGGATCAGAGACATCTTATTGATGTCGTTCTTCTTGGCATATAAGGACTCTAGTTTTTTCCATACTATCTTGGCGTTATCAATATTTGCAACGTGATTGTAGATATTCTTATCTATGAATTGTCTGATATCCCGCAAACTTGTTTATGATTAAACAACCAGTCCTCACTAGATTTATCACTGACCTTCTCGGAAGCAAGTACCGATAGATGCAACTTTTTCATAAAGAGAAGATCCTTCATCATACTTCAAAAATAATGATGTCGTTCAGGTTAAACATATGAACTTATTTCATTTCCATCATTTCTATTTGGTTAATATGTCAAACACGTGACACCCTGCGACCTTACACTATGATGCCACTCTATTGGAAACGGAGTGCGAAACTCAACTTAATATTACAGTTCTAACCAATAAACTTGTAAGGACTGAGCTAAATCGTAGAAACTTGCAAACGTACAATACCACAGAATAATAGTACGAACACAAACGCAACGATATTTAAAAGAAAACACAGAGCGGAAAAAACCATGAAACAATCAGAGTCCAACCCGAAATGGCTCCACTAGTGGAATAAAGGAAACACAGACTCCTCCAACTTTTTCTACCGATCCAAAACCAGATCACCACAACTACTTAATGAATAAAAATATTACAATGGTTACGTACGTGATTTATCGAAAGCGATAAAACGAACCGATGTGGTTCTCCTAAAGTAATCTCCTTTGAATCAAACCACAATTTTCTCCCGGTCTCCTTCCGTTGAAAGTTGCATAGTCTACTTTGGAATCTCAACCTTTGTATATCTGAAATTAGGTCATGGAATTAGTTATATACCCTTCCCAATCCCAAGAGATCCTGACCATTGGATTTGTTTAAAACCCTTGATCCCAAATCCAAGACTCGATCATCCTGAGCCCAACAGCATACGGTATACCGACATAATACTTAGTGTGCACCAAAAATTGTCCAAAATGCTCTGGATAGTTTTTACAATTTGTGGCATATGTTGGATTGTATCTCGTTTCCAGATTGTATCTCGTTTTCAGTTGAGCGTTCAAAAGGGGGGTGACAATGAAGTTGGTAATTTAGTCCCATATCAGGTAGGAGGTGGGATCATGAGGTGTAGATAATTGAGATTGGTTCAAGCCTTACATAAAAATTTTCTTTTAAGGCAGATGGGCCCAATCCAATATCACACCTCATGGTCCAACTCCGGTTCGGGTCACACCACCTTCCCAACAAGTGGTATCAGAGCCCAAGGTTACGGGGCTGGTCTGAGTGGCTCTAATTGGTTCGAGACAGATGATGCTGAACGTTCATGGATTATACGGGCTCTTCTCAAGGTGGAGTAGGAGCATCAATTATACGAATTAGCTTTAAAGGTAGATCTGACGAGTTCAAGGTGGAGCAAGACGTTGTGGTTGGCAGACAATGGTGGTATGGATGAACGTGTCAGGTTTGGTTCTGTGGTCGAATAGATCGAGATGACAATATGTTGGATCTCCTGGGTGATCGGTTAACGGGAACGAACAAATGTAGCTGTTGTGTGCTAAGGTTGTTCGGTTAGAGGGAACGAGCAAAGGTAGCCGGGGTGTGCTAAGGGTGCTCGGCTAGTGGGAACTAGCAAAAGGTAGCCGGGGTGTGCTAAGGTTGTTCGGCTAGCGAAAACGAGCTAAGGTGGAGATTGTTGGATGTATCTCGTTTCCGGTTGAGCGTCAAAAGGGGGGTGACAGTGGAGTTGGTAATTTAGTCCCACATCGGGTAGGAGGTGGGATCATGAGGTATAGATAATTGGAATTAGTTCAGACCTTACATGAAAATTTTCTTTTAAGGCATATGGGTTGTTGGTATATTAGAATATTCTTCGTATATTAGTCGGGATATTAGAATATTCTACATGAGTTTTTAATAGGATATTAATGTAAGATGAAGGGTTGTAAGGCTATAAATAACCAAGAGATTATCAATAAAAAGATAATAATTACTCCAAAATATTCTACATGATATCAGAGCCCAAATCCTAGCTACCACCTCCCAAACTCTAGCCGCCACCACTGCCACCGCTGCCACACCGCCCGCCACCACCGCTGTCGCCCCGCCACCACCGTTGCCGCGCCGCCCGCCACCACCGCTGCTGCACCACTCGCCCGCCACCATCGTCGCCGCTCTCCCGCCACCACCACTGCGAAGCCGCAACTCCCGCGGAGCCTTCTGTCGTAATTCCTGGCATCTCCCGCGGGTCGTTTCATACGTTGACATTGAAGGCCTAGATCTGATAGAGGAAAGATATGCTCGGGTTTAGGAGAGAACAAAGAGGGCGAACGTGAATCGTGGTACGGGTGTGAGGTGATCGAAGAAGAGGAGGATCGATGGAGGTGATTATCAAGAAGTTGGACTCTCCGGAGGTCACAACGTTGATGAAGCTGATAAAACTGTCGACTGGTGAGAGCACGACATGAACATTGGCGAAGTTGGAGCTTTCATCCATCGATCTGAAGCTTGATGGACCGGCCACCTACCTGAGTTGATCACGACGGGTGAAGAGAACCCTCACAGGGAAGAACCTGGAGGGTTTCTTGTCAAGAGAGAATATAGAGCCGGATGAGGGCTCGGCAGGACACGACGAGTGAAAGTCTACTCATATGGTAGTATACATTTGGCTCCTCAATTCTTTAGTCCAGTCGATCGCCGCCACAGTGGATGACCTTGAGATGATGAAAGACGTATGGGAGAAGTTGAGGAGAACCTACGATGGTGTGAGAAATAACTTGAGGGTTTTTCAGATCAAGGGGGAGATCGACGACACCGTACAGGGAGAGAAGACGGTACATGAGCATGCCACGGAGTTGGAGCGTCTATGGTTGGATTATGATCACTTCTCAGATCGGGCGAGCTGCAAGGACCTGAAGTGTAAGGAGGGACATGTATGTCTACAGGAGAGGACGATGAAGTTTCTTAAGGGACTGGCCACAGTGTTTGCTTAGAGGATATCACTACTTCTAGCTCAACCGAAGATTCCTACACTTGAGGAGGCTATCTCGGTCATGATCCAGGAGGAGACTCGTATCAAGCAACAGACAGGGACAGGTGGCCCTCCTGAAGTGAAGACAGCACTGACGGTTGCCAATTTAGGCAGCACAGGACCAAAGGGAGACCCCGACAGTGTTACAACTGCGGAGAGGTGGGCCATTTGAGGTATGCTTGCACCAAACCACCCAAGGAGGAAGATTTAGGTGGCGGATATGGACAGTTTGGAGATTGTGGCCGTAGTCGTGGGGGTCAACGGGGTGGTCGAGGAGGTTATCGGGCGAACCTGTTGGTAGCAGAAGGCGAGAAGGGAACTAATAATGCCTATACTGAGGAAGATCAGGCACTACTGGGCATGCTGGAAGTACTCAGGAGAAAGCAGAGAGCGTCAGGCGATGGAGACATGAGGAGTGGGACTGAGGAGGCGTCCACCTCAGTCTTCACCAGAGACAATGTTGCCATGTATGCCCATCCATCGAAAGGTACTAATGACTCACTTGCCCTTGCATTTGTGTCTTCCCTTAGATCGTCGGACTGGATTGTCGATTCGGGTGCGTCTCGACACGTGACAGAGAATGCTAGTGAGTTCTCTTCCTACACTCACATAGCATCTGCAGACAGTATTCAAACAACCGACGGTACTTTTCAGCTAGTAGTCGGGAAGGGTACTGTCGATTATAGCATTTGATGCGCTCATGCGCTCGTTTTATGCGTGAGTTGCATGCACGGGCGCATGAGCGGGTACTGAGTGGGCGCATGAACTGGTGCTAAGCGGGTGTTGTGCGGGCGTTGTGCGACCATGCTCAGCTATGCACTGCTGCGCGCATGGGCGCATGAGTCACGGGCGTGTGGGCTTATGATCCCACTGATTGCGGGATTTTACAGTTATGGAAAGATATGATCAATTATTCAGATCTGATTTTTGTGGGATTTGAATTTAAATCGTTCCTATCTTTTCGTAACTGATTGGCGGCTAGGGTTTCTATCTTCTCTCTATAAACACTCTGTTCGTGGCCTTTTTGAGAACTTACTTCAAAAATAGGGTGACAGAGAGAGGTTCTGTTGCTGCTATTAAAGTCCAGAGTATTCGTACGAGTCCAGAAAAAAGGTGACAGCGAGCGTTCCAGAAGTTCTACGTAAACTTGCAGGTTTCTGGGAGCAGATCGTGTGGGGCGAATCTTGCTTTGAGCAACGATAATTTTCATCACCCCGGCAAGTAGAAATCAATCTCCTTCTTCTCCTTCCTCTTCTTTTCTGCTAGTTGTAATATGTTCTGTCTGTCTGCAACTGCGATTGCAAGGAAGAACATAAATTATTTTCTGATTATTGTTTTTGTAGCCCCAAGTTGTAATCAGAATATTTTAATATTGCTGTTCGTTGGATCGAGGTATATCAGTGAGAAAACTTTTGTGTGAACTCCTGATCTCTATTTCAACCTCTGGTTCTACCATCTTTGATTAAGCCTCGGGACTAACAAAACTAACCTCAAGATACGTATGGTGTCCCATTACTCAAATTATATGGCTGCCTACTCTCAAAGGAGCCGAAGCCTGGCAGGCCACCAAAGATCACTAGGGCCGAGAGACAGCTGAGCAACGAAGCAAATACTGCAAGAATGCACGAATTTCAAATGAAGGTCCTCTTTTTGGAATCATAGAGGAGTTGGGAATGCAAGATTCAAAACTGCCTTTAAGAAGTTGTGTCGAGATAATCATGTTGATATGGTCTATGTTTTGGAAACTAGACCCAATAACCCCTTCGCATGCCATCACAAGGTTTAATTGTTGGGGCCAGGTCTTTGGGCAATGTGGAAAAGTTATGTTTTGGCTAAACTTTTCACATCCTGGATTGGAATATGCAGACTATTCATGGGGAGGTTAATTATGTCCCTAATCAGAAGTGTTACCTATCATTTTCTTATGTTCGACCAGGCTCACATTGAAGGAAGTCTTTTGGGAATATTGTTGTATATCGGTGGTCAGAGTCACAGGAAAGTCCTTGGATGCATATATGGGACTAAATGATTTCACTGTGCTCTCTATGTTGAAAGGTTTAACATATATGGGTTATGAAGCTAAGTAATTTGAAGCAAGTTGGTTTCTATATGATCAATTTCAAGAAGTGTTTGATGCGGCCTGGAACCCCCATAACCTGAATGTTTATCAAGCCATTGATTCGGTAACAAGTGCAGTTAAGAAATGGAACAAGGAAGTTTCTGGAAAAAAATTATAAAGAAAGAGAGAAAAACATTAGCCCGGATTGAAGGTATTCAGAAAAGTCTAAAATAAAATGCTTCTAAGTTCTTGCTTCAGCTATAGAAAGAGTTGATTGATTACTACAAACTTCTTTTGAGAAGGGAAAAGATGCATTGGTGCCAAAATCAAGAGTTGATGATAAAATGGAGACCTTTAGTACTCATTACTACTCATAAATGGCTCGTGGTTTGATGACCAGGAAGAGATCAAGCAGCATGTCTTCAAATTTTATCTTTAGTTCTTTGAAAATGACATGAATAGGCCAATGGATTTTGATACAGGTTTGCAGCCATCCAGTTCTCAATCAGCTTCAACAGACCTCACTTTCTATATTGTCGAATGGAAGGGAGGTTAGAAGGGGCTTATGCTCAATTGGTGCTTTGAAATTCACCCGGTCCAGATGGAATTCAAGCGATATTTCTGCAAGGTGGCATAGTATCAAAGGCTCCATCATTCCACTTCATCATAGATGCTTGGCTAACATGTCAATTTCCTGAAATTCTAAACAGTACAAATATTGTTGAAATTAGTTGATTATTTTATTGATTGTCTCATTGGCATTATATAGCCTTACAGTCATTAATACAATGATCTCAATCATTATGACAATAATCTCATAATGGAATATCCTGTGACATATTCTGGCATCCCAAATATGTCCTCAGGATATTCCCATGTGCTTATACTATACTTAAATATGACACCCAACATACCATATCAACACTCCCCCTCAAGATGGGTGAAAGATATTCACTAAGTCCATCTTGTCACATCCTCTAATCATGCTCACTGAGGCGAGTCCCTTGGTTAGTCCATCTGCTACTTGATCCCTGGTTGGAACATGGCCAAGCTCCAGTAATCCACTATCCAACTTCTCTTTGATGAAGAATCTATCAATCTCGATGTGTTTGGTCCTGTCATGCTGTACTGGATTGTTGGCGATACTAATAGCTGACTGATTGTCACACCACAGCTTCATCTTGGCTCCTTGATCCAGCTTCAGCTCCACCAGCATATTCTTCAACCATAGCAGCTCTGCAACTCCCAAGGCCATAGCTCTGTACTCTGCTTCAGCTGTCGATCTGGCCACCACAGACTGCTTCTTACTCCTCCAGGAGACCAAGTTACCTCCTACAAATATGCAATATCCCGAGGTAGACCTCCTGTCATCAGCACAACTAGTCCAGTCAGAATTACAGTAGCCCTCGATGCTCACGTGATTATTCTTCCTGAATATTAATCCCTTCCCGAGAGCACCTTTCAAGTACCTCAGAATCTGGTACACTGCATCCATATGACCCTTCCGTGGGTCATGCATGTAGCGGCTCACCACACTTACTGCAAAGCAGATATCAGGATGTGTGTGGCTCAAATAGATCAACTTGCCAACCAGTCTCTGGTATCTGTCCCGATCAACTGGTTCTTCAGCCTCAGCATCAATCTTGAACCTCTGATCTATTGGTGTCGCTGTAGGTTTGCACCCCAACATTCCAGTTTCTGTGAGAAGGTCCAGTGCATACTTCCTTTGAGAGAGAACAATCCCCTCTGCTTCTCGAGCAATCTCAATCCCAAGGAAGTACCGAAGAAGGCCGAGATCCTTCACCTCGAATTCCTTGCCAAGCTTTCCTTTGAGTTGGGCGATCTCCTGCTCATCATCTCCTGTGATAATCATATCATCCACATACACCGCAAGCATGGTGATGTGGCCTCCACTCCGACGGAAGAACACAGTATGATCAGCATTGATCTGCTGATATTCCATCCCTATCATCGCCCTTCTGAATCTATCAAACCATGCTCGAGGAGACTGCTCCGTCCATAGAGGGACTTCTTCAACCTGCAGACCTTGCCTACTATCTGATTGGTGCCAAATCTTGGTGGTATCTCCATGTACACCTCCTCCACTAGATCTCCGTGAAGAAACGCATTCTTCACATCCAGTTGGTGTAGCTTCCATCCACCATTAGCTGCCAGAGAAATCAGAGTCCTGACAGTGCTTATCTTTGCAACTGGTGCAAATGTCTCATCATAGTCGATGTCGTACGTCTGACTGTATCCTTTGGCTACTAGTCGAGCTTTGTAGCGCTCAACCTGTCCATCTGGGTTCTGCTTCACGGTAAAGACCCACTTGCATCCAACTGCTCTCTTCCCCTCTAGCAGTCTCACAAGCTCCCAAGTGTGATTCTTCTCCAGAGCTCCCAACTCCTCGTGCATTGCCGCTTTCCACTTTGGATCGTTCTTGGCAACCTGCCAATTGTTAGGTACAGTAATACTATCCAAAGATGCTATAAAGGCTCAATGAGAAGAAGGGATATGGTCATAAGAAACAAACTGAGCAATATTCCAACCATATCTGTTTGGAGGATTTTCTGCATTGCTGCGAGTGGTCCTCCGTACAGATAATGGTGTGGGAGGAGTAGAAGTAGGAGGAATGATATCTTATGAAGGAGGGGGTATCACCTGAAGGGGGGTTGGTGTCGGTGCCTCAGGAGTTGGGACGAACACAGGCAAGGGACTTGGCACTGGCACTGTCGGTACTGGTCCTGCAGTTTGCTTCTCTCTCCTGCTGTAGGTAAGTAACTCTCCCTGAGCCGTAGGCCTAATACCTTCACCTTCTTGTCCCTTCTCCGTGCCTCCATGCCAAACTTCTAAATCGGTTACCACCAAGTTCTCCATCTCCCCCTCTCGCCTAATACTGGCAGTATTAGGCATGTTATGTGAAGTTCCGTCCTGGCGGTAGTATGGCTCATGCTCCCAAAAGTGGACATCCATACTGACAAACTTCTTCTTCTCTACTAGACTCCAGCACACATACCCCTTCTGGGTCGCCGAGTAACCTACGAAGATGCATTTGACCGCTCTAGGGTCAAGTTTCCCAACTGATGGCCTGTTGTCCTTCACAAAACACACACACCCAAACACCTTCAGTGGGAGTATCCCACTATTATTGCCTTGCAATATCTCACATGGGGACTTCCATCCGAGGACCTTCGAGGGCATCCTGTTGATGAGTTGAGCTGCTGTCAACACTGCATGCCCCCACAGACTCTGTGGGACATTCATGTCGATCATCATACTTCTTGCGACCTCCAGAAGGTGTCTGTTTTTCCTTTCTGCAACTCTATTTTGTGCTGGTGTGTATGCACAGGTGGTCTGATACTGTATTCCGTGTGCTGACAGGTATTCTACAAGCATCCTGTTGGTATACTCCGTTCCATTGTCAGACCTCAGTACCTTCACAACTGCTTTGTACTGAGTCTGGACATGCTTATGGAAATCTCAAAAATGAGTAGGTACATCATTCTTATTTTTCATCAAATATAACCAGGTAACACGAGAGGCACACTCAATGAAAGAAACAAAGTACTTATAACCATTCATAGTGTTAGTAGCACATGGACCCCAGACATCAGAATGTACTACCTCAAAAGCAAAAGTGCTCCTATGACCCGTGCCAACATATGAGCTCCTAGTAAGTTTTCCTAACTCGCACGCATCACATACTAATTTCTCTTTATTTGTTTTTGCATAAATCGCTGGATACAACTTACTTAGAGTATCAAAAGAAGAATGTCCTATCCTCCGATGATGGAGTATCAAGGTATCCTCAGTTCTCTGCTGCTGTCCTTCCATGCCAGCCTTCTCTGCCATAGATACCAATGCTGAGTCCAGTCCTTCTCGATCTAGGTACCACAGTCCCTTATGCCAAGTGCCAGTCCCAAGTCTTCGTCCTGTCCCTTTCTCCTGGAAGGTCACCTTAGGAATATTAAAAGAAACAATGCATTTAAGTTGGAGGATTATAGAACTAATGGACAAGAGACTGATTGGAAAGGATGGAGCATGTAAAATATTGGATAATCTTACTGAACCTGTACAATTAACAGTACCCTTACCGACCACTAGCTGGAAAGTGCCATCAGCTGTCTGAATGCTGTCTGCTGATGCTAGGTGAGTGTAGAAAGAAAATTCACTAGCATTCCCTGTCACATGCCGAGATGCTCCTGAGTCGATAATCCAGTTTGATAATTTAAGGGAAGAGATAGACGCAAGGGCAAGTGATTCGTCAGTATCTTCTGATCGATGGGCATACATGGCAGTGTTGCCCCTAACAAAGAATGAGGTGGACGCCTCCTCTGTTCTACTCCTCATGTCTCCCAGTGCCTGGTCCTCCACAGTAAAGGTGCCATCAGCTTCTCCGTTCCCTTATGATATTAGGAGGTTCGCCCGATAACCTCCTCGGCCGCCTCGTCTACCCCCTCGACCACGACCACGACCACGTCCTCCATTATATCCTCGTCCGCCGAACGGTCCTCGTCCACCACCGGAATCTCCCTCCCTAGGTTGTTTGGTACAAGTATACCGATGATGACCCATCTCCCCACAGTTGTAGCACTGCCGGTTATGCTGCCAGGGCTCTCCCTTAGATCCTGTGTTACCTGAGCTGGTGATCGCTAGTGCTGACTTTGCTTCGGGGGGATCACCTGTCCCGGCTTGCAGCCTGATGCGTGTCTCCTCCTGGATCATGGCTGAGATAGCCTCCTCAAGGCTAGGGATCTTTGGTTGGGCTAGAAGTAGGGCCGTCCTCTGTGCGAAAGCTGCAGTCAGCCATTTGAGGAACTTCATCGTCCTCTCCTGCAGACACACCTGTCTCTCCTTACACTTAGGGTCCCCGCAGCTCGCCCGATCTGAGGAGTGATCATAATCCAACCACAGACGCTCCAACTCTGTGGCATACTCCTGTACCGTCTTCTCTCCTTGTACGGTGTCATCAATCTCCCTCTTTATCTGGAAGACCCGTAAGTTGTTCCCCACACCATCATAGGTCCTTCTCAACTTCTCCCACACATCTTTCACCATCTCAATACCGTCTACTGTGGCGGCAATAGACTGGACTAAGGAGTTGAGAAGCCAGATGTAGATCACCATATGAGTGGACTTTCACTCATCGCGTCCTGTCGAGCCCTCGTCCGGCTCTGTCGCCTCGCCCGTCAGGAACCCCTCCATATTTTTTTCTGCGAGGGTTCTTCTCACCTGCCGTGACCAACTCAGATAGGTGGCTGGTCCATCTAATTTCAGATCGATGGAGGGAAGATTCAACTCCGGCGACGTTCGTGTCGTGTTCTCACCAGCCGACATCGTCAACAACTTCATTAACGTCGCCACCTCTGCAGAATCTAGCTTCTTGATGATCTCCTCCATCGATGCGTCGTCTATCCAATCATGTCACGTCCGCTCCACGACTCACGCTCGTCCTCGTCGTCCGCTCCTAGATCCGAACATGTTCCCCCTTTTTTCAGATCTAGGCATCCCTATTAGGCGCTGTCTCGTGCTGGTGCGGAGGAGGCGGCAGCACGCATGTCACAGCCGCCGTCGCAGCAGCAGCAGCAGTCGCAGCAGCCGCAGCAGCAGTAGTAGCCGCAGCAGTAGCGGGACGGGACAGCAACAGCGAAGGGCGGCCTGCGAAGGGTGGAGAAGGAGGGGCGTGGAAGAGTTCGGTGGAGGAGATCTAGGAAATCCTCCTGTGGGTTTGTGGAAGCTTGGTGACGGCTAGGGTTTGTGGAAACTTGGCTCTGATACCATGTTGAAATTAGTTGATTATTTTATTGATTGTCTCATTGGCATTATATAGCCTTACAGTCATTAATACAATAATCTCAATCATTATGACAATAATCTCATAATGGAATATCCTGTGACATATTCTGGCATCTCAAATATGTCCTCAGGATATTCCCATGTGCTTATACTATACTTAAATATGACACTCAACATACCATATCAACAAATATTATTGTGTTGATACCTAAGGTGCAGCAACCTGAATCTATAGTTCAGCTTCGGCCAATCTCACTGTGCAATGTCACATATAAGGTCCTGACTAAAGTGATAGTAGCTCGCATCAGGCCAATGCTTAAACATATTGGTGGGCCATTTTGTTGGATTGTATCTCGTTTACGGTTGAGCGCTCAAAGGTGGTGAAAATGGATTTGCTAATTTAGTCTCACATTGGGTAGGAAGTGGGATCATGAGGAGTAGATAATTGGGCTTGGTTCAGGCCTTACATGGAAATTTCTTTTTAAAGCATATGGATTCAGTCCAATATCACATCTCTTAGGCCAACTTCGGTTCAGGTCAAACTGCATTTCCAACAAGTATTAATAGAGACCAAGGTTATTGGGCTGGTTTGGGCGGCTCTAATTGGTTCGAGACAGGCGTTGAACGTTCATGTGTATAATTGGATTATGAGGGCTCTCTTCTCAAGGTGGAGTTAGGAGTGTCACGACCCACACCCGGATATTTGGGTACGAGTACGTGGGTACGTCCAGCTTACGCCACAACATCGGAGGTAGAATATTGTCTAGGTTATCACAATATAACTATCTCACACAAGTAATATCCAACTCCATAAGGAGTACAATGATATATATAGCAATGACAATACTCAATCACAATATCTAACAGAACGATATGATATGACACGATTTGATATAAAGAGAATGATATCCATAGTCACAAGCTAACAAGTCTAAACAGCACCAACATCAAGTCTAAATCCAATATAACATCCCATGTAATCCAATAGTATCCGGAGACAGATCCGGTATCAAAACTAGAAATATGAGCTAAACTAACTAAGTAGCTCCGGCTATACCTCCCGAGCAAATCACTCCAAGATACTACTCCTAAGCAACAGGGTCCAATGCTGCTACTACACCCTCCTGGGGTCCATAGTGTGTAGGGTATCACTCCTCAATACCCTCACCTAAAAATGTTATCCAGTCAGGATGGAACGAGTACAACACAATAACAGTTTCAATAAATGATAAAGACTATAAAACAGTAATAGTAATAAATACGTGATGGACAAATAACCATATTATCATGGTACGAGAAATAGAGTGAAACGGTTCAGTACGGAATCATGGTAAGTAAATAGAGTGAACAGGTAAGTATGACAATAAAAACAAGTCAAGTAAAGTGTATCCAGTACACATAAGCAAGTAAGAAGGTAACCAACAAGTATAGAATGAGACCGGAAAGACTGCACCTAATCTAGTGTTTTAAAATACCAAGTCGACATGTGAGCGGCTAAGGGGTAAATTTTGGCAAACCATACATGTCGTGTGTGGCTGCTATTATTCCAGTAAGACTATATGATAGAAATGGTAGTTCACACATCTTCTAGGTATTTTTTTGCCCAGACCTGTACTCATGGATCCGAGCCCGACACAAAGTATCATAATAGTCCAGAAAAGTCAATAGGCCAGTAAATACATTAGTCCAGTGATACATTAGTACAAAAAAGTCAATAGGCCTGAAACTACGTATCTTATGACAAAGAATCCATATAATACTAATCCGTGTATCCAGCGGATCAGGAATCAAGTAAAACAGTACTATAAACATGTATTATAGAAAATATCAAGTAAATAAAACTATCAAAGAATGTACTCGCCTGCCGTTCAAAGCTAAAAATACATATCATAGTCCGAACCGAAGTCAAGTGACCTATATATTGAATTATCATGTTAACAGGTGATTTGGAATCAAAAGCAAGCTTAACTAGCATTAATTTAGGTTTCTAGGTCAATAGGGTAAAACTAGGTCAATACCTAATTTCGGGATCTCAAATACCTATTTGGTTAGCCTATATAGTTATCTAGGTTATTTCCAAGCTACTTCTAGGTTTTCTAGTCATACCCTATTGGTATAGATATACTAGATATCATATATTATATATATATAGACTCTTATATACTAGTATCATATAGTATCTTAACTATTTACCTAGTATCATAACTCAATATCTAGTATCCTAACCATTACCTTGACCACTACCCAATACCTTGCTCATATCCTAGACACTTATCTATTACCTAGTATCTTGACACCCATATCTCATATATCCATATATATATAACTATATGTATATATAACTAGATAACCACAATATATCTATATCTATTTAATCTATAGCTTATCCACATACTATAGATATCTAATACCTTACATACTATCTTGATATCTCATGACACTAGGTACCATTGATACTAAAATACCCACTTGCCTATTCACATATGATACACTACATAACCTTAACACTTGATTTAAATAACCAATACTTTCACCTCTACCCCCTTCTACACCTCCACTTGCTCACTGAAATTGGACACATCTTTGCACCTAGGCACTGATCACTGTGACACAGAACATGCACACTGCAGCTCTATGTGGACTGCAGCTCCTACCACAGTCCATGTGGACTGAGCACTGGTGCACTGCTCAAGCAGTTTCTGTGCACAAGTGCACTGCAGTGCCACTCTACTATTGCTGATATGCTGCACTGCCTATTCTGCCTATACTGCCTAAGCCCTGCACACACTTGTGCACTGTCAGCAGGGAATGAGCCAACACTTGTTTGCAGACCGTGCTGCCCTCCCTAAAGTCTGCTGCAAGTTGCAGAATAAATCTGCTGCTGCTGCTCTGTTTTTCCTTCTGTCTCCCACATACACACACATACCCTCCTAAAGCTTCACATCTATACACTCAAGGTAGCCCGATGCAGAGCTTGCCTGAAACAGGGACTAGATGTGCACTGATTATCACTTGGATACACCAAGATACACAACTGATGTTGTAAGAAAAACATCCAAGTCAGTAAACAATTTAATTTGTATCACTAAAATCCATCAGTTAACTTTAAGTAATTCCTGTCATACTCATGTGATCCCTTCCAAATTGCTACACATAACATTAGACTCTCATTACCAGGTACAAGTCTGCAGTTCACATTCTGCAATAACTATAGTTGTGCATTCTGCAGGAAATCTGCACACACTAAGTCTGTTTGCTGAGTCCAGGCTATGCACAGCAGCCTACACACTATTGCAACTTCAGAATACACCACTCTGGCATTGGGTTCCTACACTTCAAGTATACACTTTAGTATCCAGGGCACTCACTGGCTGGAACACTAGGAACTGCTACATAGCACAGACCAAAACATACTAGAAATCTGAGATTGAAAGACCGAATTAGCACCACACTAAGTCCCTCACATCAATTGGTATACATGATGCACAACACAACTCTATACCACACTCCATGATACCATGTGATACTTGATACACTCCACTCTATGGCACACACTACCAATTCCAATGTACCAACACCAAATCCAAATGAAACATTGTTGATATGGTATGTTGGGTGTCATATTTAACTATAGTATAAGCACATGGGAATATCCTTAGGACATATTTGGGATGCCAGAATATGTCACAGGATATTCCATTATGAGATTATTGGCATAATGATTCAGATCATTGTATTAATGACTGTAAGGCTATATAATGCCAATGAGACGATCAATAAAATCATCAACTAATTTCAACATGGTATCAGAGCCAAGTTTCCACAAACCCTAGCCGTCACCAAGCTTCCACAAACCCACAGGAGGATTTCCTAGATCTCCTCCACCGAACTCTTCCACGCCCCCCCTTCTTCCCTTCTCCGCCCTTCGCAGGCCGCCCTTCGATGTTGCTGCCCCGTCCCACTACTGCTACGGCTACTACTGCTGTTGCGGCTGCTGTTGCGACGGCGACTATGACATGCGTGCTGCCGCCTCCTCCGCACCAGCACGAGACATCACCTAATAGGGATGCCTAGATCTGAAAAAGGGGGGACATGTTCGGATCTAGGAGAGGACGACGAGGACGAGCGTGAGTCGTGGAGCGGACATGACGTGATTGGATAGACGACGCATCGATGGAGGAGATCATCAAGAAGCTAGATTCTGCAGAGGTGGCGACGTTGATGAAGTTGTTGACGATGTCGGCTGGTGAGAACACGATACGAACGTCGCTGGAGTTGAAGCTTCCCTCCGTCGATATGAAATTAGATGGACCAGCCACCTATCTGAGTTGGTCACGGCGGGTGAGAAGAACCCTCGCAGGAAAAAACATGGAGGGGTTCCTGACGGGCGAGACGACAGAGCCGGACGATGGCTCGACAGGACGCGATGAGTGAAAGTCCACTCATATGGTGATCTACATCTGGCTTCTCAACTCCTTAGTCCAGTCTATTGCCGCCACAGTAGACGGTATTGAGATGGTGAAAGATGTGTGGGAGAAGTTGAGAAGGACCTATGATGGTGTGGGGAACAACTTACGGGTCTTCCAGATAAAGGGAGAGATTGATGACACCATACAGGGAGAGAAGACGGTGCAGGAGTATGCCACGGAGTTGGAGCGTCTGTGGTTGGATTATGATCACTCCTCAGATCGGACGAGCTGCGGGGACCCTAAGTGTAAGGAGAGACAAGTGTGTCTGCAGGAGAGGACGATGAAGTTCCTCAAAGGGCTGACTGTAGCTTTCGCACAAAGGACGGCCCTACTTCTAGCCCAACCAAAGATCCCTATCCTTGAGGAGGCTATCTCAGCCATGATCCAGGAGGAGACACGCATCAGGCTGCAAGTCGGGACAGGTGGTCCCCCCGAAGAAAAGTCAGCACTAGCGATCACCAGCTCAGGTAACACAGGATCTAAGGGAGAGCCCTGGCAGCATAACCGGCAGTGCTACAACTGTGGGGAGATGGGTCATCATCGGTATGCTTGTACCAAACCACCTAGGGAGGAAGATTCAGGTGGTGGACGAGGACCGTTCGGCGGATGAGGATATAATGAAGGACGTGGTCGTGGTCGAAGGGGTAGACGAGGCGGCCGAGGAGGTTATCGGGCGAACCTCCTGATATCAGAAGGTAACGGAGAAGCTGATGGCACCTTTACTGTGGAGGACCAGGCACTGGGAGACATGAGGAGTAGAATAGAGGAGGCGTCCATCTCATTCTTTGTTAGGGGCAACGCTGCCATGTATGCCCATCCATCAGAAGGTACTGACGAATCACTTGCCCTTGCGTCTATCTCTTCCCTTAAATCATCAGACTGGATTATCGACTCGGGAGCATCTCGGCATGTGACGGGGAATGCTAGTGAGTTTTCTTCCTACACTCACCTAGCATCAGCAGACAGCATTCAGACAACTGATGGCACTTTCCAGCCAGTGGTCGGTAAGGGTACTGTTAATTGTACAGGTTCAGTAAGATTATCCAATGTTTTACATGCTCCATCCTTTCCAGTCAGTCTCTTGTCCATTAGTTCTATAATCCTCCAACTTAAATGCATTGTTTCTTTTGATATTCCTAAGGTGACCTTCCAGGAGAAAGGGACAGGACGAAGACTTGGGACTGGCACTTGGCATGAGGGACTGTGGTACCTAGATCGAGAAGGATTGGACTCAGCATTGGTATCTATGGCAGAGAAGGCTGGCATGGAAGGACTGCAGCAGAGGACTGAGGATACCTTGATACTCCATCATCGGAGGATGGGACATTCTTCCTTTGATACTCTACGTAAGTTGTATCCAGAGATTTATGCAAAAACAAATAAAGAGAAATTAGTATGTGATGCGTGCGAGTTAGAAAAACTTACTAGGAGCTCATATGTTGGCACGGGTCATAGGAGCACTTTTGCTTTTGAGGTAGTACATTCTGATGTCTGGGGTCCATGTGCTACTAACACTATAAATGGTTATAAGTACTTTGTTTCTTTCATTGAGTGCGCCTCTCGTGTTACCTGGTTATATTTGATGAAAAATAAGAATGATGTACCTGCTTGTTTTCGGGATTTCCATAAGCATGTCCAGACTCAGTACAAAGCAGTTGTGAAGGTACTGAGGTCTGACAATGGAACGGAGTATACCAACAGGACGCTTGTAGAATACTTGTCAGCACACGGAATACAGCATCAGACCACCTGTGCATACACACCAGCACAAAATGGAGTTGCAGAAAGGAAAAACAGATACCTTCTGGAGGTCGCAAGAAGTATGATGATCGACATGAATGTCCCACAGAGTCTGTGGAGGCATGCAGTGGTGACAACAGCTCAACTCATCAACAAGATGCCCTCGAAGGTCCTCGGATCGAAGTCTCCATGTGAGGTATTGCAAGGCAATAATAGTGGGATACTCCTACTGAAGGTGTTTGGGTGTATGTGTTTTGTGAAGGACAACAGGCCATCAGTTAGGAAACTTGACCCTATAGCGGTCAAATGCATCTTCGTAGGCTACTCGGCGACCCAGAAGGGGTATGTGTGCTGGAGTCCAGTAGAAAAGAAGAAGTTTGTCAGTATGGATGTCCACTTTCGGGAGCATGAGCCATACTACCATCAGGACGGAACTTCACACAACACGCCTAATACTGCCAGTATTAGGCGAGAGGGGGAGATGGAGAACTTGGTGGTAACCGATTTAGAAGTTTGGCATGGATGCACGGAGAAGGGACAAGAAGGTGAAGGTGTTAGGCCTACGGCTCAGGGAGAGTTACTTACCTACAGCAGGAGAGAGAAGCAAACTGCAGGACCAGTACCGACAGTGCCAGTGCCAAGTCCCTTGCTTGCGTTCGTCCCAACTCCTGAGGCACCGACACCAACCCCCCTTCAGGTGATACCCCCTCCTTCACAAGATATTATTCCTCCTACTTCTACTCCTCCCACACCACTATCTGTACGGAGGACCACTCGCAGCAATGCAGAAGATCCTCCAAACAGATATGGTTGGGATATTGCTCAGTTTATTTCTTATGACCATATCCCTTCTTCTCATGGAGCATTTATAGCATCTTTGGATAGTATTACTATACCTAACAATTGGCAGGTTGCCAAGAACGATCCAAAGTTGAAAGCGGCAATGCACGAGGAGTTGGGAGCTCTGGAGAAGAACCACACTTGGGAGCTTGTGAGACTGCCAGAGGGGAAGAGAGCAGTTGGATGCAAGTGGGTCTTTACCGTGAAACAGAACCCAGATGGACAGGTTGAGCGCTACAAAGCTTGACTAGTAGCCAAAGGATACAGTCAGACGTATGGCATCGATTATGACGAGACCTTTGCACCAGTTGCAAAGATGAGCACTGTCAGGGCTCTAATTTCTCTGGCAGCGAATGGTGGATGGAAGCTACACCAACTGGATGTGAAGAATGCGTTTCTTCAAGGAGATCTAGTGGAGGAGGTGTACATGGAGATACCACCAGGATTTGGCACCAATCAGACAGTAGGCAAGGTCTGCAGGTTGAAGAAGTCCCTCTATGGACTGAAGCAGTCTCCTCGAGCGTGGTTTGACAGATTCAGAAGGGCGATGATAGGGATGGGATATCAGCAGATCAATGCTGATCATACTGTGTTCTTCCGTCGGAGTGGAGGCCACATCACCATGCTTGCGGTGTATGTGGACGATATGATTATCACAGGAGATGATGAGCAGGAGATCGCCCAACTCAAAGGAAAGCTTGGCAAGGAATTCGAGGTGAAGGATCTCGGCCTTCTTCGGTACTTCCTTGGGATTGAGATTGCTCGAGAAGCAGAGGGGATTGTTCTCTCTTAAAGGAAGTATGCACTGGACCTTCTCACAGAAATTGGGATGTTGGGGTGCAAACCTGCAGCGACACCAATAGATCAGAGGTTCAAGATTGATGCTGAGGCTGGAGAACCAGTTGATCGGGACAGATACCAGAGATTGGTTGGCAAGTTGATCTATTTGAGCCACACACGTCCTGATATCTGCTTTGCAGTAAGTGTAGTGAGCCGCTACATGCATGACCCACGGAAGGGTCATATAGATGCAGTGTACCAGATTCTGAGGTACTTGAAAGGTGCTCCCGGGAAGGGACTAATATTCAGGAAGAACAATCACGTGAGCATCGAGGGCTACTGTAATTCTGACTGGGCTAGTTGTGCTGATGACAGGAGGTCTACCTCGGGATATTGCATATTTGTAGGAGGTAACTTGGTCTCTTGGAGGAGTAAGAAGCAGTCTGTGGTGGCCAGATCGACAGCGGAAGCAGAGTACAGAGCTATGGCCTTGGAAGTTGCAGAGCTGCTATGGTTGAAGAATATGCTGGTGGAGTTGAAGCTGGATCAAGGAGCCAAGATGAAGCTGTGGTGTGACAATCAGTCAGCTATTAGTATCGCCAACAATCCAGTACAACATGACAGGACCAAACACATCGAGATTGATAGATTCTTCATCAAAGAGAAGTTGGATAGTGGATTACTGGAGCTTGGCCATGTTCCAACCAGGGATCAAGTAGCAGATGGACTAACCAAGGGACTCGTCTCAGTGAGCATGATTAGAGGATGTGACAAGATGGGCTTAGTGAATATCTTTCACCCATCTTTAGGGGGAGTGTTGATATGGTATGTTGGGTGTCATATTTAAGTATAGTATAAGCACATGGGAATATCCTGAGGACATATTTGAGATGCCAGAATATGTCACAGGATATTCCATTATGAGATTATTGTCATAATGATTGAGATCATTGTATTAATGACTGTAAGGCTATATAATGCCAATGAGACGATCAATAAAATCATCAACTAATTTCAACAAACATCAAATATATATATATATATATATATATATATATATATATATATATATATATATATATATATATATATATATATATATATATATAATGGCAGCGCAGGCGATTTCTGCGCTTTCTGTGCATCTGACTCCCGCGCATGCCCCCCCTCTTCATCCTCCCCCTCCTTCTCCATCCAGTCGCCTGACCCACTCTCCCCTCCCTCCCACCTCCTCCGTCGCTGACCCCCCACCCTCTACCTTCCCCGACACCCCTCTCTCAGTCTTCCTCTTCTCCTCCCCTCCCGCTCTGGGTTCTGGATCCTGATCCAGAACCGCTGGCGCCAGTGTCCGCGGCTGGTCTACGGTGCCGTCGAGGCATCCAAGGGCCTCCCAGCAAGTTCCGACCGTCTCTTGTAATGGATGGACTACGGTGACTTGACGACGCGGGAAAGGTGTTAAAACGTCTGCCTCGTCACCTGCGCCTAGGAACGTCCCTCCGTTTGTGGCACAACATGCACCCCAGGTGGGTTCGCCCAGGACAGGGAAGGGAGGTGGCTCTCGCCATCTAGCTTCGGCCAATCCTACCCGAGCTTCCGCCCCCCTCTCCCCCCCGGACCTATCAAAATCGGCGGCGTGACACACATCCCAGGTGTTTGACAAAATGTCGGATAGGGTCCCTAATACATTTAAGACCTCGGAAGTTGCCCCTATCACCTGGGAAGATCGATGCAGGCCCGACCTGGCGAGGGAAGACATTGAGATGCACTATATGGCGTCCAGTCTTAAAGAAGGAAGAAAGGTCCTCTCTATCACTAAAGAGGACATTGACGAAACATAAGTATTATGGAAGAACACTATTGTCCTCTACGTTAAGAAGTGGTGGAACGTGCGGAACCACATATTGGATCACTCCAGTGCAGCACAAAGCTGCTGACGTGGGAGCGCGACCATACTTCGGTCAGCTAAAAGGATTCGCCTTGCGATTATAGAGACCTAAAGGGAGCATGGACATATACTCTAGGGAGAATGGTTTCTATTTCATCAAGTTTGGGATGTCGAAAGATTTAGAAAGGGTGATTCAAAATGGCCCTTGGACATTCGATGGTAGATTGGTTGTCCTGAGAAGATGGGACCCGTCCACTAATTTTGAATGGGATCGGCTGGCAACTGTCACTATCTGGATTAGGTTCCCTTGGCTTTCACCCCAACTGTGGAGTGTCCCGGCTATTATGAAGCTGGCTAGCAGAGTTGGAATCCCCTAAGGCCAGACAAATACACGACTGATAGAGATCGATTGTCCTTTGCTAGAGTGTTTGTTGAGATCAGCGCTTTCTGACAAGCTGGAGGTTGATCTTCCGACAGGTGAGACCATTTTCCAAAAAGTTGAGTATGAATGGATCCCGCCGTGTTGCAACTCCTTCCATAGCTTTGGACACATCATAACCCAATGTCCGGATGCTACAGTCATCCCAGAGGTCACTAATCAAGTCTCCGGCTCTAGTAAAGAGCTGCCCACATCTTATAGAGATACTAGATTTGTCTTTTTCCTGTTGCTTATCAGCGGCCCACATCTTAACATGCAATGGTAGTGTTTGCCGCTGATAAGCAACAGGAAAAAGACAAATCTAGCCTGGTCACGTTTAATGTTGTGGCTGTTAACCAAGAAGGTAATCATGGCAGAGTGAGGAGGAGACTGGCAAGTGGAGGAGTGCTCTGTATAGTTCCGCCTGTGGCCAAATCTTTAAAGGCCTCAGGTAAAGAAGACGGACAACTTGATGGACAAGAATCTACTGAGGAACTGTTAACGTATCCGAACCCCACCTGGCAGGCAAAAGTGCTAGTCAAAGTAGGAGATGGTAATTCTCATAACCGACAGCAGGATGGACTCTCTCCCCCTCTTAGAGAGAGCTCGCGTATCAACAAGGGGACCCACCATCTTAATTTGTGACTATATTCACATGGAATATGAGAGGGGCAAATTCGATAGGTAGGAGGAGGAATATTTTGCAGTACGGCAAGAAGTCCAAGTGCTCTATCATCAACATTTTGGAATCCAAAGTTAGATCAGAAATATTGATTAATAGGCGTACACCAACACACTGGTCCTCCATTCACAACATCGATTGTAGCGATATAGCTCGCATCTTGGTCATATGGGACATCAGGATCTGGCAGGGAGATGTGATCCAACGATCTGACCAACTCCTAACCATTAAATTCACCAACAAAAGGGAGCTTCAGATTGTGGCAGGAGTGTTGTATGGCCATAATGACAAAATTAAGCGTCTAAGGTTATGGAATGAGATTACTATGACCAGCACGCTAATTGGAGATAGATGGCCATTAGTTGTGGTGGGAGACTTTAATGCTACTTTATTCGTCCATGAAAAAATAGGAGGCCGTCCAGTGCAACAAGCAATTCTCTCAGAATTTTAACATTGTTTCTTATCCTCTGGACCCAGATGTATGGATAAGACTGGACATATATGGACGTGGAATAATAGGGCAATAACTAACTAGATTGTCATTCAGCTTGACAAATTGTCATGTATGGCAGAATTCTTAACACCCGGAGCTAGTGACCACTCCCATATTGTTATCAGACTGGTAGAAGTGCCAGATATCAAAGGGAGGCCTTTCAGATTGTAAACCCTCTCACCCAAAAATTAGGTTTACTTGGCTTATATAGTAGAATTAGGGCTAGTTTGAACCAATTAGAAATTAGAACACGACATTTGATTTAACTGTACATAATTTATATCGTGTAGCGCACCTTACCATTGCTTCGATAATGGGAGCACTCCACTAGTCACTGCCTTCCTACAAATTCCACACCCTTATCGTAGACATGCCCATCATCCAATTCTCATCTTTGTGCAATTTTCTAATTGTTGGGCACTTTTATGCAAAAGAGCATTTAGGTGTCCACACTATTGGACATGACACATGAAGAAACCTATTTTTCCCTCATGCGGATTTTCCTATAATTTTTCGAGATGTGCAACGCGCAACATCGTCCGCTCCTTTAAACCTGGCCTTGCATTTTCAACAATGCAAATCTTATACCATCCTTGACTTTCTACCGTGACTTAATTTTAATTTCGAGGACGAAATTTCTATAAGTTGGGTAGATTGTAAACCCCCTGATTTTTTAAAATTTTTAAAAATAATTTTTTGTAATTTTTTGGAATTAAAACTAAGATATTTTGTGATTAAATGATATTAATTAATATTAAAATATTATGAAAATAATATTTTCTGGTGTAAAATGAAAAACTAGACATAGGGTAATTTTCCGGGAATTTATTGGACCCCAGAAGCATTTTAAAGCCCTAAAAACTAATTTATATTTAAACCAAATTAAACCCTGAATTTAACCCGGTTTATTTGAAAATAAACCAAACCAAACTGTGGTGAACCGAACCGGACCAAACCCAGCCCTTAACGGGTCGGGTCGGATTCGAATCGAACCCGACCCGGACCCGTTAACCCTAACCGAAACCCTAATCCTAATCTCCCCCGAATTATTGTTCCGGCAGTATATAATCTCCTCGAAACCCATGCTCCGTTGTCGATCCCCTCGATCCCCCGCCGGAGCAGCTCCGCCCGCTCATCCTCCGTCTTTTCCCCTCTTCCACAGCCCTTCTCCTCCAGCCCTCCGCCTCTCCCTCAGAGCTTACCTGAACCATAATCCTCGACCGCCGTGGTCCTCCCTCATGGCCGGAGACCACCCCGTCATCTCCTCCTCTCCACCCCCTGCCATTCCCGGCCAACCCATCATGACCACCATCACCGTCTCCTCGTCATCCTCCACCCATCTCCGACCCACAGCACCGCGCTCGACCACGATCCCTTCCGCAGCCTCGACGACCCGATGCCCTAGCCACCCTCAACTGACCCAGCACCCGGCCGCCTCCGCCGTCGACGAAGCACCGCCCCTCCGGCGTAGCCCTGAGCCACCACGGCGAAGCCCCGACAAGTCTCAGCCGCACCCTGACCCGGAACAGCACCCTACCGGACACAGCTGTACTGTGTCGAAGAGCCGAGTCGCTTTACGGACACGGAGAAACCTGGTTCCACGGAGCCTTGTTCAGGTAACCCGTTCTCTCTCCTCGTTGCTCCATTTTCTGTTCTGTCAGTTGTGACGCGTAGGCTGTGTAACCCTCTCGATGCCCGTGCAACCCGCTCGGTACGTCGAGTCCTGTGGCGATCGCGAACCGCGATCCAAAAACAGGAAAAACAATACCCCGTTTTCCCCCGAAACTGAGTACGCCCCGCCAAATGGGATGACTTGGTCGCGCGCGATCTTCACCAAAAGGTGCGCGCCGTTGATACGGACGTGCGAGATTTTGCAGAAGTTGATTTGGATGTGCGTGCACACCTGAATCAACGCATATCCGCCGACAACGCCCCGTATCTGCCTGTTCTGGAATACATCGTAACTTTGTGTACACATGTCGGATCGAAACCAAACTTGCACCATCGGACTCGTAGCAATACGCTGGTCCTGTGATCCAAGTTTGGTTCGATTCTGAGAATGTTGACCAAAATCGCGTATCGTGGGCCCCTACGGCTCCACTTGACGGACGATTTTGTGATCGGCTCATCAAAATCTAATTCTGGAAGTTCCGTTGGGTTCGTATCATCGTTCTAGACTTGTTGACACTAAGTTAGACGAATTTGGAGACCATTGGTTCTGACACTCTTTTCGGTGCAAAGTGGGCCACACGTGGACCCCACTTTGACCCAAAATTTTAGTTTTGCTCCTGTGTCCAAATTGGACGAAAGGGAAGTACTTTTTAGCTATTTTGCTTATTCTGGGAATGTTGGTGATATCTATTTCAGCATCCGGAGATATTTGTTCTGAGGCCATAGCTTCTAGTCCTGTGTGTTGGACATCTGGACGTTACATTTTACAGCTTCTTGCCAGGCAAGTATACCTTGCCATTTTACTGTTATTCATATTCCATATGTTGCATGCATCTTTATTTTCTATCTTTAGTTCATGTATTTTAACTGTTATATAAAATGCAGTGACGGTGTCGTCGCGATATATTTTTATTTATGTATTGCATTGACCTTGTTCATGAGACTACCCCCTTATCATGTAGCATCATTAGGTTCATTGGCCGTGACACAGTTGTTACACGAGTTGTGAGTCTCATATAGATCACGGACTAGCGTACAGGATTTGGTCTCATGTATGTGTGGGCCGTGCGTTAGGAATAACTGTTGTTAGAAACTTTGCATGCTAGTAGACTTAGCAGTTATTAGAGGTCTAGGGACATAGCTTATTGTAGTACGGTGGTCCCATCCTTGTCCTTGTTTGGTTGCAGGATTGGGCTAGGGTACTAAGGATAGGCTATGAACCATATTGTGTCATGGATGTGACAGGCTTAGAGCATTGGGTGGAGAGAACAACAAGTACCGCATTTGAGCTCCTTTGCACTTTTTTTTGTGCGCCCGGATTCTCCGCCGGAGATACGGGTGGTGATGACCCTTATATATTATGTACTACATTGGCGGGCCACCAGCGTTCAAAAGACGACGTGCCTTTTAGGCTCCTGGATCTCCAAAAGAGAACCATGCCAAATCCCAGTTTTCAGCCAGATAGCTCACTTGTGGAGAAATTTGTTCTTAACTGCATTCACTTAGACGGTTAGGCGACCATTGGATATTTATTTCAGTACTTTATTGGCATGCTTTTCTGTATCTTGTTATGTCCCTCTGAGGACCTGGCTCTCTTCCAAGTGTATCTGTTCTTGAGTGTTTGCAGGAGCACAGATTGGATGGTTTTATATGCTTCGTGGATGTCTTCTCTTCGAGCCATGATTGATAGCTGGTATTCTTATATCGTGTTTGTTGTGGTGTACTTATAATGTATTTGTCCTTATATTCTAGTTGGTAGTGGATTTGTTTCCATCCAGCTATTATCTGCAAATACTTTGTGTCTAGATCTAGTTCATAGATCCTGGTTATTTATTATTATTTGATTCTCGTGGATGAGATTTAGATTATACCCTGTGACTTGTGACATATGTTTTTACCACTTATGGATTGATATTCATATTACAGCGTACGTGTGGATTTTGGTTTCCATATATTGGAGTTGCCATATCTATGCGACTGGCATGCTTACGTATCCTAGTCCTAGGTATTTTTGGGACTGGCGTGTGACACAGATTCAATAACACATGGATTCATATGGAAGGCTATAAGGAGGTATTTCAACAAGGTTGGGAGTCTGGGCTGACTGGAACTGCTCAGTTCAAGATTGTTTAAAAGTTAAAAACTATTAAAGACCTCCTCAAGATTTGGAATAGAGACAGACCTTCTACTCCTCTCCAAGAACTAGAATACAAGCTGGAGGACATTCAAATGAGGGTTCAACTAGACCCACTCAATCCTGCCCTTACGGAAGAGGAGGTAGCCCTACAAGATCTTCTACGCAAGAATAAATTCTTAGATGAGGTCCAGATCAGATAAAGAGCTAAATGCAGCTGGCTTAGAGATGGAGATAGGTGTTCTAAATTCTTCCATGCTACTGTCAAGGCTAAACAGATTCGAAACACCATACATAGATTACTTGATCGTGATGGAACCCTCATTACTGGGGATGATGGTATCCGGAATGAGGCGGTACGATATTTCTGGGATCTTTACATCCAGAACTCCTATCCGAACGTCTTTCCTCACATTGATTTTAAGAAGATGGTCTCTATACGAGGTAATGTTGTCTTAGGGGCAACGGTGTCGATGGAGGAGATACACTCTATTGTTATAAATGCAGACCCTATCAAATCGCCAGGACCGGATGGCTTTAGGGCGGCCTTCTTCAAGAAGCACTGGGAGATGATTAAGTGTTACGTCTTGGATGGGGTGAGAGTTTTTTTTTTATCTTTGGTAAGCTGCTCAAGGAGCTTAATCACACGTTTGTGGTCTTAATTGCTAAACTGGAGGGTGTGACTTAGCATGCTATAATTTTTTATATAAGATTATAACCCACCTGATTTGTGACCGGATGAAGGATGTTATGAAAGAGCTTATCTCCCCCAACCATACGGCATTCATCAAAGGGAGCTCCATCATGAAGAATTTTTTGTTGGCTCATGAGCTTGTTAGGGAGTTCAATAAACAGGGATGTAACAAAGCGTGTCTAAAGCTGGACCTCAGGAAAGCCTATGATATGGTGAAATGGGACTTCCTTTACCACATCATGATTTGTATGGGATTTGACAGATGGTAGATGGACAGGGTGATGGAGTGTGTATGCTATGCATCATTATCGATTATGGTTAGGGGTCAGCCGAAGAAATTTTTTGGAAGAAGCAGAGGCCTGAGACAAGGGGATCCCCTCTCTCCCTATCTCTTTGCGATGGTCATGGAATTTCTCACTTGTCTTTTGGATGATGCGACACTGGATGGATTAATTCCCCCTATATTTCCGAAGGTGAACCCTGTGGTTTCTCATCTAATTTATGTTGATGATCTTATGGTGTTCTTAGAGCTGTCTGACAGATCCCTTGACACTCTTAAGCGTATATTCGATACCCTGGAAAAATGGTTGGGTTTGCAGCTGAACAAGAACAAGAGCCAAATATTCCTGAATCAAAGTTATGAGAATAACGAGGCATGGCTGGCCAAGATGGACATTATGGAAGGAATGCTTCCTGTGAGATACTTGGGACTTCTCCTCTCAATCAACTATGCTGCTAATGAGGAATATGAAGGTCTCCACAATTACACGTAATCAAGACTAGAAGGATGGCAGGCGCATATGCTATCCTTTAGAGGGAGGATTGAACTTATTAAAGCCATAATTGAGGCGGTTGCTCTTTTCTGGCTTCAAGCCATTATGCTGTCCAAGGGTATGATAAAGAAAATTGAAAGCATGTGTGCAGACTTTTTGTGGAAAGGAGACATACATGCAATTAGTTGGAAGAAGTTATGTCGGCCTAAAAAGAAAGGCGGAGTTGGACTGTGATTGTTGGTTCTTCTCCAGAAAAATGCTTATCTCAAATTGTTCTGGAGATTCATCAATGGAATGTCTCTTTGGGTGGAATGGATCAAGGGATGGTACTTTCTGAAAGGGGACTTTTGGTCAGCTAGTAGCAACAACAACTTCTCGGTCACTGTTAAAGCTTTGCTGAAGACGAGAAGCAGGGCTAAGGGTAAGTTGACTAGAGTCATAGGATCAGGGGCCCAAACCAGCATTTGGCATGACCCCTGGATTAGAAAAACTAGCCTAATTGAGAGGGAGAGATAGCATATTTATGAGCTAATGGGTTCTACGGAAACAGTTAGCAGCCTTATCTAGGAAGGAGAGTGCAACATCCAGGGCTATTTGATCGATGTGGCATATACGAAAGATATTCGGATAGTGGAGAATGATAGACAAGCGGTGAAGGATTACTGGACCTGGACAGACATGGAGAAAGACACTTTCAAGTTCAGTACAACCATGAATCAGGTACGGCTCGATCATGAAGAGGTTGATTGGGCGGAGATGGTTTGAACCAAAGGGGTTGCAGTCAAGATGTCGATGTTCTTATACAAAATGATCAGGAATAGGCTTCTTACTCGAGACAGGTTGATAAAATTTGGCTTATCCACTTTGAGGACATGAAGTATTGTTTATGCGGTAAATATGATGAGACCATGGATCATATGTTCTTCACTTGTGACATCATATGGAAGATCTTGAGTGCGCAGAGACGTAAATTGGGGGCAAACCCATGGTTATTGTATAGATCTTGTTGCGTTCCTTAATGATATTAAAGCTTAGAAGGGGAATAGAGAAAGATTATCGCCGTCTTAGAATAACTTTTGGGACGATGGTTTGGCATATCTGGAGGAAACACATCCGACGTATTTTTGAGGGCTAATCACTAAGTACTTTTGTTGTACAAAGAAATATAGATGCTGACATAGATTTCTTAGAACCCAGATGACTCTTCTTGTAAGCTGGGATATATCTAAGTTGTAATTATCGTTAATCAGTAATATTTACCTTCTTCAAATATATATATATATATATATATATATATATATATATATATATATATAAAACTAGAAATTATTTTTAGAACAATTAGATCTAATACTAATATAGAGTAATGGACACAATAAGACACCAACACAAGAAAATTAGCAATTATAACCATGTGTATCATGGCGCACCATGACACGGACACTACGTATCCAATTGTGGACACTATAACACAAGCATAAGCCAAATAGACATCAAAAGTCCTATTGAGGACACAACACAAACAATTGGTGAAAAAAATTTCTGAGTTCCACCAAATTGGCCACAAAATTATCATTCCACATGACAAAAATCTAGATCTACCAAATTGAAAGCTTCTAACACATAGATCTATCATTAGAGAGTCAATTCTACCTATGGGAGGGTTCCTATGGGTCCAATTAGTGTTCCTAACCATAAAATTGGTGGAAAATAGAGAATTACCTAATTTGGGTGTGTCTCTTTTGAAGAACTCCAAATTTGGACACGAGAAAATCGAATTGAACATGATCCTTCTTGCTTGGACTCCTCTTCAAGCTTCCTCTAGTGCTCCAAGTTCCTAGCTCTCCAACGGAAGAAGAATGAATGGATTTGGTGAAGAATTGGGTTTGTAATTCAAATTTTAGATCTAGAAATTGGTAGGAATGAAATGAATTAATGGAGCTTTGCTTGGGAAAAAAGTAGGGCTTTTGGAGGAAAATTTGAATTGGAAATGTCCACCAATAGTGGCCGGCCATGATGGTTTGGGAGTTGGTTTAATTACTAATTTTCCACTCTTAATTCCTAACTTGAAATTCAAATTAATATTAATGGAATCTAATTAGTTAGGAAGGCATCTAATCTAACTATAAGAGAATATTCTATCCATACAAATGAACACTAATAAATTCTAATAAATACTAATTAATTATAGACTAACTACTAATATAATAAAATATAATTAGCAACAGGCAAAATTACCAAAATACTCTTGAGGTAAAAAATGGTGGTTACATGGAGCGTCCTCCATAAGATGGTCTATGTGTCAGACATTCACAGGAAGCGAATCAGACCTAATATTGGAGCCACCTACACTGATTGGCTTCAATGGTGGACCGGACACGCTTAAGATAGGACAAGATGTCGTGGTTGGCACACAATGATAGGGCGGATGAACATGTCAATTTGATTCTGTGGTCGAATGGATCGAGATAGGATGTGTGATTGTATCTTATTTTCAATTGAGCACTCAAATGTGGTGGCAATAGAGTTAATAATTTAATCTCACATCGGGTAGGAAGTGGGATCATGAGGTTTAGATAATGGGTTCATGTCTTATATAGGAATTTTCTTTTAAGGTATATGGACCCAGTCCAATATCACACATCATGAGCCAACTTTGATTCAGTCACACCACGTTCCAAACACATTTCAGTCTAGCTTCATTCCAGGATGAAGTACTATGTATAATGGTATTATTACCCAGGAAGCAGTACATACAATGCACAAAGGGCTAGGTGGATTTATGGCCTACAAATTGATTTTAAAAAAGGTTATGATAAAATTCGTTGGAACTTTCTTATCCCTACTTATTAGGTCTATACATGGAGAGTCATCTTCAAGAGAGAAAGAAAGCCTATCATATTGTGCAGGGGTGGTATTGAGTTAACTATCGTTTCTTTTTGTGTTGTGTATTCTATTCATCATCTCCCAATGGCATTTTCTCCATCATAGCAGTTCCTACTTCTAGTTCTCCCTATCTCCCTTAATATCGTGTTAGATTATTCCTTTCCTCCTGCTATTTCCAAGGCTTAACCAAAGATGGAAGAACGCGTGGTCAATATCAGAGGTTCACACAAAAGTTTCCACTCTGACTATTCGCGAATTCTACGAAGAACTATATAATGATCATGATTACAACTTGCTCTCAAGATTACAAAGGAATTAGAAAAAATCAAACTTCACGTTCTTCCTTGCACTCGCAGTTGCAGACGGACAGAACTAAATTACACCCAGCAGAAGAGAAAAGAAATGAGAAGAAGAAAAACTGCTTGCTGGGGAGATAAAGATCACCGTGCTCAAAGCAGGATTCGCCCCCACATGATCTGCTTCCAGGAACCAGCAAGTTCACATGGAACTTCTGGAACGCTCGTTGTCACCTTTTTTCTGGACTAGCACGAACTTTCTGGACTCCAATGGCGACGACAACAACAACTCTCTTAGTCTCCTAATTTTCGAAGTAAGTTCTCAAATAGGCACGAAGAGAGTATTTATAGAAAGAGGGTAAAAATCCTAACCGTCCATTAGTTACGGAAAAAATATGAACAAATTAATTGTGAATTCCTAAAAGATAGGCACGAATTAATTTTAAATCCCACAAAAAATGGATCTGAATAACTGTCCATATATTTTTATAAATTTTAAAATATATCTGAAAGCAGCGGCCACGCAAGCAACCTCATATGTGGCCACTCACGCAGCAGCGCAAACTGCAACGCATGCGAAAGTCCAAGCAGCAGCTCATACAGCCGCGCAAGCGGCAGCCCAAGCTGCAGTCCATGCGGCCGCCCAAGTAGCAGCCTATGCGGCCGCCCAAGCAGCAGCTCATGCGGCCGCCCATGCGGCCACGCATGCGTCCCAACAGCAGCTCATGCGACCACGCATGCAACTAGCGCATATCCGAGCGCATGAGCACAACAAATGCACACAAGCACCATACGACGATGCTGATGTGCTAAGTGCAAAGTGCGCCAACAAAGTGCCACTTTGCGCCCTTGAGCCCGAGTCCGAGTCCAAGTCTGAGTCCGAGTCGCTAAGCCCCTTTCCAAGAGCATGACAAAAGCATAAATATTTTCATGAAGAGTTAATCATTTTTTCTCCTAGAAAAACACACCCACATGGCACCCATGTGATCCACCATACCCCATGTGCACACCTCAACTCAAATAAAGTATTATATTGAGATACCCACTTGGTGGTGTAGCCAATGTGGGACTATCTTTATTAGTCCAAAGGAAATAACACCAAAAATCACCCACATATCTCAATATATATGGGTTAAGTGTTCCCCAAAGTAACTGTCCATCATGCATTAGGATAAATGTCGCTTCAACTTAAATTTGTTCGCATGGGTCGAATAGCAGTATGATACAAGAATGGACTAAGTCTTGAATTCTGCACCATAGTTGCAATTCTTTTCCACTCACACAATGACATCAGCTGTACTTTCGGTTGCACATTGAAGGTCCTATGCACGCATGGTTTTAGTGTATGTATTTTGGTTGTCTATAAGTTTTCCCTCAAGAGACGAAATGTATCTCTTTCCATACACTATAGATGAGTTCTTCTAAAGAGTCATTGACATGAAGACTTGTGCTTCCTTACGGTGCTACGCCGCTATGACATGACCTAAAGCCGAGGTTCACTCCCTCATGTGGTGTCATCTACTGTAGCATGAGGTCTCAGTCTCTTTGTAGTGCCAAACTACCCAGCATGAAGCCTTGTGCTTCCTTGCGGTGTTATGCCGTTGTGACATGACTTTCTGCCGAGGATTTACACTACTAGAAAAAGCGAGATTAGCAACGTTTTTTAGGGACGTCAACGAAAACATCGCTAATATAATATAAATTAGCGACTGCATGTAAAAATGTCGCTAGACGTCGCTAATTGGCGACATTTAGCGACGTTTATTCAGTTTTTAAAAGATTAGTTGCTATAAGTTCAATTAAGGTCGCCAAATGTCGCTAATATATTTTATTTAGCGACGTTTAGCGATGTATTTAGTGACGTATATCTATTAGACATTTAGCGACGTCATTAGCGATGTTAAAGACGTCGCTAATTAACGACGTCATTATTGGCGTCGCTAAAACGTCGCTAAATTTATTTTATTTAGGGCTGATTCCCCCTATTTCCTTTGATCTCTCCCTCTCCCTCTCCCAAATTTGAAACCTCCTTCCTCTGGCTTCTCCTTCCTCTGGCTCCCTTTCTCCCTCCGGTGACCCCCCTCCGGCCGCGTCCTCTCCCTCCGGCTCCCCTCCTCCCTCCGGCGTCACCTCCTCCCTCCCGGCGACCCCCCTCCGGCCGCATCCTCCCCCCTCCGCCGTCAGCTCCTCCTTCCTCCGGCTCCCCTTCTCCCTTCGGCGTCCTTCCTCCGGCTCCCCTCCTCGGTGAGCTCCTCTCTCTGTCTCCTTTCTTTGTCTCTCTCTTTCTCTCTAACACGACACGACATGACACAACACGACATGACATGAAACGACACGACCTGACACACACTAACCCTAACCCTAACTCGAATACACACGCACACGCACGCGGACACACACTAACCCTAACCCTAACCCTAATACGACATGACACGACCTGACATGACACGACCTGCAGTTGCTCTTCTTGCTGCTGCAGTTGCTCCCCTTGCTGCTGCTGTGCATCCCCTTGTTGCTGCTGCTCTTCACTGCAGTGCACAAGAGTGTACTGCAACTCCCTCTTGGCCTACACAACACTCCCATATATCACACTCAAATCCTGGCCTATCCAACACTCCAACACTGCAGTGCACAATCTGTGCATACTATACACTTATACATGGAGAAGATATCATAGGTGATGTAGGAAAACTAGGGTTTGGTGCAGTGACATTTGGATTGAGCACGAGTTGCTTGAAATCCTGGAATTGTGCTTTGGTTATGAGAAAATTGGTAATATATTGCAGTTTGGCAAGGGTTTTGATGACAAATTTGTTTGAGGAATGGATTGAGCTACTCTAGTAGGGATTATATAAATTGTGGTAGATTTGGTGCCATTCCAGCTGGATTTATACCAAATTATGGTATATTTGGTATGTTTAGAGGGGATTGAGGTATTGCTATGGATGGAGCATATGGTGGAAACTCAAACCCTCTTCTAGACATAGCCAATTCCTCTAACAATCTATCAAATTTTTATGGTTCAAGTGATGAATTGTACCTTCCAACGCAAGTATCCTCCCATTTGCATCAGGTAGGTATTGATTCTTTGGAGAGATCCAGCTCTGGAGCCATGGCTGGTCGAGTCATGCTCTCCACTAGCTTCAAGAGCATGATCCAAAGGCTCTGATACCAATTGATACCAAATTGATGGGTCCTCTTCCCATTTGGTCAGGAATTGAAGGAGAATAATCACACTTAGCCAAGAAAACAGAATAAATTGTAAAGAAACAAAGAACTAAATTAGGAAAGAACTAGAGTTTTATTCAAACCATATGTACATACACACACACATAGGGCATTGTGTATCAAGTTAGAGCAGTTCTTACCTTCCCCCAGAGAATCACACTGTATGTAATGATTTATAGGATACATACTGTCATTTTTGTAGAAGTATCTAGAAATGGATATGAATTACTATCTGCGTCATCGTCCGTGGATGTACAACCGTTATCCTGATGACATGTGCGGTGTACGGGATAAATTCATTGAGGGTGTACAGCAGTTCCTGCAGTTCGCCAAGGCATTCCCTCAGTACAAGGATGGTACCAAAATTAAGTGTCCGTATGTGAGATGTCGTAACTTGAAATATCATCCAGAAGTGGAAGTCACATATTATTTGTACTCGAAAGGCTTCACGCCGAATTACTATCAGTGGACCGTGCATGGAGAACTTGTGTCTCTAGCATCGGAGCCTTATGTGGAGCCGTATATGGATGTCCACGACCACACTGCTTACGACGACGGGTGGATGAACATGGTTTTTGATGCGACAGGGCCTAGTTTCAATCCGGACAATTATGATGCAGCTGAGGAGGCACTGAATGCCGATGCTGCAAAGTTTATGGAGTTGCTGGAGAATGCAAGGACTCCACTATATCCTGGTTGTGAGGATCATTCACCGTTGGAGGTGGTTACAAGATTATTGAGCATTAAGTCCAATTTTAACATGTCACAAGAATACTATAATCGACTGATCGATTTGATTATAGAGATATTGCCCGAGGGTGCAAAGCTGCCTAGGACTTCTATCGATCTAAGAGGACGGTAAGATCGCTCTGGATGGGATACGAGAAAATCGATGCATGTCGCAACGGGTGCATGTTGTACTACAAAGACGACAAGGATGAAGATGCGTGCCGATTCTTTGGTGATGATCGCTACAAGGCTATTGGTAGAGGAAAGTTTGTCGGTGCAAGGAAGCCTACCGATTCGATGCACTACTTGCCTTTGACGCCACGGTTGCAGCGGTTGTTTGTGGTTAAGGAGACTGCAAAAAACATGAGTTGACATAGGCGGAAACAGATCAAAGGAGTATTGGATCATCCATCCGATGGAGAAGCATGGAAGCACTTTGATCGAGAGTATCCAGATTTTGCTTCGGATCCACATAATGTCAGATTGGGGCTCTCCTCTGACGGTTTTACCCCATTCGGACTTTTGGGCTCCCAGTATTCATGTTGGCCTGTGATCGTCATTCCGTACAATCTACCACCTTGGATGTGCATGAAGACTCTGTATATGTTCCTAACCGTTATTATTCCGGGTTCGAACAATCCGAAGAGGAACATCGATGTGTATTTACAGCCTTTAATAGATGAGTTGAATCAGCTGTGGGAAGTAGGAGCCAACACGTACGATATTTCTAGAAAGCAGAATTTTCAGATAAGGGCAGCACTTATGTGGACCATCAACGACTTTCCGGCCTATGGAATATTATCGGGATGGAGCACCCATAGTCGTCTCTCATGTCCATATTGCATGGACCGTACTAAGGCTTTCTGTTTGACACACGGAGGCAAAGCGTGCTTCTTCGATTGTCCTCGACAATTTTTGCCGAAGGATCATCCGTACCGGAGGAACATGAATGCTTTTCGTGCGGGTGTTGTGGAGAAGGCCAATCCACCGCCAAGGTGGCCCAGATACACGATATGGAAAGAGGTAAAAGATTTACCAAGTGCTATCGAAGAGCCTGCTAAGGGGTAGAAGTGTGACAGATTTGGTCGCACCCATAACTGGACGAAGAGGAGTATATTCTGGGATCTGCCATATTGGAGCACCAATATGATCAGACATAACTTTGATGTCATGCATATCGAGAAGAATGTGTTTGATAACATAATTAATACTGTAACGGAGGTAAAAGGGAAGACGAAAGATAATCCGAAGATCAGGTTGGACTTAGAAGAAATATGTAGACGTCCTGCGTTGCATTTGATAGAGGAGGGGAATGGAAAGTTAAAGCATCCTAAGTCAGTTTTCTCACTGGAGAAAGAGGATAAAGGGAGACTTTGTAGGTGGATTCAGGGTCTAAAGTTTCTAGACGGGTACGTGTCAAACTTGAGAAGATGCTTCGACCTCAAGGAGAACAAACTGGCGGGTATGAAGAGCCACGTTTGTCACGTATTCATAGAGAGGTTAATTCTTATTGCATTTCGAAAATTCTTACCGCAGGTCGTTTGGGATCCATTGACAGAGCTCAGCATATTCTTCAGAGATCTTTGTTCTACTAAGTTGCTCGTCGATCGTCTAGAAAAGCAAGAGAAGGACATTGCGGTTACACTATGTAAGCTCGAGAAGGTGTTTCCTCTTGGATTCTTCGACTCTATTGAGCATTTGCCAATTCATCTTTCCTATGAGGCACGTGCTGGTGGTCCTGTCGGTTATCGGTGGATGTACCTCTTCGAGCGGCATCTGAATCACCTAAAGAGAAAGATAAAAATAAGGCACGGGTTGAGGGCTCTATTTGTGAAACTTATGTTCTCGAGGAGATTACAAACTTTTGCTCGACGTATTTCAAACCTCATGTTGCTACTAATAGAACGAAAGCTCCGAAAAATGACGATGGATATCAGGAATCTAATGATGCAATACTCAAAGTATTCAATGCGTCTGAAAAGCCTTCGGAGAAAATGAAGAAGAGATATTTGAATGACGACGAGCTAAGGGCTGCTCAGTTGTATATATTACTCAATTGCAATGAGGATAAAGTGGATAAGCTAGAGGGGTAAGTAATTAATACATCCACGTTTACATCATCTCAATGTAATAGTATAAGCTACTATTATGCTACTAATCAACAGTTGCTTCATTGTTTTTCAGCACATATAATGATGAGTTGAGGTCGGTTAGACCCTATATAACAGACGAAGAAGTAGAACAAGAAATAAGATACCATTTTCCTTCTTGGTTGAGTGCATATGTAAGGTGCTTGGTAATTACTTTTTATTTCTGTACTTGTAAAACAAATAACTTACTATCGCTACTTTGGTATTTAGGTCGATCGTTTAATAACACCCGAGACTGAATCTATTAGAACTCTTGCCAAGGGACCAATTACTGCCGTTAAAATATAGTCAAGTTTCTGTATGAATGGGTTCAGGTTCAAGTCAACAAATGCTCCTATCAGAGACAGCTTTCTGGATCTTGATTCCACGAAAAACAGTTATTTGTGTATCAAATCTTCGAACTACAAAGACGTCGATCCAGGCAATGATTTCTATGGCATCTTATGAGAGATTGTGGAGTTGACATATAATTATGGCACAGAACCTACTAATATCGTGCTATTCAAGTGTGAATGGTTTGATCCGATTAAAGATCAAGGTTGGAAAATTGACAAGCATGGCCTTGTGAAAATAAACTACAAGCGTAGATATCAAGGCTACGAACCATTTGTCCTATCAAGTCAGGCTCAGCTCGTGTACTTCACAACTTATCCTAGACGGGGGACAGCGAGGTCGGATTGGTGGGCAGTATGCAAGACTAAATCTAGAAATACCTTTAACATTGACAAAATAGCTTATCAGGAGGACGAGCTGCCTCTTGTAACAAATATTGTAGATGTTGACTCAACGGAAGTTACTCATTACACGAGTAATAATATAGAAGATGTAGAATTATCAGAAGAGGAAGACAAAGATGAAGATGAAGTAGATGAAAGTGAAGACGAGGAGGAGGAAGAGTAGGACGAGGAAGGCGAACAAGATGAATTTTCTGAAGATGATTGAAAATAAAATATTTTGCCTGTAGAATGTAAATATATTTTGACTGTAGAATATACTATTTTGACGAATATATGTATTATATTTTGACTGTAGAATGTACTATCCATTTAGACTTGTGATACCACTCGTTATTTACTGTACAATTCTATAAATGCTGTGAGATATGCAGAACATTTTGACTGTAGAATATACTATATATTTGTGTATTTTTTTATTCATCATATGTTGTTATCAGGTATGACAGGACAACGCGGAGGGTTTGGTAGGTCCCGAGGTAGACAAAGTTCTTCTCCGGTACTGCCTATTGTTGGTTCCGGATCGTCGTCGCCCAGTACTCCAATATATCGATCAGTCATATCTCCGACTGCGATGACGTTACGTGGCATCACTCCTGGGACGAGTAGTTCCAGGCGTGATAGTACTCCCTTGTCCAGCGTTCCTCCTGCTGATGGAACCATGGAAACAGATGAGCATGTAGAGGAGATCGTGCCTACGTTGTCCCAGCATCAGCAAGATCCTCCATGCGCACCTCCAGAGGAGACGAGGACAGAGATTTGGGTCGACGGTACAAAGTAAGTCACTTAGATGGTTTAGCATCATATATATCGTGTATTTCTTTATTCATCATGTATTGACTTTTTTGATCTAAATAATTATCTCTATATAGATATCATCCAACGTCGGTTCAGAGACACCTAGGCCTATTTCTGAGGAACAACTATGGTGGCCCTTGGATCAACTACTCTGAAGATCCAGAGGAGAGGAATGAGTTCTGGTTTACGCACTTCAAGATAAAAGTATATTATATAAATCCTCTAATTTATGCATATTATATAACTTATCTATGATGCTCACTTACTAAATTATTTATTGTAACAAACTTATTTCTATCCTCCGTACCGGGCCGAGTTGATCGAGCGGATGTTTCCTGCCATTGCCGCCAAGCTTATCCATGATGCTCTGGATGACCAGAAGGCTCGTGATCGTGCTGGAAAATCGATCCAAGGTTGGATCACGCCTGAGCAGTGGACTATGATGAGGGCTAGATTTGATGATCCGAGCTACAAGAAAATGTCTGAGAAGGCCAAAGCGGCTTGGCGGAATGCTGCAAAGTGGTGTGGTGGCTCGATTCCGATGACGAAAAATTTCCGTCGTTTGGTATATTTTTATTTAAGATATATTATTTTAATATAAGTACGATAAAATGGTAGTAAAAAATATATTTAATTTTAGTACTAAATAATATATTTTTAACATGTACAGAGGGGTGATGATGCAAACATGGTGACCGTCTTCTTGGCCACCCATCGCAAGGACGGAAATCTCATTGATGAGAGGGCCTCGCAGACCTATGTAAGTATTATTTTACTTTGTTGCGATTTTAATATAACTTAGGCAATTATCGAGTATCCAAACTTTTCTAGGCCGAGTATCTTAGGCTGCATGAGCGGACGACTGCTAGTGCACCTACAGCTGGAGAGGCTGGTACTTCCTCGCAGCCCGCTCCATCTCCGTCGGTGGACGACCTGTGGGTGACCACCGCTGGTGGTCTCCAGAGGGGTACGTACTACGGTACGGTATCCTATGGCGCCCTGGTTGCGACGCAGTCATCTAGGGCCTCCCCGACAAGTGCGCATTCCCCACAGCCCTCGCAGTCATCGGCCAGAGTTCAAGAGGCCGTTGACCGTCAGATTGCGTCTCTCCGTGACGAGTTGCTGCGAAGGATGGAGGAGCAGCCACGGTCCCAGCCGTAGGCAGACGATCCGACGCTCATCGTACGATTCGATATGCTCGACCGCAGCATCACAGAGCTCCGGGATTTGACAAATGATCTTAGAGCCTCGACAGAGCGCAGCGTGATGGAGCTGCAGGCATCACAGCTTTCCATGGGCGAGAGGCTGACGATGATGCAAGATTCAATAGTTCATAGCAGTACGAGACTGTTATCTACCATGGATTCTTACAACTAGCGACTCGCAGAGTTGGAGCGGATACGTTCTCCTGGTGCGCCTACATCGACACAGACTCCACCGACGCCACTGCCTTCTCCATCGACATCGGTATCGATTTCACGGGAGCAGTATGATCTATTCTTATCCTTCATGCGCGCCGGTAGTCATCCTCCTGCAGATCCGCAGTAGTATAGATATTTGCATGGATAATTACTGGATATTTGTATTCTTTGTATTATTTAGGATGAGACTCATTATATGGATATATATTTCATGTATTCTATATGACGATATTTGCTGGATGTTTTATTTTCTTCAAATTTTATTATATTATTCATATTAAATATATGTTAATTTACCGGTGTTGAGTGTTCAACCCAAGGGGGTCAAAAAAACCCAAAAAATTCAACGGAGGGTTGCTCCGGGTCTATTTGTACAGATTGTGAATTAATAAACTACAGGAATAATAGTTTGAAAACAATTCAGTATTCGTTTATTTTATTTTTTACTATACAATTAACGACGTTTTTAACAACGTTTAGCGACGTTACTACACGTCGCTATATACGTCGCTAAGTTGCGACGTTACTACACGTCGCTAATGACGTTGCTAAAAACGTCGTTGTACGTCGCAACTTGCTGACATAGCAGTAATGTCAGGTCTTTAAATACATCGCTGTAACGTCACTATATATGTCGCTAATTAGCGACGTTAAGCGACAGATGAGCACGTCGCTAATTAGCGACGTTGCGTCACTAAACGTCGCTAATCTAGTGACACATTTACGTCGCTAAAAAATGTTGGTATAGCGACGTTTAGCGACGTTTTTCTTTTCAGCGACTAGCTGAAAGGCGACTTCTATAAAACGTCGCTAATTACGTCGTTAAAAGTAATTAGCGATGTTTATTGGTCATTTAGCGACGTTTCTTTACGTCGCTAATTTGACTTTTTCTGGTAGAGTTATATCTTTTACCTCTGTGGTGTCACACCACTGTAACATGAGGTCATCAACCTCTTTGTAGTGATGTCTACCACTATTAATTCTACAGCATTAGTCTACCTTCCTATGTGCGGTGCTATGCCGCTATTTGGTCATTTAGCGACGTTTCTTTATGTCGCTAATTTGACTTTTTCTGGTAGTGTTATATCTTTTACTTTTGTAGTGTCACACCAGTGTAATATTAGGTCATCGACCTCTTTGTAGTGATGTCTACCACTCTTAATTCTACAACATTAGGCTACCTTCCTATGTACGGTGCTATGCCGCTAAAACATGACTTAATACTGAAGATTTACATTTTTTACCTCTGTGGTATCACGCCACTGTAGCATGGGATATAAGTCCCTTGTAGTGCTGAAACTACGTGTTTCTTATAATGCACACCGGACATTCACTCTGTCCGAGAACTCATTAAGGCGTCAAAGTCATCCTTCCACAGGAAATGTTCTATTTCAAGAACAAATAGTAGACCACAGTGGTTCCGGGTACGTATCCCACAATATCCCTGAGGACTATCCACTGTTCCCGATATTCTTCCAGTCAATGGTCCTCCCTTGAACCAATAGCTAGATGCCTAGTAGATTTTTCTTTGAACTAAAAGCATAAAACTAAATAGTAGGGTTGCAAAGACACAATATCAGAGGTCCTCCCAGCCCATATATGTTGTCTTTGACTATATGCGGTGTTACACCGCTGTGACATGACCCGATGCTGAGGTTTACTCCCTTTTGTGGTATCATGCCACTGTAACATGGAGTACTACCCTCCTTTATAGTTCTTGAGATCAACTGGAGCTGGAGGCCTTACATGAACGGATCTGCCAGACCCTCCTAGTTCTGATCATCAAACATTGTAATGATCCACGCTAGCTGTGCTCATTCAGTATCCTGTACTGGCCTTTGAAGCCAATCATGAACGAATCTGCCAGATTTACCTGACTTTGATCATTAAAGCACTGTAATGATCCACGCAATCTGTATTCATTCAGTGTCATGTGTTCTATCCACATAGTTCTCTTCAAACAGTTGAAGAGATGAACATATGTCACTGCTGCAGCTTCCTGGTTTTTACAGTATGCCGGTATCATCCGAATCTGTGTACTAACTATAGAAAGAACATCTGAGAGCTTCCAAAGCCATTCTATTTTACTTGTTGCAGCTTGATAGTGCAAAGAACTCTGAGAGTAAAGACTGCTTCTTCGACTTCCACGATACAGCAGCACCACCCCTGGAGAAGTCATGTCCTCCTGTGGATCATTCACTCTCCTTTCCTGAGCACCAACTGGAATCACCGAAGTCTTCCTTCATATCTAGATAATTACTGTAGTGCAGGATATACTACTGAGTTCTTCTGAGAATTCTGACGACTCTCTTCACACCTTTCATTGTTCGACACATATATTGCTTGTGAACTATCTCAGCATCCCTACAGCAAAAGCTATATCAGGCCTAGTAGTACACGCATATTGAATCATTCACCTGATGATGCTCGAGTACACCAATTGTCTGACACTTTTCCTTGGATTTGGCCCAAAACATGTGATCAATATTTTATGTTGAGAGCTTGTGACTTAGCAAGCCCACCTGGCATCCGGATTATTTTATATCCTCAGGATGTCATCTGCAATCCCATGTCCTAAGTTTGGCCAAAAAGGATATATTTGTTCTAGTGACACTTATATGTCCACAAATAGGACTAGTAAGTCGTCCACATAGATACAAACGATGCCTCCTCCATTAGTGTACATACACTTGTCCGTCTCGCTGATCCTACGATAACTTTGACTAGATAACTTGTCAAACTCCTACTGCCACTTCCTGGGAATTGGTTCAGGCCGTTCGAGATATCACCAACTCGTAGACTGTCTTCAAACTTGAATGATAATAATTTTGATTGTTGTCCGTGAATCTCTCATGTCTGTCTTCATCTAAGACTTGTTGTCATTCCATCATCTGATAAATAATCAGCTTGTGAATAGTAGCTATGAAAATCATCATCATGATCTATGAAACTCTCATCAAGGTGCCAAAGAACTCAATCCCCTATTGTCTGAGAAAACCCCTAGGCAGATAGCCTAGTCTTGAACTCAACTGTTCTGTCTGCTTTCATCTTCATCGACTTGAAGATTTGATAAGCATCTGATTGGTTTATCTCCTTCAGGCTGATTGAACAACACCCAAGTACGATTGGAGATTATTGAGTCATACTCATTATTTATAACCTTCCTCCAGAAAATAGCATCTTTGGTCTTCATCGCCTCATCATAGGTAAGCGGATCTGCTTCCACATGATAGATGATGAAATCTTCTCGGAAGTCCTTCACTTTCCTCGCTCGCTTAGACACCGTCTCTGCGAGTTCTTGTTCGATCTTTGTCGTTGGGATAACTTCTTCTTCTTGGACTACATCTTTGTTGGAAGTTTCAGCCTCCTATGCACCCACACTATTTTTCGGAATATCCGCGATAACAATATTCTTGTGGCTTACAAATTTATCTTCAAAGTGTTTTGCGTCACAAGATTCAATGATATGATTAGATTCGATATCAAGAAATCCCCGAGCATCACTCTTCTCTGCATCACCCTGAAAGATTGTCTTCGTAGTCCTCGATTCCAGCTTCTTTTAATTCTGGAAGCTTCACAGACGCCAGACACCCCCACACTCGAATAACGTTCAAGTTGGGTCTGACTCTGAACTAGAGTTCCCGAGGAGTGATATCGGAAGTTGTGTATGACACTTTGTTCAGAATGAACGTAGTCGTCTGTACAGCTTCTCCTCAGAAGTAGTTTGAAAGACCCACATGCATTGAGTTCATCATTTCTGTCAACGTCCTGTTCTTCCTTTCAGCTACTACATTTGATTGAGGATAATACGGAGTAGTTATCCCATTGACAATTCTATGTTCTTTGCAGACGATGCGAATTCAATAGACCTATACTTTCCGCCTTGATCACTTCTGAGTCTCTTGAGTTGTTGCCCTATTTGACGTTCAGACTCAATCCTAAACTCCTTGAACTTCTCGAATGCTTCATTTTTTGACTTGAGCAGATAGACGAATGCATACTTCGAGTAGTCGTCGATGAAAGTAATGAAGTACTTCCTCTTGGCCTTTGTGGAGAACTGCTTGAAAGTCACAGATATCTGAGTGAACTAACTCCAGAAGATCTGTACTTCAGTTTACCCGTTTGAACGGATTTCTTGCGATCTTTGTCTGCGCACAGACCTTACACTTCTCCACCTCCTGACCCCCACATTTGGAGATAAATCCTAGACTAGACATCTTGCAGTACGAAGTACATGTCCTAGTCTGGGGTCCACAACTCTTATAATACGACTTTTCTCATAAGCAGAAACTCAAACATCCATTTGATACTGAACGCCTTATTTTAAAATATGTCTCCTGCCAAGATATCATCTGGCGACTATGGATGTTCACTTTCAAGTCTGCACCAGACTTCCTGAGATTAGGTCATTGGTAATCACTGGTATGTTGATATATACACACTCCTTTGACTGTAACTTCTTGAAGTTTAGAACCGTTGTCCCAATCCCCAGATTCTCTGCTTGATCCTTGCTTGCCAACAAGACCTTCACCACTGAAAGGTTCGACCTTGATCAACAGCTCTTCCTAAAGCATATGTGGCTTGATGCACCAGTTTTTATCCACTGGTCAGCAACCACGCCATAGGACTTAACCTGCGCAATTATAGCAACCAGGTTAAGTAATCAAATAAACCAAGTTTAGTTATACCTTGCTATATTGGTTCGAATTAGTTCTGCTGTCAAGTTCCAACGTCAAGTCCTGTATTGTGTTGTGATCTTCATATGTATAGGCCACCATGTACCCATCCATGCGCATAAGCCACCATGTGCCAATCCATGCGCATAAGCCTGCATGCGCGTCCTGCATGTGCAGAGTCCATCATGCACATTGAGACACTATGCGCCTAGCTCTTCCATGCACCAAGACGCTAAAACTTTCAATGCGCTTCCATGCGCCAAGTCTTGCTATACGCCAAGGTCTGCCATGCGCCAAGGTCTGTCCCTTGTGCATATACTCTGCAATCCTTGGTCATCTTGTAATCTTTCGTCCGACTGAAATGCGCGTCCTTCAAACGCTATCTCCTCCATCCTCAGGAATGGTAGGTTCCGACAACTTACTTTCAATATTTGACAAATGACTCATTCCCTCATCCAAATGTTCGAAGTGAATTTCGTCAATCTTCTCAAATTTGTGAAAACTTGTGTCTAGAAGACTTGATCGAAAGTTTTCCATCTTTCTTCGGATTTTGCTTTGAGATTGTTATTCCCGAGCCTTAACCAAAGATGGAAGAATGTGTGGTCGAGATTAGAGGTTCACACAAAAGTTTTTACTCTGACTATTCTCGAATTCCACGAAGAACTATATAATGATCCTGATTACAACTTGCTCTCAAGATTACAAAGGAATCAAAAAATCCAAACTTCATGTTATTCCTTGCACTCGCAGTTGCAGACGGACAAAACGGAATTACACCTAACAGAAGAGAAGAGAAAGAAGAAGAAGAAAATATGCTTACTGGGTGATGAAGATCACCATTACTCAAAGCAAGATTCGTCCCCACACGATCCACTTCCAAGAACCAGCAAGTTCACATAGAACTTCTGGAACGCTCTCTGTCACCTCTTTTCTGGACTCGTACGAACTTCCTGGACTCCAATGGCGGCGGCAGCAGCAACTCTCTTCGTCTCCTGATTTTTGAAGTAAGTTCTTAAAGAGGCACGAAGAGAGTATTTATACAAAGAGGGTGGAAACTCTAGCCTCCCATTAGTTACGGAAAGATAAGAACAAATTAATTATGAATACCTAAAAGATAGGCACAAATTAATTTCAAATCCCATAAAAAATGGATCTGAATAATTGTCCATATATTTCCATAACCGTTCAAATATATCTGAAAGCAGCGACCACGCAAGCAACCTCAAATGCGGCCACTCACGCAGCAGTGCAAGCAACCTCATATATTTCCATAACCCCTCCACAGCAAGTTCCCAACTGCTGGCTCGAGGAGATTTATGTTGTGGCATGTACAGGCTCAAGCAGCTGAGTTGTACAGGCAGGCCACAGACTTCAGATGGAGGCTCGAGGGATATTCGACAGGAGTTGGATCGTCCGGAACTTGCTGATGAGGGGTTTCAAGATACTTTGAGGATTATGGAGGATTCGGTTCGTCGAGATAAAGCGACGAATGGTGATGAGCCAAAGATTGAGGGTCAGTATATCTGTCCCATGACAGCTGGTCGGTCTCCAGGTGGGGGTTGCTTCACGAATCCGATTTTGGCGACGGGTGGTTTGCCAAAGTATCACGGAGCGACATTGGTTTCAACAATTCGAGGCCAGGAAGGAGATCAATGTTTGCAGCAAACTCAATCTGAGGCGGTAGCGTTACCTTTTACACAGTTTCGGTGGAGTTGTGGGTCATCGACGACATGTACAGTGCGTGATATTCTGCTCGAGGACGCATGTGTATGGGGGAGCTTCAAGTTCGGACATGAAGGTGGCCAGATTCAGGAGTTCGAATGTTGGGAGAATCGCACTGTCCGCTTGGTTGGGCCATCCAAGGGTGAAGAAGCTCGTTGGAACGTTAATACGTTTCGGTGGAAGACGAAAGTCGGGGACGGGCAGCCAAGACTCACGGTGAGGCTGATAGTCAGGGACTTTGGTCTCAGCGGTGTCATTGATGTCAGCAGGATCCCAGTGGTATAGAAGGTTCTACGCATGACAGCTAGCGTCGACATGACTGTCGAGGAGCTGGAGACGAAGGAAGATGCAAAGCAACTCGGGGGTCGGAGATCAGTGGCATGTGGGAGCAGGAACTCTGTCGCGGGGCAATAGGCATGGAGTCCAGTTGAGAAGCCATGGGGTCGACACCCTCTCATCAGACTGGAGGGGGAGATTGTTGGGGTCCAGTCTGGATTTGGTGAATTTTGGAGCCCAAATATGATCAAATATTTGATTTGATATAATTTGAAAATCTACATTAAATGTAAGATTTGATTATATTTCATATTTGTTTCAAATATTTAATTTGACCATATTTGGACGTCCATAATTGGTGTTGGACTATTTTAGGTGGAATATGATTATTATTTTCAGGTTTTCTATTTAGGAAATCCTATTATGACCTAAAATATGATTTCTCATCATATAAATATAGAAGGAGGGTGGAGGCACAAAGCATAGCACAAGTTGGAGATTCGGGGTACTCGTCTACAGAAAATCTAAGAGAAAGTACGAGCTTTGCTCTTAGGACTTCACCATCCAAGACAGAAGGAAGAAAGAGATCTGATCGAGGAGTCGTCGCCTTCGCTCAGGGAGATTGCTACGGGTTGGTGAGTGATTTCAAGTGTAATCTCTTTATTTTCTTCTTTAGTATGGTGAGGGGGTTGAATCTATTAGGGCAAAGGATTCAACATTGATTTTGTCAATCTTGTAATTTCACCTGGGTTATAAAGGTTGAGATTTGTCCAGGTGACGTAGTCACCGCCATACACTTGTCTTTATCTGTGCTTGGTGTTCGTTAGACAGGAATTGGTTATCTTAGGTGGGTTGACCTAAAGTTTTCGCTGCGGATACTCTCAAACACAATGTCGGAACGCTTGCAGGACGTGTCCGATTCCCAGCACTCTGTTCTCAGGCTTTTGATTCCAAACCCTTTACCTCATCAACAAGCCAAAGCATCCACCTATTCACCTTATTCACCAGGACTCCCCACAGGTGAGGATAGAGTCCAATCTCATACCTGCCCCAGCCACCTTCACCTCTCTCATCAATGCATTATCAACCAAACCAACTCATTACCAACCTGTGGGGACAGCACCTTTGCACAGCAAACAAAGATTGGAAGAAGATTCACCTCTCTCCTCAACAAATCATCTCATGCCAGTACTCATGCAGCAGCACCAAACGCCTTCGGCAATCAGCTTTTGATGGGGAAGAGGAGGTCGACATCTCTCCACCTTATAAAAAGTTATCGACAGAAAACAAAGATGGAAAGGTTGCGGCTGGCATTCAACAGCCTCCTCAGTCATGATGCTCTCTTGGAATTGTCGGGGATTGAAAAAATGACCCGACAATTCGTACATTGAGTTCATTTCTCCAGTCGACGAGACCGTCATTAACATTCCTTGCAGAGACAAGGTGCTCGTCAGAATTTGGTAAATCTGTTACCACCAAAATAGAATATGATCATTGTTGCAATCCCCTCAGAAGGAAGATCTGGTGGCCTCCTTTTGATGTGGAAGGATGATATTCAATTATCTATCGTTTCTATGTCCAAGAACTGCATCCATCTCTACATCCATCAACAGACGTCTAAACCAGCATGGCATCTACTATGTGTGTATGGCCCTCCCAACATGGGTGACAGGAGATCATTTTGGCAACATATGGAGAATAAAACGGCCTCTATCACAGAATCTTGGCTGTGTATAGGTGATTACAATTCCATTCTCAGTGATGTAAAAAACAGGGAGGCTGTAAATTCACTCTGCGGCCATGGACCTTGGCTACGTCAGACCCCCCTTCACCTGGTCCAACAAATGGAGTTCGCAAACGTTTTTGAATGTCTGGACCGTGCTGTTGCTAATACATCCTGGAGATCAGTATTCCCTTTGGCTGGAGTGCTCCATCTCCCCTGCATTAATATCGATCATAACCCCATTCTTATGAAGCTCTGCCTCACTAGAAATCGGAGACGCACTCCTATCCGTTTTGAGGCAGCGTGGTTACGAGAGGATGACTTCCACTCCACCCTCTCTAAAAGCTGGTCACACATTACCCACATGCCCAACCTTCACTCGAAACTGGAATCTCTGCTTCCTTCTATCCAAGCCTGGGGGAAAGGTAGGATCGGGTACATAATGGAAGATATTAAATTGCATGAGGAAGAGGTCCTTAGGCTTCAGAAGCTTCCTCCACCCGGAGAAAGCAGCCAGTACCTCTCTCAACAAACTGCTTCACCAACAGGAGTTGTACTGGCTGCAATGTAGTCGTATTTCATGGCTGCGTGATGGTGACAGAAACACAAAATTCTTCCATACGGTGGCCTACAATCGCAGGCGCAGAAATAACATCTCCATGTTGATGAAGAACTCTGGTGAACAAGTGACTAAACATGAAGACATCTCGAAGATCTTGGTGGACCACTTTGAAGGAATATTTCAAGCCCGGGCGACTTCTCCAGTTCCTACTGAAGTACTTGAGCAACTCCACAGAATCGGCACTGAAGAAAACGAAAGCATCTGCAGTATTCCCTCGGCTGATGAGATTTCGTAAACAGTGAAGAATATGCATCCTCACAAAGTGCCCGGATCCGGTGGCTATCCAGCACTGTTCTATCATAAATGTTGGGATGTTGTTGGCACAGAGGTCGTTGCCCTCATTCAAAGGTTTTTCTCCTCCAAAACATTGCCTCTGAATCTCAACAAAACTTTCATTGCTATGATATCTAAGAATAACAATCCGACCACCCCAATTGATTTTCGTCCAATTTCCCTGAGCAATGTAATCTATAAGATTATTGCCAAGATCTTAGCTAACAGAATTCGACCCCTACTGCACAAACTTATCACTCCTTTTCAAAACGCCTTTGTGCCCGGTCGCCATATTGGCGATAACATCACTACTGCCCAAGAAATTTTCCATTCAATAAGCAACTCTAGACACTCCAATAGTTCCTTTGCTACTCCAATAGTTCCTTTGCTATAAAAATCGATATGGCCAAGGCATATGACAGAGTAGGTATGTCATTAGCCAAGTTCTCATTGGTTTCGGATTGGTAGGGAGCTCCCATGAATTACTATTGCAATGTATCACCTCTGTCACTTTCAAAATTCTAGTTAATGGTACCCCCTAAAAAATGTTCCTCCCCAGCCGTGGCATTCGCCAAGGCTGCCCTCTTTCTCCATATATTTTTATCATGTGCGGAGAACTTCTATCCAAGCATATTTCTAGCATGGAGAAGAATGGTCTATATGCTGGTTTCCCTCTGAACAAAACTCAGAAAACATCCTACTCCCATCTTTTGTTCACTGATGTTCTCATTTTTGGTGTTTGCACTATCCACAATATCCTTCAAATCAAGCATATATTTGAATCTTTTGAAGCTTGGTCAGGTCAAAAGATAAGTTTCAAGAAATCTTCCATCTTCTTCTCGATAAACCTTGATGATTACATGAAAAAAAATCTTTATCGACATCTTTAACGTCAAACTGATGGCTACCACTGACAAATATCTGGGGGCATAAAATCCTTCTTCCTAAATGTAGAGGCTCGATTCACTGTAATCTCATTGAATCATGTAAATCCACCTCAGCTGGATGGACAGGTAAATTCCTTTCGCATGCGGGGAGGACTACCCTTATCAAGTCTACTCTAGCCTCTCTCCCTATTTACCATTTGTCTTCTTACCTGGTTCCTAAGAAAGTCTCTAAAACTCTCTCCTCTCTCTATCGTGACCTGGAGATTCCTTGCCAACCCCGAAGCTGAATGGGCTAAACTTTTTAAGTCTAAATATCTTACCAATACGGATTTCTAGACTGCTAATGTCAGGCCTTCCAACTCTGCCATATGGTCAAGAAGGCTACTGTTGAGTTATGGGGGACTTATTTAGTCCCACATCGGATGAAAATAAGGAGGAGACTAGCTTCCTTATTTGTACCCCCTCTCTTGGAAGTAAATCAATCAATTATTTTCTCTCTACATGGTATCAGAGCCAAAGCTCTGAAACCTTTTTCCAAAAAAAAAAAAAATTCCAAAAAAAAAGGAGAATTTCCTTTCCCCCTGTCTCTCACCTGATCCCCCCCCCCCCCCCCCCCGCCCCCCGCCTTCTTCTGTGCATGGAAGCCCCCCTACCCTCGGGTGTCGTCGATGTTCCCTGTGGGTTTGCCTGCGGGTGTCGTCAAACCCGTCGTTGGATCGTGGATAATCAGAGATGAACTCTTGTGTGATCCTCTGATTTCGATCTCAACGTGGGTTCTGAGATTAGAGAGCATACTTCCTGAAAAGTTTTGCACAAATATCTATTTATAGTCCTTGTTCTGGCAAGTTCTATCCATCATGTATTTCTCATGCCGCATGAGTTTAGGGGTGTACAGATAGATGGAGTAAGTCGTGATCGCATGTAGGCGCACGACACGTGTTTGAGTTGCGTTTGACCTCATCCCTGTGTGCGACTGTGGAGATAGAAATACCTGTGACTAGTCAGGAGTTGAAAGAGATACTGGAGGGGGTGGCCAGGGTGTTTCAAGCCAAATTAGAGGAGACCTCATTTAGTAGGGCAGTCGGACCCGCACTAGAACCGTCGCAGGTGATAAAGAAGATAGAGTTGTTGCCCAATGACATCAAACTTGAGGGGACGAGAAACTAACTAAGTTGGGCTAGGAGGGCGCTGCTGAACCTTCGGACCAAGGGACTTGAAAAATATGTGAAGGAAGAGTGCACTGAGCCAAAGGATAAGACGAGTTCTGAGTGGAGCACATTGAGTCACCTTAATTCTCTGGTGGTTTCTTGGCTGATGACTTTTGTGTCTCCATCCATAGCTGGGATGGTGGAGTTGATCTGTAGTGTAGCTGATGTCTGGACGACATTGGCTGGAATATACTCTGGAGCTAGGAGTGTCATGATGATGATGGAAGTTGAGGAGAAGATTGATGCTACCACACAGGGCGAGAAGACAGTACTCCAGTATATAGCGGAGCTACGTCGCTTATGGGCGTTCTTGGACTACAATGATCCGCTATCATTGCAAAATCCGGCAGATGTTCTCCTTGAAAAAAGTACCTTGAGTGTAGGCGTGTGGCTGGTTTTCTCAAGGGTCTGAACCTGCAATTGGAGGCAAGGAGGGCAGCAATGTATCATCTGCCATCTTTTTCTTCCCTGGATGAGGCTGTTGCATCGATAGAATAAGAGGAGATCCGACAGAAGGTGATGAAATGCGAGACCTCACCAGTTGTCCGTTCTGCATTGGTGGTTCCTAGTGTTCCCAGCAGCGATGACAGGGAGTGCTACAATTACGGGAAGAAAGGGAGCCTCAGCTACAACTGCCCTCCTTCCCGCAATTCTGGTCGTGGCCGAGGAGGCAGAGGACAGAGAGGTAGACATGCAGGTCAAGGAGGCCGGGGACGCGAAGGCCGGGGAGTTTCTCATCTAGCTGTGACGGAGGAGACCACTACCGAAATGACTGGATCTGAGATGATAGAGCTGGAGGAACTACGTCAGTTCAAGCTTCAGGTTGAGAGTTCTAAGAAAAAGGGACTGGCCACTCAGGATCTGGATAACACTACCTACCTTGGTAACTTTACTGGTCACGCTGCTCATATAGGCAAAGGTATTCCGGTTTAGGCACTTGCATCCACTGAATCTCATACTGGTTGGATCATAGACTCATGTGCATATAGACATATCACAGGTGCATCTAGTGAGTTTGCATTATATTATCCGAGCAAGCATATGCATCCCGAGACAGTTCAGACTGCTGATGGGACATCCCAACCCATCAGGGGTACTGGCTCGGTCCATTGTACTTCATCTGTTATCCTGTCATCTGTATTGCATGTTCCTTCGTTTTCGGTCAACTTACTTTCTGTTAGCTCTCTCATTGATCAATTGAATTGTTCTGTTTTTTTTTATCGGGATATGTGTTCTTTCCAGGAGAAGGCCACGAAAAAGAGGCTTGGGACTGATATCAGGCGTGATGGTCTTTGGTACCTGGACCGGGAGGCTGCAATGCTTGTTGATACTACTAGTGGAGGTCCAAAGACAGAAGCAATGCTCCAACACTACAGATTAGGGCATTTATCTTTTGATAGTTTGAATAAGTTGGAACCTGCGATAATGAATAAAGTAGACAAAAAAATATTATTTTGTAATGCTTGTGAACTTGAAAAGCATACACGTTCTACTTATAAAATGGTTGGTTTTTGAAGTTTTGAGCCATTTGCACTTGTTCATTCTGATGTTTGGGGATCGTGTCCTACTACTTCTATCAGTGGATTCAGATGGTTTGTTACCTTCATTGATTGCTACTCATATATGACCTGGATCTACATGATGAAGCAGAAATCTGAGGTGTACAAATATTTTTAAGACTTCTCGGCATATGTGAAGACCCAGTTTGGAGTATATGTGAAGATTCTTCGAACAAATAATGGGACCGAGTATACCAACAAGGAGTTTGCTAATTTTATCTTTAGTCAGAAAATTCTCTATCAAACCACTTGTCCAGACACTCCTACTCCGAATGGGGTGGCTGAACGCAAGAATAGGCATCAACTAGAAGTTGCACGTTCTTTGATGCTGGCAATGAATGTGTCAAAATTCTTGTAGAGTTAGGCTATTATGGCAGCAGCTTATCTAATCAACAAGATACCGTCAAGAGTATTAGGGATGAAGATACCATGTGAGATGCTCTTGGGCTCTAATAGTTTTATTGTTTCTCCCAGAGTGTTTGGCTGTATAAGTTTTGTGCGAGATCACAGAATAATGGTGAGCAAGCTGGATCCACAAGTAGTTAAATGTATCTTTGTAGGCTACTCACCAAGTCAGAAAGGATACAAATGTTGGTGTCCCACTGAAAGAAAGTTGTTTGTCAATATGGACGTGACCTTCCGGGAGTTTGAACCATTTTATGGGAAGAAGATGGAGTTAAGTTCCTTGTTCGAGGATGGCTCTACTGATGCTAGTAGAGAGAGGGAGAATGAGAGTGGCATCGTGGTTGGTATGATTCTATGTCTTTTTAAGTCATCGAGGAGTGATGGTGTCTCTAGGGGAGCCGACAGTTAGGGAAAGCTGAGAGTATATTGGGAGCATGAGCAGCAACAGTAGGAGCAGCATAAGCAGCAGCAACAGAAGCAGCATGAGCTTCCTCTTGATGTTCCTATGCTAGTACCCACAAATACTGATGTCCCAAGTCCCTCTTCTCCAAGACCTTCTTCGGCCCTTCCATCTGAGTCACCTGGTAACAATTTCTTCCATGATACTTCTAATCCTCATGTCTTACTTCGTAGAACTTATAGAGTCAATGCTGGAAAACCTCCAACTAAGTTTGGAAGTTGGGATACTGACATTGCACATTACATTTCATATGCATACACTCCACCTGTATATAAGTCCTTCCTTGCATCATTAGATTCAGTGCTTGTACCTAACAACTGGTAGGTAGCTAAGCAAGATCCTAGGTGGTTGAGTGCCATGCAGGAGGAACTTCAGGCCTTGAAGAAGAATGACACATGGGAGCTGGTACCACTGCCAGTTGGGAAGCGTGTTGTTGGATGTAAATGGGTTTATACTGTTAAGCAGACTCCAGAGGAAAATATTGACAGGTACAAGGCCAGATCGGTTCCTAAAGGCTATAGCCAAACTTATGGTATCGACTATGACGAGACCTTTGCTCTAGTCGCAAAGATGAGCACTGTGCGAGTGTTGGTGTCATGTGCTGCCAACTTCAATTGACAACTACATCAGATGTCAATAATGCCTTTTTGTACGGGGATCTCTAGGAGGAGGTGTATGTGTATATGGAGATTCCACCAGGCTTTGCTAATTCACAAGCAACGGAGAAAGTATGCAAATTAAAGAAGTCTTTGTATGGGCTAAAGTAGTCTCATAGAGCATAGTTTGATAGATTCAGACTTGCAGTTTGTGGTATGGGGTATAGGCAGTGCAATGAAGATCATAATATGTTATACAGGCACTCCAAGACTCGTATCACTGTTCTTGCAGTCTATGTTGATGATATTATAATTACTGGAGATGATATCGAGGAGATCCTATGGCTGAAGAAAAGGTTTGGAGAGGAATTTGAAGTTAAGGATCTGGGACAGATGAAGTACTTCCTCGGAATTGAAATTGCAAGGACACAAAAGGGTATAAAACTTTCTCAGTGAAAGTAAGCTCTGGACCTTCTTTCAGAGACATGAATGCTGGGTTGCAGGGTTGCTTCTACTCCTAACGAGCAGAATCACAAGTTGTGTGCTGAGGGTGGTGATCCGGTGAGTAAGGAGCAATATCAAAGATTAGTTGGTCGGCTCATATATCTATGTCATACGAGACCTGATATTATTTATGTCGTGAGTGTGGTGAGTAGATATATGCATGATTCCAGAGAGTAGCATATGGAGGCAGTTCGTAGAATTCTCAGGTATAATAAAGGAAGCCCAGGAAAGGGGTTATGGTTCAGAAGTTCTGGACATCTTAGAGTTGAAGGCTACTGTGATGCCGATTGGGCGGGTTGTATGGACGATCGCAGGTCCACTACAGGTTACTATATTTTTGTTGGAGGCAATCTTGTATCTTGGCACAGCAAGAAGCAAGATGTAGTGGCTAGATCTACAGCTAAGACCGAGTACAGGGCTATGACAGTTAGCCTTTGCGAGATGATGCGGGTGAAGAACTTGTTGGCCGAGATGTGTTTATTTAGATGAGACTCCCTGCAACTTTGGTGTGACAACAAATCAGCAATTGATATTGCAAACAATCCAGTTCAGCATGATCGCACCAAATATGTGGAGATTGATCGGTTCTTCATCAAGGAGCTGCTAAATAGAATTTTTTTGACTTTGAGCTATGTGAAATCAGCGGAGTAGTTAGCTGATTGTTTAACTAAAGGTTTAGGTCCTAGAGAGTTTGATAGCTTTTGTAACAAGATGGGGATGATTGATATCTATCGCTCATCTTGAGGGGGAGTGTTGAGTTATGGAGGACTTATTTAGTCCCACATCGGATAGAAAATAAGGAGGAGGCTAGCCTCCTCCTATATATATGTACCCTCTCTTGGAAGTAAATCAATCAATTATTTTCTCTCTACAACTACGTTGCAGGAAGTTCTTGGTCAGTGGGGAATGGAACTACTGTCAATATATGGAAGGATCCCAGGTTGTTAACCAGACCAAACTTTAAAGTGGTTGGTTATCCGGATGCTCACCATCATGTTCAAAGGGTATGTGACCTGATACATAAACCTTCAAATAACATGGAATGAAGAATTGATAAATCGCCTATTTCCACCTGATGAGAGCTCTGCTATCTTACTGATTCCCCTTTCATCCTTCACTGCTATCGACAAACTGATCTGGATTCATACCAACACTGGAATCATCAGCACCAAGTCAGTCTACCGGCTAATATCTGACCAGATGAACTTACATCAGAACCAACTGCCTGTTGAAGAATTTAATAGTTGGAAAAAGTTTTGGAAGTTGACGCATATTTGCCCGTTATTACCAATTCTCTAGCGAGTGGGGAGAACATCAACAAACGACTTCATAGCACTGATCCAACTTGCCAGCTCTGTCAGGTATATGTCGAATCCTTGGATCACATTTTCTTGCATTGCTCTGTTACAGGTTCAGCCTGGAAGGAACTCCCAGCAATTCGCCATCTAATCCAACCGCAATCCACCATACAAGGTCTGCAGCAATACCTATTTTGCAATGATCAAACAGATAATATCACAACCACCTTCTATCTTCTTTGGGGGATATGGAAAGCAAGGAACGCTTACATCTTTAAAAAAAAAAAAAATCACCTTTCTGTTCTGATAACATTATCAGGAATGCAGCAAGACTTGAAGAATCCTACGGGTGAGCTCTGAGAACCAACATTCCTTCCTCCAGAGAATAGAAGAACAAAACCACAATGTGTTGGACCCATGGTCACCTCCACCTCTCAACTACCTCAAGATAAACTTTGACGGAGCTTATTTTGACGGAGATAATGAGGGTCATTTCATGTCTGCAATTTCCACAGCTCAACTCGGAGGAAGCCCTCTGGAAGCAGAAGGGCTAGCAATCAAGCCATCCTTTGGAGAGTTCAGCATGTAATTGAAGAATGTAGAACTATGCGTCTCCATAGCAAATAACAATTCCTTCCAATGGCGTCCCAGGCTATCAAACAGGGTAGACTCGCCAATGAATTTGCCTGTTCAGGACTACCTCTGTATCCAAGGATATTTAAAGAGCACCCTCCTAGTATACTGGCACATATCCGAGAAGATATGGACAGTAACTGTCTCTATGAATATCGAACTCGAGTGCCTCTTGTGGTTACCGAGGAGAGGTATAAGATCCCGGCTGGGTGGCAGAAGATCAGTGGATCGAGCCACGGGGGCGTATTATTCCTTCCATTTAAAAATGATGGTAGTTGAGGGGTAGTGGGCCCAAAAGGTATGCAATACAGTGTGCTCAAAAATTTCGATCGTTACGCCGGGCCCGTGCGCTATGCCGTGATTTCAAAAAAAAAAACTCTCTATGAATTAAATCACAAGAGTCACTCGAGTAACTGTCTCTATGAATTAATTACAAGTTGAAAAGCCTAAAAATATAGGGCTATGCTATGCCTACAACCCTCTTACAACCGCAATGTGGCGGCCATGTGGCGTCCACGTGGCGGCTGCCCATTGGAGGAGGGGGGAGAGGTGGGACCCGGTGGCTGTCCGGATGCTGAAATAAACATCACCAACGTTTCCGGAATGAGCAAAATAGCTAAAAAGCACATCCCTTTCGTCCAATTTGAACACAGGGGCAAAACGATAATTTCGGACAAAAGTGGAGTCCACGTGTGGCCCACTTTGCACCGAAAAGCGTGCCGAAGGTAGTAGTCTCTAAATGGGACAAACTATAGGTCAAACAACTCTAAACATTATTTATACAATTTTATGAAATTATTTAGGAGTTAAAGGGATTGAAAATAAATTAATAATTTGTTTTTGTAATTCAATAAATATGTAAAACTAATTTCCTAAAAAATAAAAATAAAAGAAACTGTGAAAATCCCAACCACCAACAATGGGACCCATGTGTCAATCAACGCTGACAACGGAGCAGGCTGGCTTGTCAGCGGCTGCAGACGCACCTGCCCACGTGACCACACCCCACATCGGGCTGAGCCACTGAGCCGACTCCCAAGTGAGTGGCTAGCCACATGGCCTCTTTCCCTCTGCAAGATTTGGGCGGGGATCCATCTGAGCTGTCCATTTAAGCCGAACCATGTCTATTTATATTCTGATTCTTACGGTTTATAGTGTTGCAGGCTGCATTCTATCACCGCTTTCAGTTGCATTTGTCTGGTTCAGTTTTCTGTATTTATTTTATTGCTTTATTTTTGTATGGTGCAACATTTCGTACGGGTATATATGTACTTTGCTCCTTTCCTGACTGGATCGTTGACAACCTGATGACAGATTAGCACGGATGGTGACTTCGGTGGATCCCAGAAGACTTATTTAGATTGTATATTCAGATGTATTATTGATGTACTATTCGATGTATTTGAGAATGTATCATTTGTGTTGATGGTTTACCGGATTTGTCTCCGGAGAGAGATTGACATGTATGATGTAACAAAAGACTACTAGTGGACTTGGTGATCGTGTGCGTGTGTGGGTTTTCATTCTTGTATTTTATCGTGCTTTAGTTTTTGTGATTGAGAAAAGATCAAATTTTATATAATATTGGCGATTATTGATCACTATTGTCGATACTGTAGCGTAGGCTGGACGCGCTCACAACTCGTACCCGATATCGTGGGCGCGGTACGTGACACCATGAATAATATTGTTCATTCTTGATATTGATTATTTGTGGATTGAGATATATGTTAGTGTTAGTATAGATAGAAATACCAAACTTAGACGGTGTATACGTATACAAGTTGGTCTGGAGTCCACTTGATACGTAAGAGACCATTGTCACGTGTTTTGGTCTTACGTATTAAATGTATAGAAAAGAGAAATTATATGTAGTCGAATAGCATCAAAGGGTTCTATTATTAACAGAAGGAAATGATTGGATTTGTGTGTATTTGGATAAGGAAAACCATTTATTTGTGCTTATCCATATAGATATGGTTTACAACATATTTGGATATATTTGAATTAGGAATTGTTAAATATTTTTTAGGACATTGAATATTTGTTTAGTTAAATAATTTTAAAATAATTTAATTATGATTCAAATATATTTTAATTAGAATTTGTTATAGATATGTTTTTAGGAATTTGGATATATGTTTAGTTAGATATGTTATTCCCGAGGCGGATCAAAGATGGTAGAACACGGGCCAATAACAGAGCTATAAGCGAAACCCAAAAGTTCGCTCTCTACTAGAACCCAAGTTGTCGTTGAGACACAAAGCTTCTGGCAAACAAGTTTGCCCTCTGAGAAACTCGATTCCAACTAATCACCAAACCAATAGAGAAGATGATGCACTAGAAACTCGCAAGAGTCTTTCGCCAAGTGACGCACAGCTTCTAGGAAGCACACCTCTAAGAACAGGTTACAAACTGACTACAAAAAAGGAAACTACAACAAGAAATAAAAATATTTTTCTCTTTACGTTCGCAGACGCTATAATGAGATAGAACAAAACAAAGAGAACAAGAAGAAAAATCAGAAAAGAACTCCTACTGGGTGATCAAAACCACCGGTGCTCAAAACAAGATTCATATCCGCGATCTACTCTCAGGAACCAGCATGTTCTCGAAGAACTTCTGGAATGATCGTGTCACCTCTCTCCTGAACTCGCACGAACTTCTGGACTCATATTCCAGTGCAGCAGCCTCTTCAATTCTCTCTCTTTGTCTCTCTCTCTCTAAAAATCTCTACTTATGAGGGCTGAGAGGAGAATATTTATAGATGAGCCTGGTTCCCTAGTCGGTTACAAAGAGATAAGAACGAAATTAATTCAAATCCTAAAAAAATAGATTTAAATTAAAGACTCAATCTTTCCGTAACTAAATTCGAATCGCCTTCAGCGCTTCAACACAGCATCGCAGAGGCCCAGTGAGCAACACATAGCTGCGCATGAAAGCGCATGGCCACGCATGGCCGCGCATTGCCCGCTCAGCACCCTACTGAAGCACCTGCTAAAGCACCTACTCAAGCACCCGCGCATGCAACCATGCTAGCAACAACGCATGCAACTCGCGCATAAAACGAACGCAAGATAATAACTAATGCGCACAAGCGCCATGCGTCGACGTGCTAAGTGCAAAGTGCACCAACAAAGTGTCACTTTGCGCCCTTGAGCACGTGTTCGAGTCCGAGAAGATGACAAAATGGCGCTACGCCATTATGACATGGCCTAAAGTCGAGGTCCCACCTTATCGTGGTGTCATCCATTGTAGCATGAGGTCTCAGCCTCTTTGTAGTACCAAACAACCCAACATGAAGTCTTGCGTTTCCTTGCGATATTATGCCACTGTGACATGGCTTAAAGTCGAGGCTTTACATCTTTTATTTCTTGTTGGTGTCACGCCACTATAATATGAGGTAGCCAGCCTCTTTGTAGTGCTGCCTACTACTCTTCATTATACAACATTAGGCGACCTGCCTATGTGCGGTGCTACGCCGCTATGACATTGCTCACGAAGTCGATGTATTACCCAATCGAGGAACCTCATGGTGGTGTCACCCACTGTAGCATAGAGACCTTACGCTCTTTTGTAGTGATGCGCTACTGTTCTTTCTGTAAAGCACACCAGACATTCAAAATGCATGAGAACTCATTAAGGCGTCTAGGCCATCCCGTCACATGACTTGTTCTACACAAAGAACAATTAGTAGACAACAATGGTTCTGTGTCCGTAACTCCTCAATGTCTCAAAGGACTATCCACTGTTCCTGATATTCTTCCAGTCAATGATCCTTCTTTGAACCAAAAGCTCGATGCCTAATAGATTTCTCTTTGAACTAATATCATACAACTTTATGGTAGAATTACAAAGACACAATATCAGAATGCCTTCAAGATCATTTTGATTACTGTGTCCTCGATCAGTTGGCGCTTGAGATCTTTGGTGAACGGATCCGCTAGGTTCTCCTGGCTCCAAACATCAATCACGATAATGACTCCAGTTTTTATCAGATCATTCACTGTCCTGTGCCTCAACCACACAATCATCTTCTTACCATTGAAGAGGTTATTTGATGCCACTATTGTAGTTACCTGGTTTTCACAGTATATCAGTATTGTCAAAATCTACGACCAACCACTGGAAGATCATGCATGGGCTTCCGAAGCCATTCTGCTTCATCTGCTGTAGCTGCCAGTGCATAAAACTCAGATTCCATCGAGCAATGAGAGAGCATTGTCTGCTTCTTCGACTTTCACGATATAGAAACTCCACCCATGGAGAAGACGTATCCTCCTGTGAATATTTAGCTCTCTACTTTTGAACAGCAGCTTGCATCACTGAAGCTTTTCACTACTGTCGGATACCCGTTGTAGTGTAGTGCATACTTCTGAGTCCACTTGAGATATCTCATCACTCAGCCTTTCACTGCTCCATATCAGGGTTGCTCGTGAATTGACTCTGCATCCCCATGGCGAAAGCTATTTCAGGCCTTGTGTTAGTTATCGCATACATCAAACTCTCGATGACGCTTGAGTACTCTAGCTGCCTGACGCTTTTCCAAGGATTTGTCTTCAGTTTCTTGTCACACCTGTATGGAGTATCGATCCCTTGAAGATCCTGATATCTATAGCGTGTGAGCATCTTCTCAATATAATGAAACTGTGACAACGCCACTCTAGTGTCCGTCCGGTTGATCTTTATCCCTAGGATAACATCAGCTTGCCCCAAGTCCTTCATATTGAACTTGGATGAGAGAAACTTATTTGTCTTAGTGACACGTTCTAGATCCGAACCTAGGATGTCCACGTATAGATAAACGATGACTCCTCTCCCGTTAACGACTTTATGTAAACACACTTGTCTATCTCGCTGACCCTATAGCCGTTTGATCTAATGACTTTATCAAATATCTTGTGACACTTGCTAACCTTGTAGCCATTTCTTTGTGTAAACACAGCTTAGATATGTTATTCCCGAGTCGGATCAAAGATGGTAGAACACGTGCCAATAGCAGAGCTACAAGCGAAATCCGAAAGTCCGCTCTCTACTAAAACCCAAGTTGTCCTCAAGACACAGAGCTTTCAGCAAACAAGTTTTCCTTCTGAGGAACTCGGTTCTAACTAATCACCAAACCAATAGAGAAGATATGGCGCACCAGAAACTCGCAAGAGTATCTCTCCAAGTGACGCACAACTTCTAAGAAGCACACCTCCAAGAACATGTTACAAACTGACTACAAAGAAAAGGAAACTGCAACAAGAAATAAAAATGTTCTTCTCTTTACGTTCACATACGCTACAATGAGATAGAGCAGACCAAAGAGAACAAGAAGGAAAATCAGAAAAGAACTCATGCTGTGGTGATCAAAATCACCGGTGCTTAAAGCAAGATTCGCCCTATCTGCGATATGCTCCCAGGAACCAGCAAAGTTCTCGAAAAACTTCTGGAACGCTCGCGTTACCTCTCTCTTGGTCTCGCAAGAACTCCTGGACTCCTATTCCAGTGCATCAACCTCTTCAACTCTCTATCTATCTCTCTCTCTCTCAAAAAACCTCTACTTATGAGGGCTGAGAGGAGACAATTTATAGAGAAGCCTACCCCCCTAGTCGGTTACAAAGAGATAAGAACAAAATTAATTCAAATCCCAAAAATCGGATTTAATGAAAGACACAATCTTTCCGTAACTAAATCTGAATCGCCTTCAGCGCAGCAGCGTAGTGGCCCAGCGAGCATGCGCGTAGCAACACAACAACGCATGGCCGCGCATGGCCGCCCATGGTCGCGCATTGCCCACACAACACCCGCGCATAAAACGAAGTGCGCCAACAAAGCGTCACTTTCCGCCCTTGAGCCCGAACCTGAGCCCGAGACCGAGTCGCTAAGTCCCTTTGGGACTTAGCTCCTATGGAATAAATTCCAAGAGCATGACAAAAAGCTTACATGAAGGAGTTTATCATTTTTCATCCTAATAAAATACCCCCTCATGGCACCCATGTGCCTCACCACACCCCATGTGCACACCTCAACACAAGCAAAATATTATATTGAGATACCCACTTGGTAGTGTAGCCAATACGGAACTATCTTTCATAGTCCAAAGGCAAAAACATCAAAAAGATAATATCGACACTTTAGGATTTTATATACTAGTATATATACACGTGCATTGCACGTATTTTATTTTACCTGAAAAGAGCAAACAATAGTTTCATAATTTTTTACTACTTGAAAAGAGCAAACAATAATCATTGATCTTTTTCTATACGTAATTACCTAACTACCCATATTAAATTTAATAATTTTTTAATTAGTAAACATAGGTAAGAATATTTTTGGAACATAAATTTTTACGGTAAAACCTTAACTTTTCTTATTATATAGTAATATAGATTAAGGTCTAGAAATTAATTATGATTTTTTTCTTCCCCCCCCCCCCCTCAAAATTGGGTTCTTTGTTATGTAAAAAGAACCACTAGCAAATTTGGAAGATAGAGAGGTTGCATGTTAGAGACGAAATGACATAAGGTGGTGTAATTGGAATAAGATACCCAGTCAATTTCAACGTGGTTGTGGATGACTATGACGTGTTCTACTAATAAATGATAACATCAATTTAAAGATTCAATTGAGATGAAGGAATCTTTTTTATTTAATTTAATTTTTTTGTAATAAATCATAGATAACATAGAAACATTTAAATTAAAAAATAATGACTTAATTTTATTAAACATATATTGACTATATACATTTATAAGATGAGATTGAAAAAAAATTTCAAATATTTTAAGTATAAGCTAATTAAGAGATAAATTTTTTTAAATCTTGTAAATCTAGCTAATTATTTTATATATAAATTTGTTATCAATTCAAATTATTTACAACAGGAGACGAGCTAGATAATTCCATAAACAGAAATACCTAAATTAATAAATTAATTTTTCAATAAAATAATTCTATAAACAAAAATATACAATTAAAAAAATAATTTCTTGTAATAAGAAATATACATATACATCACGGCATCTATATAAGTGAAAGGTAAGGGATTTAAGAAGCCCATAAATCTCTCTTTTCTGTAATAAATTTTTTTATTTGTGTTGATAGTAGCAATGGAAAGAAGGAAAGTGGGAGCCATGGAAAAGACAACTCCACAGTTACCATCATCTTCTTCCTCTTCTTCATCTTCGGAAGTTAAGGTTAAGGTGGAGCCCCAGATGGAACGCAACACAATCTTCAATTCCCAGGTGAATTTTATTCTAATTTATTTAATTTATTTTTGAACTCGTTCCTTTTGGTTGGTTATGGATGGTTTTATGTGTATGGAAGTAATTAAACTTCTAGTTGAGGCCGAGGGATTCATTGAAGACAAGATTTAGACTATAGTCTTGGATTCATTGATATGCAAGTAGCCCACATATTGTTCTGTTTATTTATTTTTTAGTTTATTAAATTTTTTTTTTTTTTTTGGAAGATATTGTACTTGGGTCTTTGTTCCATCAATCATCGTTAATGGGACACAGAATATTTGGATAATATTGTATTGGGTCTTTTGTCCCATTAATTTAATGTAACACAAAGTATTTTTTCATCATTTACGGTCTGTTTGGCAATTGTAGGGGTAGTGCTTATGAGTTATTTTTAGAGTAGCGGTTATAAGGGATTCGATTTTGGATGATTTTAAGTAGCAGCTTTTAAACCAGTCCAACTCATGTTTGGTAATTAGTTAACGAGCGATTTTGAAAGATTTTTACACGAATAAAATTATTATATAACCATATATATATATATATATATATATATATATATATATATATATATATATATAATAATAATAATAATAATAATAATAATAATAATAGAAACACACGAAAATAGAAACAAATTCCTGGATGAAAGTATTAGAGAAGTTTGAATATTTTATCAAAATAATAGAAAGTCATGAAATAATAGAAACGCTTAGATCTTATATCTAAGTAGGAGAGAAAATTTTTAAGAACTTACCATAAAAATAGCCATTTATAAAGATATCAAAAATTACATTACACCGGTTTTGAAAAGTTTTTGAGCCGACCAAAACCAATGCCTCAAAAAAATTAACAACCACAATTTTTAAAACACTTCATAAACGGTTCAAAAATACCTCAAAACCAGTAAAAATACCGTCACCACCCGACTCAACAAATAATAATAATAATAATAATAATAATGTTGATGCTCCAATTTGTTCTTTTAGTACAACCAAGATGTAATACATCATATTTATTATTTCGCAACAGTGTTGAACCATACGATAAGGATTATATCATATGTATTTGCTAAAGTTCGCGTCACCAAAATACATGTGTGCTACGTAGGTCGAAGGTCCCTTTTTTTGGTAGATTTTGTTTTAATTCCCTTAAAATGCACTAGGGGATTCAAATATCGGTTGCTCTTATAGCACGATAAATTAACAAACAATTTTTTTGAAACATTTCATAAACGGTTCAAAAATACCTCAAAACCAGTAAAAATATCGTTACCAAGCAGAACCTGTCTCAACAAATAATAATAATAATAATAATAATAATAATAATAATAATAATAATAATAATAATAATAATAATAATGTTGATGCTCCAATGTGTTCTTTTAGTACAACCAAGATGTAATACATCATATTTATTATTTCGCAACAGTGTTGAACCATAAGATAAAGATTATATCATCTGTCCGCGTCACCAAAATACGTGTGTGCTACGTAGGTCGAATGTTCCTTTTTTTGGTAGATTTTGTTTTAATTCCCTTAAAATGCACTAGAGGATTCAAATATCGGTTGCTCTTATAGCACGATAAAAAAGATTTGTACAAAAACTCTTGGAGTTATAGTGAGGGTTAAGAGTTACATGTTTATTATAACATTAGTATGAACTTGTGAGTTTGCAACATGTTGGACAACCGGAGGTTACACATATTTGGAATGACCCGCAGCTGCCGTTTAGTAGGCTACTTCCTGGTAGACCCCAATATAATTTTTGTCGGATAAGTTGGGTATACTTTCCCTTCTTTAATTGTTTCACATATGCATATACTATAAGGTAGGTCGGATAACCTTTTCTAATTTTTCATACATATACATAGGCTATATTTATATGTAATATTTTGTAATACAATTATGTCTATATTTAAAACAGCATAAGCATAACGATCTAGATCGAGAAAGAGAACTGATGCAACCACAAATTAGAGAATTTCAACAATTTCAACAACGTCAACCATATGTAATTTCCAAACATACATTTCAAGCTCCAAAATTTCTAGGTTCTACGGATCAAGTGGTGAGGCCTCATTTAACTTTTGTTTTAATCCTCTGAAAATGCACTAGATAATTAGAATCTAGGTTGGTCTTATAGCGTGATAAAAAGAGTTATTGGGAGGGTTAAGAGTTACATTTTTATTCTAACATTAGTATGAACTTTGTGAGCTTGCAACAGGGGATTACACATATTTGGAATGATATTCAGCTGCCACTTCCTGGCCCAGTTCCTGGTAGACCCCAACCCAACTTTTATCAGGTAAGTTGGGTAACCTTCATCTTTTTTAATTGTTCACATATGCATATGATGATACAAGGTAAGTTAGGTAAAATTTCCCTTTTTTAAGTTTTCATACATATACACTTAAGCATATGATGATATAAGGTAAGTTAGGTAACCTTTCCCTTTTTTAAGTTTTCATAAATATACACTTAGGCATATGATGATATAAGGTAAGTTGGGTAACCTTTCCCTTTTTTAAGTTTTCATACATATACACTTAGGCTATTGCTTATATTTAATATTTTGCATTACAATTCTGTCTATTCTTAACATGGACAGCTTGAGGATCAACCGAAACAACTGATGCAGCAAATGATCTCACAACAGCAGCTTCTGTGTTCTACGAGCAAAGTGCTGAGGCCTCATTTAAATAGCCATGCCTCGAAGCAACCTGGTGTAGCAACTCCGATTGCTTCTAACGAGACTCATAGCAGCGACGATGGAGCTAACAGCAGGAAACGTTCACAGGAGCGGTTATCACAGGTGATATGGGCTTGATGGCACCTGATTTGTTTTAAGGGCGTATTACACAATTGTATGTAGCATCATCATATCATAGGCATTGCTATTTTGCAGGTTGGGGAACTGGCTCAAGCGCAACAACGCGGTACGCCACAACAACAAGGATTTTCTCAGGTAAGTTGCCTATGTTCATGCATAGGCGATATATTTACAACTAATAGTTTGTATGTGGCTCCCTGTGCAGGGGTGCGCATTCGGTTAGTTCGGTTCCAACCGAACCGAATAACCGAAAACTGAATTAGACCGAAAACCGAATAAGCAAAATCGAAACCGAACCGAAATGGCCCATAACCGAACCGAATTAAATCGTTTCGGTTTATTCGATTTTTTGGTTTATTTGTGTTTTTTTGTTATTAATATATATAGTAACTAAATATACCTAGATATATTTAGTATATATATATATATATATATATATATATATATATATATATATATTAACTAAAATTTTTTATTCGGTTTTCGGTTTTGGGTTTTGGACTAAAATCAAATAAGAAAATTTAGTATTTTCAAAACCGAAACGAATTTTTTTTAAACCGAACTGAACGGAACCTCTTATTCGGTTTTGTTTGGTTTGGTTCAGTTTACGGTCCAAAACCGAATAATGCTCACCCCTATTCCTGTGGTTTGCTTACAACACCTTATTTGTTTCAAGGCCATATTACACAATACACCTTCTTTTTCTATTTTTTTAAGTGTCAGTTAAAACTCCTCCTGTTAGTACTAAAATTGCAAGCAAATTTTTAAACGGAAAATACTAATCAAAGAAGTTCATTAAATTACATATAGCCTCCCTATGGTTTTGATTTTAAAAAAAAATCTATTTGGTGGTTTTACTTGTATCGTTATATAAGTGTCATTTAAACTCATTAGTGTGTAATTTTGTAAAAGGAAATAAGAAAAGTAACTTGAATTGATTGATGCAGATATTGGAGACAAACTTTGAAGAACGAATGATAAAGATGGAAGAGAGAATGAGAAAATTTGAAGAGCGAATGACAATGGTTGAAGAAGGAATGGTGGCCATTGTGCCACAACTAGCCGACAAAATCTCAGAATTAGAGAAGAAACTGGAGAATTTGGCTGGCATTATATCGAAAGACACTGGGAACACAGCTACACTTGTGGAGGGGAAGTTGGCTAATCTTACAATTAGTGACATCAAACCAGAAGAGGGTTATACTTGTGGAGAGGATTTTGTGCATGTTTCACAAGAATGATATGTTACTATGTTTTTTCTGATGTTTTGGAAATAAAAACTGCTCTAGATATTGCATGCTCTTCCTTTCAGAAGTGAATTATTTCTCTGGAAATTTGTTCATTAAAACTTGCAGTCTTGTTTTTTGATTAGAACAGATAGATTGACATGTCAAAAGTGTATGTTACTGAAGGAACCAATTTTGTCTTGATAATGGACCTACAGGTCACCAATGCTCGTGCATCAGTTCCTTCTTTTGTATAGCTTCCGACAGACTTTATCCAATACTAGTAACGTGTATGTGTAATGCATGTGCGTAAACAAATTATTAAAAAAAATTAATTGTAAATACTGTCGTCCCTAGGAATTAGACTCAGGCAACCCAAAAAAATGCCACATATCTTAACTATTTGAGTTAAAGTTGTTTAGTAATAAATAAATCATATTAGGTAGTTAAATAATTAGTTAATTTTTTAAGCATAATTAGTGGAATATTTACAAATGGTTTCGATGGCTTAAAATTGAGCCGTTTCCAAACTGCCTCATATTAGTAGAGATGATTTTTGACGTGGCCATTGCTTCAACATCTCTGCTTCTTCATCCAATATATTGAACAAAATGATATGTATCTTTAACATATTGCTACTTGGCTAAGCATTTGAATTCAACAATAGCAATAGTACATGGAAGCAAAATACCTGTAGAAAGACATGATAGGAAAAGAGTGGAGTAACACAACAGAATATTATCGGTCCCGACCAATAAAAACCTGGGAGGATTGAACTAAATCGTAGAACTCTACCAACGCACAACATTAGAGCACAACAACACAAATTCAAACACAACGACATTTATGTGGAAAACACAAAGAGGAAAAAATTATCATACGATCAAATTAAATTCAACCAGAAAAAGCTCCACTAGTGGAATAAATGAATACACTACTCCTCCAACTTCTTCCATGATCCAAACTAGATCATCTTACAATGTATATGTATAAGGTTTACTGAAAGTGAGAACACGAAGATGAACCAATGTGGTTCTCCTCGAATGATTTCTTTTCAATCAAACACAGTTCTTCCAATCTCCTTCTTGAAAGTTGCTAAACATCCTTTTGAAATCTCAACCTTTGTATATCTTATATTAGTCAAGGAGTTAGTTATATACCACTTCCCAATTCCGAACACCTATATTTGATCAGAACACTTGATCCCAAACCCAAAACTCGCTCATCCTTGGTCCAACGGCATGTCGACGAATGCTTAGTGAGCACAAATTTTTTTCCAAAATTCTTTGGACAATTTTTACAATTTGTGGGATACTGGCGACACATGTTGCCGGTATGCGGCACTCTGATATGACTCTGATAGGACTCCGAAATGAATCCAAATTGAGCCATGTCTGTCGTCTTTGATTTCTCGAGCTTCTCTGACACATGGATGACACTCGTTTTACTCCAGGGTGGTCTCCATATAGGAAGAGAATCCAACCCCAACAAATCTTTCCATTCTTGACTAAGTTGAGGAGCTCGTCATTCCGACGATCTTCCTATACAACTCAAATTTCTGCCTCGACAAAATTTTACTAAGAATATTCACTCTGTTGGCATCCATATGGATCTTATGAAGCTCAACATTCTTCTCCTCTAGTATGTCTTATATCCAATGATAATGAGTCACAATATGTTTAGACCTATGGCTTTGTTATAAAATATTGGATTTTTACTGAGGTTAATAGCATTCTAACTCTCGTATACTAAAATATATTACTCATGCTTTAGTCCCAACTCATGCTGAAACATCTTCAATTATAATAGCTTATTGCATGCATCTATCGCTACAATAAAATTAGCTTTCATCATAGACAAAGCAACATGTTTCTGCAGCCATTATTATCACAACTTTGCTTACCCTATGAACCCATCATATAGCCTGTTGTCCATTGGTATTCATATTTCCATCCATATCAATACGCATCATCACTCCCAAAAGAAAGTCTTTAACTAGAAGTGCCCTTAAGATAGCGTAAGATCCATATAATTGTATTCTAATGTTCTCTGCCTGAATTGATGAGATATATATCTGCTAACAGATCTGACCTCATGAGAAATTACGGTCTTCTATAAACCATGACAAACATAAGACTACCTACTGTTGAAGCATAAGGCACCCTTTCTATACTAGCTATCTCCCCCTCAGTCAATGAACTTTGCTCGATGCTAAGCTTAAAATGAGCTGCAAGTAGGGTTCTAATCTTCTTTGACCTGTCCATACTAGATCTCTGGAGTACCATCCCGATGTACTTCTTCTGATAGAACCATAAAATCTTTGACTCCTTATCTCGACCGATTTCCATACAAATAATAAGTCTTTCTTACGCCCAGATCTTTAATCAAGAAAGTTGTGCCTAACTTATACTACAACTCTGTTATCTTGGTAGCATTTTAGTCCACCAATATCATGCCGTCCATATACAGCAAAACAATGACGAAGTCATCCTAGATAAATATTTTACAAAATTATAGTGACCAATGTCGTCTTGGCACACTACCAGAATAAGTCAAATTAGCGACGTCTAAAAACGTCACTAAATAACCAAAAAAACGTCGCTAAGTTGTTTTAGCGACGTAATTAGCGACGTTTTAAAGCAGTTGGAAAAAACTAAGTCGCTAAAACAAAAAATATCGCTAAACGTCGCTATACCGACGTTTTTAGCGACTTTAATATGTCGCTAAATTTAGCGACGTTTAGTGACGCCGCGTCACTAAATAGCGACGTTACACCGACGTCTTTAATGACCTGGCAATACTGCCATGTCAGCAGTTTGCGACGTACAGCGATGATTTTAGCGACGTATTTAGCGACGTGTAACAGCATCGCTAATTAGCGACGTATTTAGCGAAGTAAATGAACATCGCTAAATGTCGCTAAAAATATCGCTAATTTTCAAAAAAAAAAAAAAATTACTGAATTGCATTTCTGGGTTTACCAACCCCCTCGGGTTCATTATCAGGTATATGATGGTAGTAGAAATAATTGAATAAAGAACACAGTAGCAGCACCAAGGGGGAAAATTCTAGTGAACTGGGTAAATACATGCCAAGTATCAGTCATCAGTTGTAAACCAAAATATAAATAATATAATAAAATTTGAAGAAAAGAAAGCATCCAACAAATCTCATCGTAAACGTAAAGAATATGGCAAATTTATATCCATACAATTGCATCCTAAATAATAATAAAAATATAAATATCCAGTAACTAACTATACTACTGCGGATCTGCAGGAGGCTGACCACCGACGCGCTTAAAGGATAAGAACTGCTCATACTCGTCCCGTGGAATCGACACTGATGTCGATGGAGAAGGCAGTGACGTCGGTGGAGTCTGTGTCGATGTAGGCGTACCAGGAGGCCGTGCTCGCTCCAAGTCTGCGAGTCGCTGGTTGTAAGAATCCATGGTAGATAACAGCCTCGTACAGCTATGAACCATTGAATCCTGCATCATCGTCAGCCTCTCGCCCATTGATAGTTGTGACGCCTGCAGCTCCATGATGTTGCGGTCATTGGAGGCTCTAATATCATTTGTCAAATCCCAAAGCTCCGTCATGCTGCGGTCGAGCATATCGAATCGTGCGATGAGCATCGGATCGTCCGCCTGCGGCTGGGACCGGGGCTGCTCCTCCATCCTTCGCAGCAACTCGTCACGGAGAGACGCAATCTGACGGTCAACGGCCTCCTGGACTCTAGCTGACGACTACGAGGGCTGTGTGGAATGCGCAGCTGTCGGGGAGGCCCTAGATGAGTGCGTCACAACCAGGGCGCCATAGGAGCCCGTACCGTAGTACGTATCCCTCTGGAGACCACCAGCTGCGGTCACCCACAGGTCGTCCGTCGACGGAGCTGGAGCGGGCTACGACGAAGTACCAGCCTCTCCAGGTGTAGGTGCACTAGCAGTCGCCCGCTCACGCAGCCTAAGATACTCGGCCTAGAAATGTTTGGAAACTCGATAATTGCCTAAGTTATATTAAAATTAAAACAAAGTAAAGTAATACTTACATAGGTCTGAGAGGCCCTCTCATCAATGAGATTTTCATCCTTGCGATGGGTGGCCAAGAATACGGTCACCATGTTTGCATCCTCACCCCTCTGTACCTGTTAAAAATATATTATTTATTACTAAACTTAAACATTTTTCCATGTACCATTTTATGGTACTTCGTTTAAAATAATATATTTTAAAATAAAAAATATACTAAACGACGAAAATGTTTCGTCATCGGAATCGAGCCACCACACCACTTGGCAGCATTCCGCCTAGCCGCCTTGGCCTTCTCAGACCTTTTCTTGTAGCTCGGATCATCGAATCTAGCCCTCATCGCAGCCCACTGCTCAGGCGTGATCCAACTTTGGATCGGTTTTCCAGCACGATCACGAGCCTTCTGGTCATCCAGAGCATCTCGGATAAGCTTGGCGGCAACGGTAGGAAAGAGCCGCTCGATCAACTCGGCCCGGTGCGGAGGATAAAAATACGTTTGCTACAATAAATAATTTAGTAAGTTAGCATCACGGATAAGTTATATAATATGCATAAATTAGATGATTTATTTAATATACTTTTACCTGGAAGTGCACAAACCAGAATGCCTTCCTCTCCTCCGGAGCCTCTGTCACGACCCGCACCCAAAATTTGGGCACGAGTGCGTGGGTACGTCCAGCCTACGCCGCAGCATCGGCGGTAGAACCCTGTCTAGGTCATGTAACTATCTAATCAATCTCACATGAATATCCAACTCCATAAGGAGGTACAGATATCATAATATAATACGGAATACTCAATCATATAAACTAGGGCACGATGAGATATCGAATAAAACAAATAAAATACAAGACAAGTCTAAACAACAATAAATAGTCTAACCTGCAATCAATAACATCCAGTCTCCAAGTATACTGGAAAACAAGTCCTCTAGGTCCCAGTCTGGAAAAAATATCCAGTCAGGATTGGAACGAAATACACCTCTAACAGCAGTTCCATGTATATTGACAAAAACTATAACACAGTGTAAAGAAATACAAGACAGATAGGAATACTGGCAATAAGAAATGCTGACGAGCATGGATGTACTGGAAATAGAAATACTGGAATAAATGGAATACTGGAATAAAGAAATGCTGGACCATGTCATCATCAATATACATCTAGCAATGAATAGAAATACAAGTACACGCAAGAACAATGAACTAGTATGTAAGTGTGTACAAGAACAATAACTAGAACATGTGGAGATGCTAGATCCATATACTAAAGATACATGTCAAGAATCATCTAACTAAGTGTGTGAAACATCAGTATATCATGTGATCAGCTTGGGACTATATAACTCATTACATTGATTAGCGATCATCTCCAACAAGTCCGGCTAACCATATGTAACAGCGATGAGGCATGTAAGGGTAAGGCTGCACCGACGTGAGTTGTGGGTGAGCTAATGATGCATGTAAAGTTGGGTATGATCACATAAGCTACTAATATTTCCCCATTTCCCCAGCTAGCACGATGGATTCCAATCACGACTCCTCGTGACATGTCTTAATGATGCCAACTCGTGTAAAGAACAGTGTCAGGGTCATATATGCTATACAACAAGAATTATAGAGATAATCAACATAATAGAAACTGTCAAAGAATGTACTCTCCTGTGGTCCTTAGCTGGTATGAATCAGAGTCCAAGTCACAGTCCAAATAGCCCATGTATTACAATTTACCATGTCAAAAGATAATTTATTTTAATTTATTTAATTCTGGAATAATTACTCTAAAATTATATTTTAATCTTATTATTTTGATTTTTAGGTTAATTCCTAAATTTTTATCCAAAAGAACTAAATTTTATCAACTCGAGGCTCATGGCACGCAAATCGAGGCGATCTGTTGACCAAAAAGTCAACTGACACAAAATCAACTTTTATGCATGAATTCCTGTATATTTCAGCGTAAAAAATATGCTAAAATTTATGGCTCGTCCGAATTCAAATTCGTTTGGGAATTATGGCACATACAAATTTCGTATCGTGCACCGATGGTTAAATTCTAACCTAGAAGTTCTACAGAATTAACAGTATAAAAATACTTCGAACTAAATTCTGGAAAAAATATATGTCAATGATCTTGACATTAGCTTTCCGAAACTTCAAACGGTTCATGATTCTGATTCCTGGTTCTCCGGAAATCGCGAAAATATCGAAATACGTCTATTTTCGGACATGCTGTGCTCTACAAATTTTCCAAAATTTAATACTCATAATTTCGTGAAAAAATTTATATAATCAGAAAGCTAACCTCAATATCATTCTAACACAAAAACTAGGCCTGGTTTGGAGTCCGGAGCTATGCGCAATGGCTTCTGGAAGATGAAGGAACCCAAGATGGCAATTCTCAAAAAATCGGCTCAAGGAAAACCCTAGAAATTAATAACTTAAACTATTATATATATAGAGGAGAGAGAGAGCAGCCGCGACTTAGATCTTGACACGTGACAGCCATCTGCGCAGCCCCGCCCAAATCGAACGGTCGTAGATCCACGCGGGACGGCTCACCTGAGTCCGAGTCGAACTCTGACTCGGCTCGGCTCGTGGTCGGCTAGGCTTCACCCGCACCCACCCCGTGGTCACTGACAAGCGGGCCACGCACTGTTGGCTGCAGAAGGCTGACAGGTCGGCCCCAGTTGGCTGACTGGGCAAAAATAATTATTTTTTGGGTTTTCTTTTTCAGAAATTAGTTTTTAATTCAGTTTTTTCATAATTAACTCAAAATAAATGCTAAAAATAATTAGAAAATTCCCAAAAAATTCTAGAAAATATATCTGACTATTTAGAACCTAAAATAAAAGTTTGGAATATTTTTAGTGAAGTTTGTCCCTAAAATAAATTCTTGAAAATCCTAGGAAATTAGGGTTACTAGTTTTTAATTAACTAAAAATTGTGGAAAAATTCCAATAGTCCCAAATTAACCTAATAATAATATTTAAGCAAGAATTTCAGGATACGGATGTAGTGTACCAAACTTAGACGGTGTATACGTATACAAGTTGGTCTGGAGTCCACTTGATACGTAAGAGACCATTGTCACGTGTTTTGGTCTTACGTATTAAATGTATAGAAAAGAGAGAAATTATATGTAGTCGAATAGCATCAAAGGGTTCTATTATTAACAGGAGGAAATGATTGGATTTGTGTGTATTTGGATAAGGAAAACCATTTATTTGTGCTTATCCATATAGATATGGTTTACAACATATTTGGATATATTTGAATTAGGAATTGTTAAATATTTTTTAGGACATTGAATATTTGTTTAGTTAAATAATTTTAAAATAATTTAATTATGATTCAAATATATTTTAATTAGAATTTGTTATAGATATGTTTTTAGGAATTTGGATATATGTTTAGTTAGATATGTTATTCCCGAGGCGGATCAAAGATGGTAGAACACGGGCCAATAACAGAGCTACAAGCGAAACCCGAAAGTTCGCTCTCTACTAGAACCCAAGTTGTCGTCGAGACACAAAGCTTCCGGCAAATAAGTTTGCCCTCTGAGAAACTCGATTCCAACTAATAACCAAACCAATAGAGAAGATGATGCACTAGAAACTCGCAAGAGTCTTTCGCCAAGTGACACACAGCTTCTAAGAAGCACACCTCTAAGAACATGTTACAAATTGACTACAAAAAAAGGAAACTACAACAAGAAATAAAAATATTTTTCTCTTTACGTTCGCAGACGCTATAATGAGATAGAACAAAACAAAGAGAACAAGAAGAAAAATCAGAAACGAACTCCTACTGGGTGATCAAAACCACCGGTGCTCAAAACAAGATTCATATCCGCGATCTATTCTCAGGAACCAGCATATTCTCGAAGAACTTCTGGAACGCTCGCGTCACCTCTCTCCTGAACTCGCACGAACTTCTGGACTCATATTCCAGTACAGCAGTCTCTTCAATTCTCTCTCTTTTTCTTTCTCTTTCTCTTTCTCTCTCTCTCTCTCTCAAAAAACCTCTACTTATGAGGGCCGAGAGGAGAATATTTATATATAAGCCTGGTTCCCTAGTCGGTTACAAAGCGATAAGAACAAAATTAATTCAAATCCTAAAAAATAGATTTAAATCAAAAACTCAATCTTTCCATAAATAAATTCGAATCGCCTTCAGCGCTTTAACACAGCATCGCAGAGGCCCAGTGAGCAACACATAGCTGCACATGAAAGCGCATGGCCACGCATGGCCGCGCATGCAGCCGCGCATCGCCCGCTCAGCACCCTACTGAAGCACCTGCTAAAGCACCTACTCAAGCACCCGCGCATGCAACCATGCTAGCAACAACGCATGCAACTCGTGCATAAAACGAGCGCAAGATAATAACTAATGCGCACAAGCGCCATGCGTCGACGTGTTAAGTGCAAAGTGCACCAACAAAGTGCCACTTTGCGCCCTTGAGCCCGTGTCCGAGTCCGAGAGGATGATAAAATGGTGCTACACCGTTATGACATGGCCTAAAGTCGAGGTTCCACCGCATCGTGGTGTCATCCATTGTAGCATGAGGTCTCAGCCTCTTTGTCGTACCAAACAACCCAACATGAAGTCTTGCGTTTCCTTACGATATTATGCCGCTGTGACATGGCTTAAAGCCGATGCTTTACATCTTTTACCTCTTGTTGGTGTCACGCCACTATAATATGAGGTAACCAGCCTCTTTGTAGTGCTGCCTACTACTCTTCATTATACAACATTAGGCGACCTGCCTATGTGCAGTGCTACGCCGCTGTGACATTCCTCACGAAGTCTATGTATTACCCAATCGAGGAACCTCATGGTGGTGTCACCCACTGTAGCATAGAGACCTTACGCTCTTTTGTAGTGATGCGCTACCGTGCTTCCTGTAAAGCACACCAGACATTCAAAATGCATGAGAACTCATTAAGGCGTCAAGGCCATCCTGCCACATGACTTGTTCTACACAAAGAATAATTAGTAGACAACAATGGTTCTGGGTCCGTAACTCCTCAATGTCTCAAAGGACTATCTACTGCTCCTAATATTCTTCCAGTCAATGATCATTCTTTGAACCAAAAGCTCGATGCCTAATAGATTTCTCTTTGAACTAATATTATACAACTTTATGGTAGAAATACAAAGAAACAATATCAGAATGCCTTCAAGCTCATTTTGATTACTGTGTCCTCGACCAGCTGGCGCTTGAGACCTTTGGTGAACGCATCCGCCAGGTTCTCCTGGCTCCAAACATCAATCACGATAATGACTCCAGTTTTTATCAGATCATTCACTGTCCTGTGCCTCAACCACACAATCATCTTCTTACCATTGAAGAGGTTATTTGATGCCACTATTGTAGTTGCCTGGTTTTTACAGTATATCAGTATTGTTGAAATCTGCGCACCAACCACTGGAAGATCATGCATGAGCTTCCGAAGCCATTCTGCTTCATCTGCTGTAGCTGCCAGTGCATAAAATTCAGATTCCATCGAGCAATGAGAGAGCATTATCTGCTTCTTCGACTTTCACGATATAGAAACCCCACCCATGGAGAAGACATATCCTCCTGTGAACATTTAGCTCTCTACTTTTGAACACCAGCTTGCATCACTGAAGCTTTTCACTACTGTCGGATACCCGCTGTAGTGTAGTGCATACTTCTGAGTCCTCCTGAGATATCTCATCACTCAGCCTTCCACTGCTCCATACCAGGGTTGCTCGTGAATCGACTCTGCATCCCCAAGGCGAAAGCTATTTCAGGCCTTGTATTAGTTATCGCATACATGAAACTCCCGATAACGCTTGAGTACTCTAGCTGCCTGACGCTTTCCTAATGATTTGTCTTCAGTTTCTTGTCACACTTGTACGGAGTATCGATCCCTTGAAGATCCTGATATCCATAGCGTGTGAGCATCTTCTCAATATAATGAGACTGTGACAACGCCACTCTAGTGTTCGTCCGGTTGATCTTTATCCCTAGGATAACATCAGCTTCCCCCAAGTCCTTCATACTGAACTTGGATGAGAGAAACTTCTTTGTCTTAGTGACACGTTCTAGATCCAAACCTAGGATGTCCACGTATAGATAAACGATGACTCCTCTCCCGTCAACGAACTTTGTGTAAACACACTTGTCTATCTCGCTGACCCTATAGCCGTTCGATCTAATGACTTTATCAAATATCTTGTGACACTTGCTGACCTTGTAGCCATTCCTTTATGTAAACACAGCTTAGATATGTTATTCCCGAGTCGGATCAAAGATGGTAGAACACGTGCCAATAACAAAGTTACAAGCAAAACCCGAAAGTCCGCTCTATACTAAAACCCAAGTTGTCCTCAAGACACAGAGCTTTCCGCAAACAAGTTTTTCTTCTAAGGAACTCGATTCTAACTAATCACCAAACCAATAGAGAAGATGTGGAGCACCAGAAACTCGCAAGAGTCTCTCTCCAAGTGACGCACAACTTCTAAGAAGCACACCTCCAAGAACATGTTACAAACTGACTACAAAGAAAAGGAAACTGCAACAAAAAATAAAAATGTTCTTCTCTTTACGTTCACATACGCTACAATGAGATAGAACAGACCAAAGAGAACAAGAAGGAAAATCAGAAAAGAACTCATGCTGTGGTGATCAAAATCACCGGTGCTTAAAGCAAGATTCGCCCTATCTGCGATATTCTCCCAGGAACCAGCAAAGTTCTCAAAAAACTTCTGGAACGCTCGCGTCACCTCTCTCTTGGTCTCGCAAGAACTCCTGGACTCCTATTCCAGTGCATCAACCTCTTCAACTCTCTATCTATCTCTCTCTCTCTCAAAAAACCTCTACTTATTAGGGCTGAGAGGAGACAATTTATAGAGGTGCCTGCCCCCCTAGTCGGTTACAAAGAGATAAGAACAAAATTAATTCAAATCCCAAAAATCGGATTTAATGAAAGACACAATCTTTCCGTAACTAAATCTGAATCGCCTTCAGCGCAGCAACGTAGCGGCCCAGCGTGCATGCGCGTAGCAGCACAACAACGCATGGTCGTGCATTGCCCACACAGCACCCACGCATAAAACGAAGTGCGCCAACAAAGCGTCACTTTCCGCCCTTGAGCCCGAACCTGAGCCCGAGTCCGAGTCGCTAAGCCCCTTTGGGACTTAGCTCCTATGGAATAAATTCCAAGAGCATGACAAAAAGCTTAAAAGCTTACATGAAGGAGTTTATCATTTTTCATCCTAATAAAATACCCCCTCATGGCACCCATGTGCCTCACCACACCCCATGTGCACACCTCAACACAAACAAAACATTATATTGAGATACCCACTTGGTAGTGTAGTCAATACGGAACTACCTTTCATAGTCCAAAGGCAAAAACATCAAAAAGATAATATCGACACTTTAGGATTTCATATACTAGTATATATACACGTGCATTGCACGTATTTTATTTTACTTGAAAAGAGCAAACAATAGTTTCATAATTTTTTACTACTTGGAAAGAGCAAACAATAATTATTGATCTTTTTCTATACGTAATTACCTAACTACCCATATTAAATTTAATAATTTTTTAATTAGTAAACATAGGTAAGGGTATTTTTGGAACATAAATTTTTACGGTAAAACTTTAACTTTTCTTATTATATAGTAATATAGATTAAGGTCCAGAAATTAATTATGATTTTTTTTTTCAATTATATACATACGGCTTAGGTCAACATTATTTTGGACATATTATACATTTCCCCCCCTTAAAAATTGGGTTCTTTGTTATGTAAAAAGAACCACTAGCAAATTTGGAAGATGGAGAGGTTGCATGTTAGAGACGAAATGACATAAGGAGGTGTAATTGGAATATGATACCCAGTCAATTTCAACGTGGTTGTGGATGACTATGACGTGTTCTACTAACAAATGATAACATCAATTTAAAGATTCAATTGAGATGAAGGAATCTTTTTTGTTTAATTTAATTTTTTTGTAATAAATCATAGATATCATAGAAACATTTAAATTAAAAAATAATGACTTAATTTTATTAAACATATATTGACTATATACATTTATAAGATGAGATTGAAAAAAAATTTCAAATATTTTAAGTATAAGCTAATTAAGAGATAAATTTTTTTAAATCTTGTAAATCTAGCTAATTATTTTATATATAAATTTGTTATCAATTCAAATTATTTACAACAGGAGACGAGCTAGATAATTCCATAAACAGAAATACCTAAATTAATAAATTAATTTTTCAATAAAATAATTCTATAAACAAAAATATACAATTAAAAAAATAATTTCTTGTAATAAGAAATATACATATACATCACGGCATCTATATAAGTGAAAGGTAAGGGATTTAAGAAGCCCATAAATATCTCTTTTCTGTATTAATTTTTTTTATTTGTATTGATAGTAGCAATGGAAAGACAACTCCACAGTTACCATCATCTTCTTCCTCTTCTTCATCTTCGGAAGTTAAGGTTAAGGTGGAGCCCCAGATGGAACGCAACACAATCTTCAATTCCCAGGTGAATTTTATTCTAATTTATTTAATTTATTTTTGAACTCGTTCCTTTTGGTTGGTTATGGATGGTTTTATGTGTATGGAAGTAATTAAACTTCTAGTTGAGGCCGAGGGATTCATTGAAGACAAGATTTAGACTATAGTCTTGGATTCATTGATATGCGAGTAGCCCACATATTGTTCTTTTTATTTATTTTTTAATTTATTAATTTTTTTTTTTTTTTTTGGAAGATATTGTACTTGGGTCTTTGTTCCATCAATCATCGTTAATGGGACACAGAATATTTGGATAATATTGTATTGGGTCTTTTGTCCCATTAATTTAATGTAACACAAAGTATTTTTTCATCATTTACGGTCTGTTTGTTAATTGTAGGAGTAGTGTTTATGAGTTATTTTTAGAGTAGCGGTTATAAGGAATTCGATTTTGGATGATTTTAAGTAGCAGCTTTTAAACCAGTCCAACTCATGTTTGGTAATTAGTTAACGAACGATTTTGAAAGTTTTTTACACGAATAAAATTGCTATATAACCATATATATATATATATATATATATATAATAATAATAATAATAATAATAATAATAATAATAATAATAATAGAAACACACGAAAATAGAAACAAGTTCGTGGATGAAAGTATTAGAGAAGTTTGGATATTTTATCAAAATAATAGAAAGTCATGAAATAATAGAAACGCTTAGATCTTAGATCTAAGTAGGAGAGAAAATTTTAAGAACTTATCATAAAAAATAGCCATTTATAGAGATATCAAAAATTACATTACACCGGTTTTGAAAAGTTTTTGAGCCGGCCAAAACCAATGCCTCAAAAAAATTAACAAACACAATTTTTTAAAACACTTCATAAACGGTTCAAAAACACCTCAAAACCAGTAAAAATACCGTCACCACTCGTCTCAACAAATAATAATAATAATAATAATAATAATAATAATGTTGATGCTCCAATTTGTTCTTTTAGTACAACCAAGATGTAATACATCATATTTATTATTTCGCAACAGTGTTGAACCATAAGATAAGGATTATATCATATGTATTTGCTAAAGTCCGCGTCACCAAAATACATGTGTGCTACGTAGGTCGAAGGTCCCTTTTTTTGGTAGATTTTGTTTTAATTCCCTTAAAATGCACTAGAGGATTCAAATATCGGTTGCTCTTATAGCACGATAAATTAACAAACAAATTTTTTGAAACATTTCATAAACGGTTCAAAAATACCTCAAAACCAGTAAAAATATCGTTACCAAGCAAAACCCGTCACAACAAATAATAATAATAATAATAATAATAATAATGATGATGCTCCAATGTGTTCTTTTAGTACAACCAAGATGTAATACATCATATTTATTATTTCGCAACAGTGTTGAACCATAAGATAAATATTATATCATCTGTCTGCGTCACCAAAATACGTGTGTGCTACGTAGGTCGAATGTCCCTTTTTTTGGTAGATTTTGTTTTAATTCCCTTAAAATGCACTAGAGGATTCAAATATCGGTTGCTCTTATAGCACGATAAAAAAGATTTGTACAAAAACTCTTGGAGTTATAGTGAGGGTTAAGAGTTACATGTTTATTATAACATTAGTATGAACTTGTGAGTTTGCAACAGGTTGGACAACCGGAGGTTACACATATTTGGAACGATCCGCAGCTGCCGTTTAGTAGCCTACCTCCTGGTAGACCCCAATATAATTTTTGTGAGGTAAGTTGGGTAACCTTTCCGTTCTTTAATTGTTTCACATATGCATATACTATAAGGTATGTTGGATAACCTTTTTTTATTTTTTCATACACATACATAGGCTATATTTATATGTAATATTTTGTAATGCAATTATGTCTATATTTAAAATAGCATAACGATCTAGATCGAGAAAGAGAACCGATGCAACCACAAATTCGAGAATTTCAACAACGTCAACCATATGTAATTCCCAAACATACTTTTCAAGATCCAAAATTTCTAGGTTCTACGGATCAAGTGGTGAGGCCTCATTTAACTTTTGTTTTAATCCTCTGAAAATGCACTAGATAATTAGAATCTGGGTTGGTCTCATAGCGCGATAAAAAGAATTTGCACAAAAAGAGTTATAGGGAAGGTCAAGAGTTACATTTTTATTCTAGCATTAGTATGAACTTTGTGAGCTTGCAACAGGGGGTTACACATATTTGGAATGATGTTCAGCTGCCACTTCCTGGCCCAGTTTCTTGTAGACCCCAACACAACTTTTATCAGGTAAGTTGGGTAACCTTCCTCTTTTTTAATTGTTCACATATGCATATGATGATACAAGGTAAGTTAGGTAAAATTTCCCTTTTTTAAGTTTTCATACATATAAGGCATATGATGATATAAGGTAAGTTAGGTAACCTTTCCCTTTTTTAAGTTTTCATACATATACACTTAGGCATATGATGATATATGGTAAGTTAGGTAACCTTTCCCTTTTTTAAGTTTGTATACATAATACACTTAGGTTATTGCTTATATTTAATATTTTGCATTACAATTCTGTCTATTCTTAACATGGACAGCTTGAGGATCTACCGAAAGAACTGATGCAGCAAATGATCACACAACAGCAGATTCTGTGTTCTATGGGTAAAGTGCTGAGGCCTCATTTAAATAGCCATGCCTCGAAGCAACCTGGTGTAGCAACTCCGATTGCTTCTAACGAGACTCATAGCAGCGACGATGGAGCTATCAGCAAGAAACGTTCACAGGAGCGGTTGTCACAGGTGATATGGGCCTGATGGCACCTGATTTGTTTTAAGGGCATATTACACAATTGTATGTAGCATCATCATATCATAGGCATTGCTATTTTGCAGGTTGGGGAACTGGCTCAAGCGCAACGATGTGGTACGCAACAACAACAAGGATTTTCTCAGGTAAGTTGCCTATGTTCATGCATAGGCGATATATTTACAACTAATAGTTTGCATGTGGCTCCCTGTGCAAGGGTACGCATTCGGTTAATTCGGTTCCAACTGAACCGAATAACCGAAAATTGAATTAGACCGAAAACCGAATAAGCAAAATCGAAACCGACCCGAAATGGCCCATAACCGAACCGAATTAAATTGGTTCGGTTTATTCGATTTTTAGGTCTATTTGTGCTTTTTTGTTATTAATATATGTAGTAACTAAATATACCTATATATATTTAGTATATACCTATAGTTAGTATATATATATATATATATATATATATATATATATATATATATAAATATATATATATATATATATATAGTTAGTTAGTTAGTTAGTATATACCTATAGTTAAAACTCCTCCTATTAGTACTAAAATTGCAAGCAATTTTTTTAAACAGAAAATACTAATCAAAGAAGTTCATTAAATGACATATAGCCTCCCTATGATTTTGATTTAAAAAAAAAAATCTATTTCGGTGGTTTTACTTGTATCGTTATATAAGTGTCATTTTGACTCATTAGTGTGTAATTTTGTAAAAGGAAATAAGAAAAGTAACTTGAATTGATTGATGCAGATATTGGAGACAAACTTTGAAGAAGGAATGATAAAGATGGAAGAGAGAATGAGAAAATTTGAAGAGCGAATGACAATGGTTGAAGAAGGAATGGTGGCCATTGTGCCACAACTAGCCGACAAAATCTCAGAATTAGAGAAGAAACTGGAGAATTTGGCTGGCATTATATCGAAAGACACTGGGAACACAGCTACTTGTGGAGAGGATTTTGTGCATGTTTCACAAGAATGATATGTTACTATGTTTTTCCTGATGTTTTGGAATAAAAACTGCTCTAGATATTGCATGCTCTCTCTTTCAGAAGTGAATTATATCTGGGAATTGTTCATTAAAACTTACAGTCTTGTTTTTTGATTAGAACAGATTGATTGACATGTCAAAAGTGTATGTTACTGAAGGAACCAATTTTGTCTTGATAATGGACCTACAGGTTACCAATGCTCGTGCCTCTGTTCCTTCTTTTGTATAGTTTCTGACAGACTCTATCCAATGCTAGTAACGTGTACGTGTAATGCATGTGCGTAAACAAAATTATTGAAAAAAATCGATGTAAATACTGTCGTCCCTAGGAATTAGACTCGGACAACCCAAAAAAATGCCACATATCTTAACTGTTTGAGTTAAAGTTGTTTAGTAATAAATAAATCATATTAGGTAGTTAAATAATTAGTTAATTTTTAAAAATAATTAGTGAAATATTTACAAACGGCTTCGATGGCTTAAAATTGAGTCGTATTCAAGCCGCCTCATATTAGTAGAGATGATTTTTGATGTGGCCATTGCTTCAACAACTCTGATTCTTTATCCAATATATTAAACAAAATGATATGTATCTATAACATATTGCTACTTGGCTAAGCATTTGAATTCAACAATAGTAATAGTACATGGTAGCAAAATACCTGTAGAGAGACATGATAGGAAAAGAGTGGAGTAACACAACAGAATATTATCGGTCCCGACCAATAAAAACCTGGGAGGATTGAACTAAATCGTAGAACTCTACCAACGCACAACATTAGAGCACAACAACACAAATGCAAACACAACAATATTTATGTGGAAAACACATAGAGGAAAAAATTATCATACGATCAAATTAAATTCAACCAGGAAAAGCTCCACTAGTGGAATAAATGAATACACTCCATGATCCAAACTAGATCATCTTACAATGTATATGTATAAGGTTTACTGAAAGTGAGAACACGAAGATGAACCAATGTGGTTCTCTTCGAATGATTTCTTTTCAATCAAACACAGTTCTTCCAATCGCCTTCTTGAAAGTTGCAAAACATCCTTTTGAAATCTTAACCTTTGTATATCTGAAATTAGGTCAAGGAGTTAGTTATATACCACTTCCCAATTCCGAACACCTATATTTGATCAAAACACTTGATCCCAAACCCAAAACTCGCTCATCCTTGGTCCAATGGTATGTCGACGAATGCTTAGTGAGCACAAATTTTTTTTCAAAATTCTTTGGACAGCTTTCACAATTTGTGGGATACTGGCGGCACATGTCGCCGGTATGCGGCACTCTGATATGACTCTGATAGGACTCCGAAATGAATCCAAATTGAGCCATGTCTGTCGTCTTTGATTTCTTGAGCTTCTCTGACACATGGATGACACTCGTTTTACTCCAGGGTGGTCTCCATATAGGAAGAGAATCCAACCCCAACAAATCTTTCCATTCTTGACTAAGTTGAGGAGCTCGTCATTCCGACGATCTTCCTATACAACTCAAATTTCTGCCTCGAAATTTTTTTGCTAAGAATATTCACTCTGTTGGCATCCATATGGATCTTATGAAGCTCAACATTCTTCTCCTCTAGTATGTCTTATATTCAATGATAATAAGTCACAATATGTTTAGACCTATGGCTTTGTTATAAAATATTAGATTTTTACTGAGGTCAATAACATTCTAACTCTCGCATACTAAAATATATTACTCATGCTTTAGTCCCAACTCCTGCAGAAACATCTTCAATTATAATAGCTTATTGCATGCATCTATCGCTACAATAAACTCAGCTTTCATCATAGACAAAGCAACATGTTTCTACAGCCACTATTATCACAACTTTGCTTACCCTGTGAACCCATCATATAGCCTGTTGTCCATTGGTATTCATATTTCCATCCATATCAATACGCATCATCACTCCCAAAAGAAAGTCTTTAACTAGAAGTGCCCTTGAGATAGCGTAAGATCCATATAATTGTATTCCAATATTCTTTGCCTGGATTGATGAGATATATATCTGCTAACAGATCTGACCTCATGAGAAATTACGGTCTTCTATAAACCATGACAAACATAAGACTACCTACTGTTGAAGCATAAGGCACCCTTTCTATACTAGCTATCTCCCCCTCAGTCAATGAACTTTGCTCGATGCTAAGCTTAAAATGAGCTGCAAGTGGGGTTCTAATCTTCTTTGACCTGTCCATACTAGATCTCTGGAGTACCATCCCGATGTACTTCTTCTTATAGAACCATAAAATCTTTGACTCCTTATCTCGACCGATTTCCATACAAATAATAAGTCTTTCTTACGCCCAGATCTTTAATCGAGAAAGTTGTGCCCAACTTATACTACAACTCTGTTATCTTGGTAGCATTTTAGTCCACCAATATCATGCCGTCCATATACAGCAAAATAATGACGAAGTCATCCTAGATAAATATTTCACAAAATTATAGTGACCAATGTCGTCTTGGTATAACCATGCTCCTCCATGAACAACTCGAACTTTTTATACCACTCTCGCATGGTCTTCTTCAAATCATATAAACTTTTCTTTAATCGGCATACTATTTGTCCTTTCTCTTCCAACCGAAACCCTTGGGCTTCTCTATGTACAACTCCTTCTCCAAATCACTATAAAGGAATGATGTCTTTACATCCATCATCTTAAACCACTAAATCAACCCTCAGTGCCAAACCCTCAGTCTCATAAGGCATCTTGGATTCCTAAAAGTCGACTATTGTCTATTTCTCGATGAGCATCAGTTTCGATTTCTAAAGAGCTTCTTCCCCACTAGGTGGTAGAGCCTATAGCTAAAATCATCCTGACTTTAACTGGCAAAAATGCACTGTCTCGTCTTTATCTCAAGTTTGGACCTTCATGTATATAACCAACAAAAATGTACTGCCTCGTCTTCGTGCATGTAAGCAACAAAATGTAATGTCTCATCTTCACCTCAAGTTTGGATCTCTCATCCTTCGGTACATGCACAAAGGTCCTGTATCAAAAGACTCACAAATGACTATATAATAGCTCCTTACCATACCACACTTTATTAGGTATATCACCCTATGATGTAGCATTAGGAGACATGCTAATAATATAAGATGTAGTATTAGAGTCTCACCCGAATAATTTTTTGGCAAATTCGCTTATGACATCAAGCACTACACTCTCTCAACTAGCGTCTTGTTCATTAGCTCTGATATGTCATTTAGTTAAGGCATCTTTGGAGGAGTCTTCTGGCGCTGTGTTCCTTGATCTCTATAGTAAGAATCGAAGGAACCTATATACTTGCCTCCGTTATCGTAGTAAATGAACATCACCTTTTGGCCAAATTTGATTGAAACTCCTTAAAGTGGGAAGCACATGATCATTAGTCTTTATGACAAAGACACCAATATTATTGGAATAGTCCTCAATAAATGTTATGAAGTAAGAAGAACCATAAAAAATATTTATCGTTAATGGACCACAAATGTCCAAGTGAATCAACTCGAGAAGCGCCATCTTTCTCGAAGATGGGTGACTCTAAAAGAATATTGTGCTCTACTTTCTAGCCAATGAATGTGGGAATCTCTCTGTCACTACCATATTTCTAGATGAGGGTATTTTTTGTCATTTAGCATATTTATTATTTAGTGATTAAATATTTATATATTGTGCTACTAATTATTTATTATGTGCTATGCTATTATTTATTAGTTAGTGGGCTAGCCTATTATTTGGACTTGTCATTAGTGACCCAAATTAGATTATCATGACACATTGAGCCCAACGCTGGACTAGGCCCATTAGACCCATTCCTTTAATTAATTAAGGAGATTAGATTAGTTTCATGAAGAATTAGAAGTTTTCTAATATAGATCTCCCTAATTAAACCTCATGACCAACTAGTAGGGGTATCATGGACATTATACATTGCTTGGGAAGGGAAAAAGAGCGTTCTGAACATTAGAGGGGAGTCTCTCTCTTTCTCTTCTCTCATTAGTTCATTCATTCTAGATCCCCAATTGTGTTCTTTCCCAAATTGACTCATCCCTCCACCAAATTTACCCTCATTCCCTTTCAAATTTATCATCTAAGAAGCATTGGAGCTTGGATTGCAAGAAAAACTTAAATGAGGAGGAATTAACAAGGAGATTGTGTCCTAATTGTGTCCATTGAGCATTCTATTGGGAATCCATCTCCCAACAGGTAAATTCTGAATCAACTTCTTAATTTAGACTCTAATTTATGTATTAAACCATTAAAAAATCTTCCTTGGCTTAGGGCTACCCATAGGAACAAGAACTAAGTTCATAGGACCCCTATTATGAATTCTACATGATAATTTATGTCCATTTTGGGAGAATTTTGAGATTGATACATCAAGTATGTGTCATGAGACCAATTAGATCTAATGAGACTTAGATTGATGATATGGAACTAGATACGTGTACACAATTGGACATGAGTAGAGCGTATCTTGGTATTTTATGATATAGTGTGATACAAGATTTATTTTGGGTGATTTGTATTTATTCTCTTCAATTTCTATTGTAACTAGTTATATTAGTTATTATTATATGTTATTAAGATGTATATATGTTAATTATGGAGAATTGCAAGTTTTGGCATCTTATTTGGGAGAGTATCATGGGTATCCTAATGATACACTATAGGTGTTTATTGAATTAGCTATTAATTAGTGTGAATATATATATATATATATATATATATATATATATATATATATATATATATATATATATATATATATATATATAAGTGGGTGTGCACTTGTGTGTTGGTGGTGATGTAGTAGCTGAGGTGTTGTGTGTTCAATTGGGAGCAGGGAATAATATGAGTATCATGTATTTCTTGTAAATGGGATGAGTATCACAATTGGAATTTCAGGAAGGGGTGCTTGGGGGTACTACAGTATATATATATATATATATATATATATATATATATATATATATATATATATATATATATATATATATATATATATAAGTGGGTGTGCACTTGTGTGTTGGTGGTGATGTAGGAGCTGAGGTATTGTGTGTTCAACTGGGAGCAGGGAATAATGTGAGTATCATGTATTTTTTGTAAATGGGATGAGTATCACAATTGGAATTTCAGGAAGGGGTGCTTGGGGGTACTATATTGCAATACAGGCGGTACAACATTGATGGGAGCTCAGGTAAGGTCCTGTGCAGGCCATATAGAACTCGGGTAAGGTTGCTGTTGTGTCAAGGAGAGGGAACTTTGTTGGTTACAGACTTGTTGTTGTAGGTATAAGACTGCAATGATTGCAGTAGCAGTCAGCAAGGGAGAGAAGTGGTGGGCACAACCAAGTGCCAATGCATGCTACAGTGGAGGAGATGCACTACATCAAGTACAATAGTTTAGTGAAGGGATTTAGTACTCGAGTGTTCATGTGTGTCAGTGTGTGTGTGTGTAGGTTAGTGAGGAGTTGGTATCAAATATTAAGTGTGCATGAGATGAGAGGGGCTCGGGTAGGTGAGGTTGATCACTAGCGGTAGCAGTATCAGAAAGTTAAGTTGGGAAGGGGGTTCAGTTCTGATGGCAACAATATTAGCAACAATATAAGTATGAATGTACTAGGGGAAGGGGTTCCTATTTGATGTGCAGACATTATGTGAAGGGTGATGTATGGGTATCTGATACTTAGTTGGGTATTCTTTGAATACCAAGTATATCAGTGCACTTGCATATCTTAGAAGGCTCAGGTCTGATACCTAATAGGTACCTATAGGTAATATGCATGTGTATTGGGAAGTGAAGGGGTGTGCAGGCATAAGTTAATGCATTGTGCAGTGGTATGCCATTGCATCACCAGTGCACCTGTGCACAAGTGTAATGTATTGGCAGTATAAGTTAGTGAGGGTGGTTAGAGATGTAGCTAAGGTATTGGTTAGTTATTGAGGCTTGGGTTAGATATGATACCTAGTGTAAATTGGCTAGTAGAGTTACCTACCAATAAGGTATTGATACCAAGGATTGGTATAGATAATAATAATACTAACTAAGATACTCTAATATAGATGTAATTAATGTGTTCATGAGTAGGTATGTAAATACCTTAGTATTAATGACTAGTATAACTAATACCCCATGTTTTGAACTTAGAAACCTAAGTACAACCTAATATTCATTAGTTTAGACTTAAAATCAATCTAAAAGCTAGGTATGGACCTAATATCAAGGTATTGGTCTAGTTGGACCTAGTTTGACTAGTGCGACCTAGCATGGACCTAGAAAATCATATTTAGTGCATTTATAGCTTATTTATCAGTCTTTACACCCATTGACATGATATTCATATATAGGTATATGTGATACCAGCTCGGACACCGAGTCATACTTGTTGCTCAGGACCACAGACGAGTACGTTCTCTGATAGTTTTTTTATTTGATAGCCTCTATATTTCATGTATTTAGTATTGAGATATTTTATTCCTAACACGATGGTTACACAGATTGATATATGTGGATCTTGGTCATGAGATGGTATTGTTGTGATGACTCAGTGATCACCATGTCGTGCTTCATGATTACTCAGTGATTACCATGATATCTTACTGATTATATAGACCATGATCATAATGCATGATGTTATAGACCGTGCAGTTTGATATACGTGTCATAACATATCATGATTTGAATCATACTAGTCGGGAGTTGGAAAAGTATTAGTGGATATGTGAAGCCCCCTCATTTTTGAATAGGGTTAATTTGATATTTTTTAATTTATTTATTTAATTTATTTAATTTAATTTATTTAATGGATTAAGGTATTAATTTCTAAATCCTTCTTTTATATATATGATCATTTGCCATGGCTTGGATATTTTAAGCAATGTACAAAAATTTTCCTTCCAAAAAAATTTATATTACTAATCTTGATTGTGCCTAATATATTTGGGATATGGATGTTATATTTGTTTGACCTCTCCCATGCTCCAAAAGTATTGTCAAACATCTAGAATCGCGGTTACCGTAAAACTGCCTTCTTTTGACTAGAACTTGACCCAAATCCAACGCATGTAGTCATGTAGTACACACACACACACACACACACACACACACACACACACACACATATATATATATATATATATATATATATATATATATATATATATATATATATATATATATATACATTAATTTGTTTTATTTATAGAGTTCTAATTATAGAAAGGGCCATAGGTGGCATCCTAGTTGGCAAACTACCTAACTAACTAACTACCTAACCACCCAAGATCCTAACCAACCAAATCCCAACCATAACAAACCATCCCCTCTTCATAATTTCATGCAAGATCAGCCCCCTTGGTGGCTAACCCCTATAAGCCCTAGGAACACCCCCTCCTAGGTTTAAATCTATCCAAAAAGCCCATATATATACCCTCTTATCACAAAATCCTAACCCTAACAACTCTCTCCCCTTTTTGGCCAGCCCCTCCCCTCTCCTTCACATGTAAGAGCAGTACCCCATTGTCATCTACCTCTCACAACATCATCACCTTCACCAAAAATCCTATCCTCTCTTCCAAAGCTCCACCTTTCATCATCCTTCCACACAATCTCCACCAAACAACCATAAAGGCTCCACCATTGCCATCAAACCCATCAAGAACCCATTGCCATCATCATCAATCCATCAAAAACCTATTTCTATCATCATTAACCCATCAAAAAGGGAGAAGCAAGGCAAGCACAAGCAAGAAGGTGCATTCTTGAACAAGAAGAGGTACCGTCATCCAAACCTTCAAAGCTTTTGGGTAAGGATTCAAACTTTCCTTCTCAAAGTCCCATGGCATGACTCTCTTAGATTTATTTAAGTTTAATATTCTAGAACCCTCCCTTTCCATCTTTTTCCACCATAAAAAATTATGAGAAATTTTATGTTAGATTGATGATAAATTGGACAACAGTAGGGCTAGTTTTAGACTTTGTGATACGGTTCTTGGAGGTTTTGTTGTTAATTCTTAAAACTGAATTTATTGATAGTTTATTACTGTAAAATAAGTATTTTAGAATTATTTTTATGATATTTTTATCAAAATTCTGAACCCTAAAAATAAGGGTCACTAGCCTAGGTTTTAGGTGATTTTGTGGCATAGTTTTGCCCATAAATAGGGGTTATTTTGGAAGAAATAAATGGTAATTATTTTCTGAGATTATAAAATATGATATAAAATAATTTTTCATGAATATAAATCATACCCATGGACTGGCAATGCTTCGAACAAGTTTCGGACAAAACTAGTCGACTTAAAGTAGCCCTAATCTTGAAATATAATTATTTTGTCAATTCTAGAATTTAATGGTTAAAAATTAATATAAATCATGTTTAAATCAATATTAAATGATTTATTATGATTTATGTTCATGTCCTTCGATTGGGGACTTAACCGTGAATTTTGGAAGTCATAAACCATGAAACTAGGTTCCGATACCTCGTAAAACGTGTAAGTTGTTGTGTCAAAAATTTACATGTTAGGATGAGGTTCGACTTGGATATTAATGGTTTATAATAAATTATACAATTTAGTTGCGGTTACAAGATTCTTGATTAGATACTTAAAATAGAAAATTTATTGTTTTGGTCAATTGGATTTCGGAGGAGTGGACGCGGGGCTAACTTTGCAACTACATACTGCAGACCCAGGCAAGTGTACCTTGACAAACTTGCAATAGATCCTGTTATATTATCTGCTTATATTTCTTTTAATATATATATACTCTTGTGATGTACCTGTTCAACCTAGGACCGTGAGACGTTGCTTAGCGTCCGAACAAGATTCGGGTGACGGTGCCGTACGCGGAGTCGTATAATGTCACTTAGAGAGTTGATTTCATGATCCTATTTTTACGTGCTTGATTTACCAAGTACGCCAGATCGTAGGACACTTGACACTATTTTATATGACATAATCTTTCTTAAGTTATTCATGGTGATTATGTATAGGCTTACAAGATTCGTGATATGCGACTTGCATATTATATAGATATCATTATGACTCGTTGTACTAGCTAGAGGTTATAATCTTGCATGTTATGGACATGAGAGATTTTGGACATGAGACGTGACATTACATTGGACGGGGAGAGAGACACATGCTACAGGTTGATTATGTTTATATATATACTATGTTACTGGAGGTGCTTTAGTCTCTGTACCAGAGCTTGGCACATTTACTGGCCCTACGAGATACTACTTGCTGCTATGGGCTCCCTGACACAGAGCCTTTAGTGGTCTCAACCTGATTACTAGTGATGCTCTCATTTGTATTTCACTTAGCTGGTCACATAGGTTGCCCTGAGGATCTGTTTTTACTTACTGTATTTTATTTGGCTTGAGTGTTTATTGTACCTTTCTATGTCCCTAGAGGTCCTGTATCCAGATTATGTCCCCAGGTGTAGACGAGGAGAGCTATCCCGAGGTTTATGGGGCAGGTGTTGCTATTGGAGACGTACAGGTTGCAGAGGACGAGGTTGTTCAGGAGGACTTCTCTTGAGCACACAGTATTCTCACCATTCATTTATTATGCTTAGTGTTCTTAGATATTTGATCTTGTAATGACTTTTGGATATTGTAGAGTTATTTTTCTTTAAATTTTGATGACGGGTTGTTCCCCGTGATATTATTTATATTGCTTTGGTTGGACAGATCATTTTATATTATTGTGACTGGACTTGTCTCTTTGTGATTTTGTTACTTATTATGGATGAGATTAGATATATAAACAGTGACAGGTATTTGTAGACCAATTTATATATTTTACAGCTTAAGTGCACTCTAACGGGTCCATTAAATTAGATTTGCCCATTGGAGTTGTGCTGTTGGCCATTGTCACGTGGTTAGTCCCTTGGTATTTTAAGACTGGGGTATGACATGATCATACCTTATAGCCCATGATTTAGTGTAGTCTGTGATAGCTAGCAGATCATAAATTTTACGTATGATCATACTAGCTTCCCTTTTGATATATAGCCCGTGCTAGGCCCAAGCCGATTACATTATCTTACTAATATTTTAAGGCACATTTATTATATTATTTTTTTTATTCCAGTTTATTATATTGATGTTCCTCACCATATTGTTCTCAGTTGATTCTATTATTACCATGATACTTTTTCTCGTAATATCTACTAGTTCAGTTACTTCCATCATCTATTTTTATTGCTATTGATGTTTCATAGTTTTTGTCAATTATTGGAACTGCTATTGGGTTATAATTCACTCTAATCCTGACTAGATATATTTTTCAGATGATTCATTAGAGGACTGGTGTCCTACGTACTACGGGCCACATGATGGTGAGCTAGTTGAGATAACACCCGTAGAGCCTATTGAGATAGTACCAGCAGTCGATGAGACTTAGTTAGTTTATTTATAATATTTTATATGTCAGTTAGACACTTTTGAAATGTATTATATTTTAAATCATTGTGTTGAGATTGGACTTGGACTTGTGATGTATTAGACTCTGTATTTCTTTTCTTATATTCTATATCGTTACATGTCTTCCTTTAGTTTATTATTGTGATTGAGTATTATTTACCATCATCATATTATCATATTGTCCTCCAGTTGGGAGTTGTGATATCTTGATAGGTATATTATATATATTGTGTGAGATATTTAGATAGTACTTTTGACCTAGACATCATTATACCGTCGATGCTGCGGCGTAGGCTGGACGTACCCATGTACTCGTGCCCCTACACCGGGTGCGGGTCGTGACACTCTCCAACTTTGAAAGCTTTAAAACCTGGAAGGACCTTCCGGTTCGCTAGGTAGCTCATCACTTTCTCATTGTTATGACCGTCGCAATAGATGCATTACTCATTGTACTAATCTCCTAATCCCTTGTGCACTCATTTCTATATAGCAGAGATCGGACCTCTTGCTTCTTCTGAATGCAACCATCGAACCCTCTGTAAGATTTTACTAATTATTCCTGATAAAATTGATGAATTTTGCATCATCCAACTTTCCAACTGTTACCAAGTTGAAGCAGATGTTTGAGACGTACTGAACTCCTTTGAGAACCAAAATATCTCATGTATTTGTCTTAAGATGCATATCTCCAATGGAAATTGCCTTCGACACATTAAAATTACCCATCCTTAACACTCTATAATAGCATGTTGTGTAAGTGGAAAAAGTACCCTATGGTGAGTCACGTGAGCTGAAGCCCAAAAATCCACCAGCCAACTATTATTATCGCAGGTGAGGGTCAGAGTTACCTAATCACTTTTGTTGTGTTTATGCTTTGCTTCCCCTTGCTTCCCTTCTTCTCTCTTTCCATGAAAAATAGTTCTTTTTAATATGGTCCTTCTTGCCACAATGATAACATTTAAAGTCTTCGTACTAACACTTGGATATTTTTTTTGCTCTTGTCCTTGCTATTTGGACCTCTACTTTTGCTCCTCCTCATTCAACACCACACTCTTAGCGTACTCCAGAGACATAATACCTTTGGGAGAGAAGTGATCATATTCTTCCACATATTCGACAAAGTACTAAGCAACACCCTAGTATAGCATCGTTGAATTTGGCTCATATTGCTGAAAGATGATTAACCACATACTATAATTCATTCATATGATCGTAATCGGCTTACCATCCCTATACTTCATATCCATCATCTATTAGACCAAAAATAGCTTATTGATACCGATCTTCTTGGCATATAAGGACTCTAGCTTCTTCCATAACATCTTGGCATTATCAAATATTGTAATGTGATTGTAGAATTTCTCATCTACGAATTGTTTGATATACCCACAAACTTGTTTATGCTCAAACAATCAGTCCTCACCAGATTGGCATTCTCGGAAGCAAGCATCGGTATATACAACTTTTGGGAGAGAAGATCCTTTATCTTACTTTGCTAATAATGATAGTTTGTATTATTAATGTTAACCATAGTAATTGATTTCGCGTCCATTATTTCTAATTGGTCATTTTGTCAAACACTTGACATCGTACAACCATATGCTCTGATACTACTTTGTTAAGAACATAGTGCGGAACACAATAGAATAGTACCATTACTGACTAATAGAAACCTGTGATGACCGAACTAAATTATAGAACCCTATAAATGCACAATATTGTAGCATACAACACAAACACAAAAATATTTATATGGATAACTAAGAGAGAAAAATCACAGGATGATCATATCCAACCAGAAAAAGCTCCAATAATGAAATAAAGGAATATACTAACTCACCCAACTTCTCCCACCATGCCAAGCAAGACAAATAAACTTTGGCTTTAGGATTTTGTGGAGATGAGACAAAAATAGAGGAGGTGGGATAAAAAGTATTATTAGAAGCCAGTATAAAGAGAGACATTCCTAGTATATTTACGAAGAATACTTTTACCTATTTCAATTATATAACATGAGATTTCTAAACATTTATTTTCATTATTCAGGTCTAGATATAGGTATAACTTTAGAAACAAAGTTCCGCAAGGCTGGAGGGAATCCATAACTTGGACTAATGGTAGTTTTACTATTGGACCATTGTACTATTGGAATTAAATTTTATGATTAAATTGTATATATGGTGATTGGCCCATGTGGCTAAGGCCCAAGTTGATATATGGATGTATATATATGTAATATCATGATGAATGAAACACCTAGATTATTCTCTCATACTACTTCTTCACATGGTATTAGAGCATGACGGCTAGGGAACGATTGCTTTTTCTATAGCGGCGACAGCGGCAAAATTTTTTCTCCACGACGGCGGCGACAAGTCTCCCTTCGACAGGCGGTATGACAAGCGGTGATGGTGGCGACGAGTTTTCTACGTTGGTGGTTGTGGTAACAAGGATCGATTCTACCTCCCCATATTACCTTGGTTCTAATGACAATCCGGTTAATACAATTATGAAAGTGGTATTTCGTGGAAAAAATTATGAGGAATGGTCGAGATCTATTCGACTTTCTCTATGGGCACGACAAAAATTTGGATTTATTGATGGCACTATCGATAAACCTATGAAGAATGACAAATAGGAGGATTGGTACTATATCCAATCGATGCTTGTGCAATGGATCTTGTACCCTATTAACGCTTCGGTGAAGAAGATGATACCCTACTTTGAGGAGGCAAAACCGCTGTGGGATTCGCTCAAGGACCGATTTAGCATGAAAAATTGTGCTAGAATTCAACAGATTAAACATTCGTTGGCAGAGTGTCGCCAAACAAAATCCATGTCCGCGGTCGACTACTTCAGCCAATTGTAGACTCTTTGAGATAAGTTGGTGACTTATGAACCTATTTTGGCATACAATTACGACAAATGTACGTGTGATATCCCGAAGAAGCTGCAGAAATGGGTTGATGAGTAGCGCTTTCATCAGTTTCTTTATGGGATCAATCAGGAACTCTATGGCAACATCCGCTCGAATTTATTGGCATAAGATCTGTTCCATAATTTGGTGCATGCTTATCAATGCATGATATAGGAGGAACGATTGCGTACGTTCACACAAGTCTCCTCTGAACAGGACGAGGTAATGGCTCTTGTGGTTAAAACTCCTTCAGTTAACCGTGGGCTATCTCATTTGGATGCTCGGGATAAATCAGAGTTTTTTTTGCAATTTTTGCAAACACAACAGACGTAAAGAAGCCACTTGCTTTGAGAAATATGGCTTTCCAGATTGGTGGAATAATAGGCCGCGTGGCGGCGGACGAGGGGCTGGCCGCAGACGTGGTGGTGGACACGCAGCTGGTGGTGGACGTGGACGGGGTACAGAGGTACGTACGACAGTGGCAGGACGTGGCACGATGACAGTGGCACAGATACGTATGGCAGGTGATGGTGCAGGCGGTATTCCGAGAATAACTTCAGACCAATAGAAATAACTTATTTCTCTGCTTGGTAACTCATCGGTCAAATCTCATGAGGACTGTATGGTGGATAATTCTATTGCACCTTGGATTATTGATACATGTGCTTTGAATCAAATTATTGGGAATTTAGATTTATTTTTTTGTTTGATAATAAACGAAAGAAATAAGACGAGGTTTATACAAAATCCGCTCTTAGGTTTACAAACAAGAAGTACAATTAATCCTATACGAGGATGTCAAGTACAATTTTTTAATCTGGGTAAATATTGCTATAGGAGTCTAATTTGTAGTCGATCACTTTGTCCCTTGGACCATACAATGATGAAGAAGTACCATAGAAGACAGAAAGCAGCTTCGAAGGTTGCTAAAGAGAGTGGATGCTCGATGCCAAAGTCGTTGATCACTACTCTTTGCCTGAGCTCTGGATTCTTCTCTCTCAAAGACTCTTCGACCCTTAGTTCCTTGACCTTCTCTCTTGATCTTGGAATCTTTGACCTTGGTTCTGACCTTCGGTTTTTTGACCTTGGACCTCTGTCAATAGAGGTCTCTATTTATAGAGTTTTAGTGACAGTGACCACCCAGTCGGCGTAGAAGCCGAGCAGTGGAAAGTATAGCACTTTTTATGCGACGGTCACAATAACCGTTGCTCACGTATAAATGACCTTTTGAATGAGCATGTGACGCGTGTCCCATTAAGAGATAATGCGTATAACTGCTGCGAAGATCATGGCATAAAAGCCACGTAGGTAGTTATCCCTCGCGTAGAAAAGATTGGCGTAGAAGCCAATAACTGTCACTATGGCGTAGAAGCCAAAGAGTTATCAAACCGGCATAGAAGCCGAGTAGGCGTAGAAGCCGAGCAGGCATAGAAGATAGCTGATCCTCCTCCCTTGACTGAGGCTTTGAGCAAATTTTGGACCGAATAGCTTTAATACGCACCGATGCAAATGTAGCCTGAATTATCGTATTTTAAGGAGATAGCGTACAGCGTGCTCCCATAGCTGAAAAATAGCCTGATGGCGTAATGTGCAAAAGTGATGATGTGGACGTCTTAGCCGAAATTATGGCTTTTGGAGATATAATCAAATCTCTTGCATTAAATGCATAGATCTGCCATCATCCTACGCATTAAATGCAGAGGCGTGTCTCGAAGATCTACCATCATTCTGCGCATGAAATACAAAGACGTGCCTCGAGGATCTGCCATCACTCTGCGCATTAAATGCAGAGACGTGCCTCGAGCCCTGTACGAAGAGCAGCTTTTGACGTGGCAGCCTGTTTGTCTTCTGTGGAGCGTAAACAGGTCACATATGCCTATGTAAAACTAGGCAGCGTATTCCCTTGTATGCGTAAAAGCAGTTTACGTCAAGGAAATGACACTAAACGATAGTCTGGGTCGCTGTGCTGCGCCATCATTATAGTCGTCGTCTGGGTAGTCGTGCAGTATTCTTTGTCAGGGGTCAGACGTCAGGTTCATTGCATGATTTGACAGGTTTATTTCGAGGAATACGAAGCGTTCCTCGTACACTTCAATGCTGCATTAAATGCGGATGAGTTTTACGGCATAAAGGCGATACGGCACCCTTTTTACGCTGAAGCAGCCTGGACATACTGCATTATGCGGATAGTCCCTGAGCTTATATTTTACGCTGTACTTAGTAAAAAAAGCTCTGTTGTACGCCGATGGCTCTGAAGTTATCTTTTTACACTGCCCAGCACTAAAATGTTGCGTATAGCTATTCAACATATTTTTCATGCTTCTACAAGACCCCCTTCAAAGTTTTCAAATTCCTCGTAATTTGAAACGCTTTGAATGAAGCATGAAACGGTCAAGTCTGACTCGTTCTTCAAGGCTGATTTCTTGGCAGATTATTGGAGATTTGTTGGGATTCGGTGTGTTCTCTTTTGCCTATATAAAGGCTGAGGAGTTAACCTGTTCTTCCCACATTTCCTTCACCACACAGAGATGATCGCCGGAGTTCGTCGGGTCGACTTGAGGAAGAAGAAGATCATGTTCTTCCAGCATGTAAGGAGCTAAAAAAGAAGGTATCTTCGAGCAAATATCCTCTGCAACGATGGATCATAGAAGGATATCATAGCTTCCTTTGCTCGGGATAATCAGCAACTTCATATGGCTGTTCGTCCAGGAGAGAGGAAGGGTCATGTTAGACCACACAACTTGTAAGCTATATTTTCTTCTGTCTTTCGTGGACGAGAGCAGAAACTAGCTCTGTCCTCGAGTATTGAGTTGGGTTAAACATCTCAACTCAATCTGTCATGGCGTATGGAGGATGGGCTCTTGAATAATTCAGGTAGGCCCAGTTTTGTATCCTCCCACCATTAATTATTTTCTTGTTAATCGGTCGTAGAAACCGACTAACTGCTGAAGAAGACGGAGGAAGATCTCCACCAACACGAGAACCTGGCAGAACAGATTCTGGGGGTGGCCTTCCGATGACGATGAGGAAATCCTTTGTAGATGAAATTTCCCTCATATGTAATAATAAAAATGAAGAAAAACCCTTTGTAGACTGGATTTCCCTCATATATAATCATGATTTAATAAAATCGTCTTCTTCTGTGTATATGATTATCTTGCCATATATTTTGCTATGAAGTCTGAATATGTGTCAACACGTCTAGTAACTTTACGCCGACTCTGATAGAAAGAGTATTAGGTGCCGTCCTGTCTTTTATGCATAACTAAGGATGCGCAAAAAGCCGTTTAACATTTAAGTCGAGTATTCGAACCGTCCTGCTGTTAGGAATGGGGAGCTGCATAGAATTCTGAACCGTCATTTCTGATAAAAAGAATTTTTGTTCAGACCATCATCTTCAAGAATGATTTCCCGAAAATCTCTTGAAATAGGGCGAGAAACGGCTGCCAAACTGAGTCGCCATCTTGGACTGTAGATGAAATATTCAGACTGGATTCTGGATGAACTTCCAATCGACCTAAGAAGAAGAGTCATTTTCAATGTTGAACTCTGTATGCTTTGGGTACTTGGGATATTTTGGGGCCAAAAAGGAGTATCCTCTGCGTGAACCCTTGCAATTGACCGCCTTGGGATTTGTTCATACATATACGCATACTCTGGCCTGCGTATTTTTCAGATATGCGGAGAGTCATAGATCTGTAAATGTTGATGAGCGTAAAATAATCATAAGTTCGTAGCCTCTCGAGCGTAAGAGTTGCTGAGCATAAAAGCATCCGGGCATAGAAACTGTAGATTTGTAGCTTCTGAAAAGAAAATCTTCCGAGCGTGAAGTTGTGGATCTGTTGCCTCTGAGCGTAAAAGCCACCAAGCGTGAAATCATAGATTTTTAGCTTCTGAGCATGAAGTCGTAGGTTTGTAGCCTCTCGAGCGTAAAAGCTATCGAGCATGAAAGCATCTGGGCGTAAAGCCGTAGACTTATAGCCTCTGAGCGTAAAACCGTAGATTTATAGCTGCCGAGCGTAGAAAGCTCCTTAGCGTAAAACCACGAATCTGCTTTGTATGAAAACTTTTCGAATTCACTGACTGTCCGCCTTTCCTGAGTAATAGGCTGACGTAGTCCCCAATCATAACCGAATATTAATTATCGGATTTGGTTCAAGATTCGGGGAGTCAATCCGAACTCTATATATACCCAAGGCTTTCAGAGAAAAACTTTTCATCTGTCTTTTGCAAAAGAAAGCCTTCGACTCTTCGAGTTCACTCCTTCGTTTCCTCTCCGAGCCTTCAGAGTTTTTAGCAATGGCCCCGAAACCAATCTCCTCCTCCAAGGGAAAGAAGGTTGACTCTTCTTCTCGCTCTTCTGCCCAAGCGAGAGCGACTTCCGTCGGGCAAGGCGAGCTTCATTCTGAACGAAGTGTCCCGCCGACGAGCTGTGCACCCGAAGTTATAGGTAGAGTTTTTGGGACGAAAAGAACGACGAAAATCCTTCGCACACGTTGTACGTAAACGCGCTAGGTCATCTTTTGTGCTGATAGCCTCATCGAGGAAGATGATGCACAGAGATGTTTTATCTTTTACGCCCATATTTCTAATGTGTCAGCATAAAAACTCCATATTTTCGCAGTTGGGCGTAAAAGATTTGATTGTCGAAACTTGGCGTATACTATAAAATTTGAGTTTTACGCTTCTGGATGGAAATCCTGGCGTAATAACTCAAACTTTGGCAGTCTGGCGTAAAACACACACTGTCAGATTTTTTGTGTATACTGCCAGTCTTGAATTTTACGCCTTGGAATAAGATTCCAGCGTAAAAGATCAAGTTTTTACAGTCTTGGCGTAAAGCACAGACTGTTGACTTTTGGCATATGCTGCAAGATTGTAATGTCTAGTATAGAAACTGACGTATCTTTCCTGCTCTTTGTAGTTAACTTGCATATGTCTCCATTAGCTGAGGTGATGGGTTCTGCTGTCGGGATGCTGCATTCCAACTACCTGGAGGATTTGTCCCACGTGACATTTTCTATCTCCGGACCCCAGTATCCTGAAGGAAGGGGAATCCTGATATCGGCTCAAGGCGAGCGAACGCTGTTGAACATGATCAATGGAGAGCCCCTGACGTACATAGACGGGGCCCAATATATAAAGTCGGCTTTTCTCTTCGGGGACATGATTGACAAGCAGTCACAGACGAAGCCCAAGAAAGAACTCTGGGTTTTTCCTGCCGGGGGCTTGGTCATGTATCTGCCCAAGATGCTGAGAGACTATCCCAACTCGGCATTCTTCTATGCTACACACCCCAGGAGGATGTCGTGGACGCTGACTCCTGATCTTCACGGCCGGCCGGGGAAGATATTTTACCAGAAAGGATCTGGCCAAGGGTCATTTGTCAGCCGCCCTTCCGGCTCTGTGATGCCGTTCAGGGGACTGTACCCGGGCATTGTCCCGAGCAAAGACAGTTTACTGCTCCAGTCGGCCCAATTACCGACTTTTTGCAATAATTTCATGGGGCATGAAGGAGTATACCCCAAGGTTAATCCTCGGACCAATGGGTGGATCACCCCTACAAATCTTCGATGGGCTCGTTTAGCTGACTGGGCCCTGAAGCATTTTCAGACCGAGCTGGAGAGAATTGGTCTGTACGCAGTTGTGAGTGCTACCAGTGTTGGGTTACCTCTCAACCCTAGCCTGTTTCTGGCTCTGATGGAGCGATATATCTTGCTCACCGGGACTTTCGCCACTCTACTGGGGGAGTTGGGATTGGCCCTCCACGAGATGGCAGAGATTTCGAGACTGCCAATGGGGGATACTCCTTATGAAGAGTATGTTCCCACAAACCGGAAGCTGGGGGATTCAGACCCTCGGGTAGTGGCAGTGTACCATGAGCTGATGTGCCACTACCTTTTATAACGAGCCTTCAGATTTGGCTCATATCAATAAATGGGCGTCTTACCTCTTCTTTCACCGGGCCAGGGCTGCTAAACCAGAGAAAGTCTTGGATAGCAAGGATCAGCCCCTGAGCTTTCTGAGCATGCTTAGTGCTCAGGTAGTCGACGATCTTATGGAAGATACTGGGGCTCCAAACCAGATTCTCGACGAAGGGATAGGGAAATGTCGTCCTTACGCCTCTTTTTTAGAAAAATGTCGTCCATGGGTAAATGTCGTCCTTACGCCTCTTTTTTAGAAAAATTAATATCATTTTGATATTAACTTTCTGTTGTCTTCTTTTCAGGGGAAGACATCTACGGGGAGGGCAGTGTTGACGCGCCTTTTGGCTCTGTTTCAGCTCCTGGCGATGACATGGAGGTGCCCGACTTCGAAGAGGAAACATTTTCGGGTGCCGGCTCGCCTGAAACAGCTTCGCTATCTCGAGAGGAGGATGAACCTGCCTTTACGACAATACCTCCTTTGAGTACGCCGGCCGTTTCGTCTGTTGTTGGCGCATCTTCTTTTGCCGCACCATCAGTTGAGGCGACGACTAGGGCAACATCGTCTACAGTCATTCTAGGAGGGGGATTCGCCAATATTGTACCACTCCCAGCGTCCATTCGGATCTAGTCATGCTGACTGAGCAGTATACTAGTATCTTCTATACCACCTTGAAAACGCTAATATCAATGGTGTTGGAGAAGATTCTAAGCTTCGAGGCTCTGAGAAGGTCCTCTCGGTTAGCGATAGTACCGATCAGAGAATTTAACGATACTGGGGTAGCTGACACATTGGAGGAGATAGTTAATGGTTTGGAGCAACCCATTAACGAATATTTGCAGCTATCTCGAGGCAGCATTGACAGTCTCGTTCAAGCTCGGTATGACTCCCTGACTGCAGAGCTTGCTGGACAACTGGAATCTCTGAATAAATCTGTCCAGGAACAGCAGCTGGAGATAGATCATGAGCGTACCGAATTGGAGTATGTCATTCCTCAGCTGACTCAGTGCGAAGTCGACTATGATGAAGTGACAGGAAGGGTTTGCAGATTGAGAGATGAACTCGCTCAAGCGGAGGAGGAGGCTGTCTCTTTGTCGGCCTCTCGAGACGTGTTGAAGCGTCGAATGGAGACCGCTCAACAGAACCTGACGCATGTGGGTGTCGTCCATGCAGGTTTTGCACATGCTCGGTCTGAGCTAGTTGCTTTGAACAATGATGCGGCAAGGCTGGAATGGGCTCGCACCGACGTCTTGAATTCTAGGGATGAGAGAATGGCTGCTCTGGCACGGCAGGTCCGCGACCTAACCGCTCCCCCCAAATAATGTACTTTTTTGCTTTTCAATGTAATTTTTGCTCTTTCTGGGAATAGTAAAGAGGTTTTTATCTGACTTTGTGGACCCATCATTTTGGAATATAAATGACAGGTTTGGGTGAAAGTGATATCAAAGGTAATATGGACGTGATATACTCTCGGTAAGCTTCAGTAGGACATATCTTTTCAGAGGTTATTTGGACGTGATAGAATATGCTCTGACTAAAATTTGTATACAAAACACTATCAGAGGTAATATGGACGTGATAGGTCTTGAAGTTCCAAATTAGTTAAACATATCTATTCAGAGGTTATATGGACATGATAGAATACGATCCAACTAGTTTCATTTTGGAAGTAGTATTGTCAGAATGAGATCTTTACCATACTCTATTTGAGCAAAGGAGGTTAAGCGTAGTACCTTTTCAGGAATTTGTCATTGATAGGAGCCATCAACAAGTCTCTATTAGGCTTGGCTAACCTTTAAGTGCCGTTTGAGAACGTCATCTCGATCACATAAGGGCCTTCCCATTTGGGTTGGAATTTACCGTTACTCTTATGAGTAATAATCATTGGCCTTCTCACAGCTAAAACTAGCTCGCCAACTTTGAACACTCTTTCCTTTACTTTTTTATTAAAAGATTTGGAAATGCGTGCCTGGTAGAACGCGATGCGCTGTTGAGCCTGAAGGCATTTCTCGTCTAATCCTTCTAGCTCTTGAAGCCTTAACAGGTCATTCTTTTCTTGAGTCAACTCATTAGCCACTGCTATCCTGAGTGACAAAATTTGGACTTCGATGGGGAGAACTGCTTCACTCCCGTAAACCAATGAGAATGGGGTGCAACCTGTCGGTGCTCACACCGTTGTGCGGTATGCCCAGAGACATTCTCCCAGCTTCTCATTCCAATCTCTCTTATTCGAAGAGACAAACTTTTTTAAGAGCTTGATAATGGTTTTGTTGAAAGCTTCCGCCAAACCATTAGCAGCAGGATTATATGCCGTAGAGGCCACATTTTGTATATGATTTTTATCGCAAAATCGATGAAACGCTTGGCTGATGAATTGAGGCCCATTGTCATGAATTATCCTCCGGGGTATCCCAAAGCGATAAATGACATGATGCTTGATGAAGCTGATCACATTAGATGCCTTTACCTCAGCAAGAGGGATCGCCTCTGCCTATTTGGAGAAATAATCCGTGATGGCCAGTATGAACCGGTGACCTCTGGAAGAAGACGGGTGAATAGGACCAATGATATCCATACCCCATGCTTTGAAAGGCCAGGATGCAACCGTAGGATGTAGATGTTCAGAAGGTTGATGTATAAAGTCTGCATGAACCTGACAGGCTTTGCATTATTTTGTATACCTTATTGCATCTGTGATCATAGTAGACCAGTAATAGCCCATTCTCCTGATACGATCCTGTAGCTTAGGACCGGGTTGATGCGCTCCGCATATGCCGTCGTAAGCTTCACGAATAACCCGCTGTGCCTCATCATTGGAGAGACATCTCAATAGCAGTCCATCGTAGGTCCGGCGATATAGACACTGTGAAGACGCATCAAAATAGAAGCGTAATGATCGTCTTTTGACGGATACGGCTTCTTTAGGGTCCTCCGACAAGATTTCGTATGCCACGAAATCTATAAAGGGACTTCTCCAGTCTCTCTTGGGAGGATCGGTGTTCACAGCGTAGCTGCATTCTATGTGAAAGTTAATTTTTACACAGAATAAATCTCTGTTAAGAAGGATCACCGAATTCTGCCTTCTTATAGGAGTAGCTAAATCTGCAGCTAGACTGGCTAGGGCATCAGCTTCCAGATTCTAAGATCAAGGTACATGCTCTAGGAAGAACCCTTTGAATGTCATGGCTATCTCGACCGTTGCTCATTGATAGGGGATGAGGTCTGGATTCCGGACTTCTTATATTTCTCTGACTTGATTGACGATCAGCAGAGAATCACCGAAAGCTTCCAGAGATTCGACGCCCAATTCTTTAGCGACTTGGAGCCCGATTAGTATAGCGTTATACTCCGCCACATTATTGGAACAGGGCTCGCTAAGAGAATATGCTCGATAGATGACGAGTTTATCAGGAGTAACCAGGACAATTCCTACTCCTGAAACCACGTTTCTCCTGGGACCAGTCCTGGAGGCACCATCGAAGAATAGTTGCCATGCATCACTTTCCATTGGAGAATTACATTCTGCAACTTCGTCGAGAATGTCCTCGTATAGTTTAGAGGCCTCCGGGATCGGATGAGCAGCTAGGAAATTAGCCAATGCTTGGCCTTTGATGGACTTCTGAGGGACGTACACCATGTCATACGGTGTAAATAATATCGCCCAAGTCGCGAGTCAGGAATTAAGAACACTTGGCTTGTTCATTAGTACCCGAAGAGGATTGATCCTGGAGATAATATGAATAGTCTGGCCCGTGACATAGTGTCGCATTTTCTGAATAGCGAACATCAGAGCCAAGCATTCTTTTTCCACTGGACTATACCGGTGTTCAGCTCCGATCATCATCCTACTTAGATAGTAGATAGCCTATTCATGACCCACATCATTCTTCTGTACGAGAAGAGCTCCCAGAGAATGATCCATCGCTCGAACGTACAGCAAGAATGGTCTTCCTATAACGGGAGGCACCAGAACTGGCGGATTAGTGAGGTAGTGTTTGATATCATTAAACGCTTGCTGACAGGCCTCGTCCCATACAAATGATACACCTTTCTTCATGAGACGAGAAAAAGACTGACATCTCCCAGAGAGGTTGGATATAAATCTTCGGATATAAGCCAAACGACCTTGAAATCTCCTGAGTTCTCTCAGATTACGGGGTGGTCGCATTTCTAAGATGGCCTTGACTTTATCAGGGTCCACTTGAATGCCTTTAGTGGTAATGACAAATCCCAGGAATTTGCCACTAGATACCCCCAGAAAGGACTTTGTAGGATTCATTTTGAGTTGATGTTGGCGCATCAACTCAAATACTGTCTTCAAGTCTTGGATGTGATTATCCTTGAGGCGGCTTTTGACAGCTACATCATCCACGTAATATTCCACTATTTTGCGTAAATGCTCATGGAATATGTTACTCATAGCCCGTTGGTACGTAGCCCCGGTATTCTTCAATCCGAAGGGCATGACCGTATAGAAATATACCCCCAATGGTGTCCGGAAGGCAGTATGCTTCTCGTCTTCAGGATGCATCTTGATTTGATTGTATTCTAAAAATCCGTCCATGAAAGACATACGTTCAAAACCGCATGTATTGTCAATCATGACGTCTGTAATGGGAAGAGAAAACTCATCCTTGGGGCAGGCTGCATTCAGATCTCGGTAATCGATGCAGACACGTACTTTTCTATTTTTTTTATGACCGGGATAACATTGGCGACCCAGTCGTGATGTTGTTCTTCCCGGATGAAACCGCAGGCTATCAACTTCTTGATTTCAGCTTCAATGGCGCCCATCATATCCGGGCGAAACCGGCGTTGGTGCTGCTTCACAGGCTTCGAATCGGGCAATATATTGATTTTATGAGTAGCCATCTTTGGATCAAGACCTGGCATGTCCTCATAATTCCATGCAAAGACGTCGATATATTCTTTTATCAGCTGGATAACTTCTTTCCTTTCTTCTTCGGAAAGATTGTTACTGATAAATATCGACTTTGGCGAAAGTTCATCCCCAATGTCAATCTGGATAACTTTATCTTCAGTGGGAGGTTCTCTCTGCTTGAAGCAGAATTCCCATTGTTTATCCATTTGTTGAGCCCAAGCGTCATTCTTAAACAGTTCAGATTCTTGTTTGTCTGCTTCGAAGGAATCTGTCACTACCGTATTTACTGGTAATGTTCGTTCGAGAGCATGAGATGAGTCGGAGGGCGACGAGCCATTTTGAAAAGAGAAAAAGATATCTTTGTTTGACTCAAAAGTTGCCAGGGAGGTGGTACACCCTAACCCGAAATGAGTTCGTTGACAGTAGGGATCGCCGTGCAGCGACATTCGTCTACCTTTCCCATAGTTGAGACCTAGTTCCAGCTTCAAGTCATAATCCATACTTTGCCTGATCTTCAAAGCTTGCGGGCTATATCCGTGAACTTGTATTTTACCAGCATCATCATCGAAAGAATCCTCTTGTACAGTTGATTCATTGCGCATGCGGCCGAAGACTATTGAACGCTGACCGCTGAAGGCAGGAGGAACAATGAAGATAGAATCCTCATGTGTTCCATATGTCGTGATGACATTGGATGATGATGCTACTTCCTACGCATACGGGTGATAGGAATCTATAGCTTCTAAGAATTTTTGTGCTATAGGTTCTATATCGTCATGGGGAGAGGATTCCTGATTTAGAATTTGAACGTCAATATACTGGAAAAGAGGATCTTTATTATCATCCAAAACTGCGTTCCAGGCTGCATTTACATCAATCGACTGCCTGTTGCGCCAAAGGTTGATGACCAAGGGTAGAGGCTTCTGGTTCTGAAGGCTTGGTAGCTGAAGCGTCTGCCGGTGCATCTTCCTGACTTGCTCCATAGTCCTTGAGGTAAGCTTTCCCTGAATGGGTTCCAGTAGCCAAGACCTCGTCTTTTGATGCCGAGTGTACCGTAACCGTGTAACATGGTTTACGCTTCGAGTTCTTCTTAGACTTAGCCTTAGCAGCTTGAGTCTCTTTCTCGATCTCCGACACTAGATCTGGATGAACCCATATGATCTCGCCCCGCTGGGTAGTTAGGGGTACCAGGTCATGATTTTGACCCCTAGTTGGAGGGAGATTAACGATGTTCGACGTTGTCCAGGAAATAGGTGTAACACCGTCCGGGACTTCTTGGGGAGGCAAATTACCAAATTACAGAGAGATCATGTTGGCTGTGACCGTCTTCTCGCTGTTGCACAGAGTGATGGTCTTAGCATCGATCAGCTCCTGGATCTTCCTCTTCAGTACATAACACGCCTTTGTAGGGTGGTGTATGTATCTATGGAAGATGCAGTACTTGGGGTATTAGTACTGCCGACTTCATTAGGCCGCTTCTCCTCAGGAAGGGTAATCTTGCCGCTTTTGACGAGACACTCGAATATGCTTGAAATATCGTCGTCGTCGAAAAAGTATACTTCAATGGGCCTGAAAGTCCCAGGTTTCGTCTGTGTGGTTGCCGCAGTCTTTTGCCTGGACGTATTGATTGCCAGAGATTCTTTTCCTTTGGAACCACAAGGATGGTCGCTGTTGGGGGATGATCTCTTACCTCTATCGGAGGCAGAGATCATGATGCCATTATCACGCGCCTTCCGACTGTTGTCCTCGGCGGCTACCGCTGAGATGATGAACGAGGGCCAATCATGGAACTGATATGGTCCTGTGAACACCGAGATTACGGGAAGAAGGTTCTTCCTGCAAATGTCCACCAATGCCGAGTCTGGAACTCCGGGAGGCATTGGAAAGTGGCTTAACGAAAACATTCGATAAAGGTACGAACGTCCTTTTTTTCCTTCTGCTTCACTTCGATGAGAGAGGACATAGACATGTCCATCCCTCCCTCGTAGAATCGTGCAAAGAATAAAGCTTTGAAGTCTTCGAAGGAAGTAATACAGTTGTCCGCCAGGCTGCGGTACCACTGATAAGCCACTCCCGAGAGACAGCCCTTGAACACCCGAGTGAGGAGGGCGTCATTCCCTTGTAATAACACCATCATCATACTGAAGTAGTTCATGTACTGACTCGGTGATATTTTTCCCTCGAACAAAGCCATAGTCTGTGGTTTGTATTTAGGAGGGAAATGGGCCTCTTCCCAGATAGTCGGATAAGGCTGGTTGATTCCCAATTTCTTGAGCTGATCTTTGTGCTTCAAGACATTAAATTGGGCATTCAACTCCCGTACCGCCTGTATCGGATTTTCAACCGGTAGCGGGACCACGGAGTGGTGAGGAATCCGTTGCATCGTGACTCCAACGGGAGGTAATACATTCTTCGAGTGAGGAAACGGAGGAACTGCTGACTCCTGATCTAGAGCAGGCTCTTGGATCGCGTTGGATGGTGGTAAGTCCACCCCCACACGTATCTGAGTTGGAGGGACCGATGCTTGAGCCATTGCAGCTGTATGTTGAGTCAGCATCATCTGGTGTATGTTCTCCATCATGGATTGCATCTCTTTCAGATATGTCTACAGTACAGTAATTCGTTGCTCAGCGCTCCCCGACGGGGAAGCTTCCTCGCGTTCATCTCCGATGGCATAAACTCCCATCTCCCTGGGTGTCATTGAAGGATTAGTATAGGTCTCTGTATAAGTTGACTCTATACTTTCAGCATCTGATTCGGGAGACTGGCGACCCCCAGCATCGGAATCAGAAGAGTACGAAGCTGGTTGTCGTGACTTCGAACGGGTATTTCAGAACACCCCAGCCTCAGTGTTCCTAAGGAGCTTATTGAATCTCCTTCAGCTCACAGTTCTAGAGGGATGACGTCTTGAGTTCGACCTTCCTCTAGGTATGTGTGAAGCCATGTTCACTGATGCATGTATGGGATCTTCTTCCTAGAAAGACGGAGAGTAGCTCAACCGGTCGAAAACTGACCATTTTGCTTCAGAATAGCAATAATTAACTACAATCCTATGACTACTACAATAGTGCTCGCTAGGAGGCGTAATAGACATACTGAAAGATCCCCTATCCTTGCGTTTCTGGATCAAATACTCACACAGGTCAGGAGGATTCACAGAAGAAGAAGAAGATGGCTTGTTCTTTCTGTTTACCTCGATGGGCATGCGGATGTTGGGAACCATAGTTTTCCCTGTGCCACCCATATACAACAGGTTGGCTATCTGGGTAGCGGATAATCCCCGAGGAGTGTGTCTTTTCGCAAATTGAGCCTTCTTTACGCTGAGGGACTTCACCTGGCGTAATTTGGAGCTCTGATCGGGCTGGCGTAAAGCTAAGGTGGTCCTCAGTCGGCCATCAGCTCCTCGCGTAATCCGGAGGGCGGGCAGATTCTTCCCTTGCGGGCGTAAAGGCCGAGAAGTTGAGCAGTCCGCCGCTTGCTTTCCCTTGCGTAGATTGCAGGGATCATCTGCTTTTCCGCGAAGGGCAGATGCATTTTTATGTGCGGAGCGTGTTTGGAATTTCTGATTTGGCGCTAAGGCATTGTCAGAAATTTTGTCTGCCACGTCATCGATGGAAGACTGGATTTTACGCACAGAGCACGGAGTAGACTTCTGGACTAGCACTGAGGCATCGTCAGAAGTTTTGTCTACCACATCACGGACATGAGACAGAGTTTTACGCGCAGAGCGCGAAGGTTGTACAGCTACAACCTGGTTGGTCGAAGAGTCGACAGGAATGGTAGGGGATGTCTTGGGCATCCAGACCTTACGCAGCTTCCTGTTGTCTTGGACAGAGAGAGAGAGTGAGAGCTACCCCCTGTTCGAAGCATATCTTCATAGGCAGACTGGTCGAACTGGACGACCAGGGTTTTCTTCACGGATCCTACGGATACCGCATCGTGTTGAGCAATTGCTTTCTCCTCCGAAGAGAAAGACGTCCCCAGCAGAGTCGCCATCTTGTGTTTGATAATAAACGAAAGAAATAAGACAAGGTTTATACGAAACCCGCTCTTAGGTTTACAAACAAGAAGTACAATTAATCCTATACGAGGATGTCAAGTACAATTTTTTAATCTGGGTAAATATTGCTATAGGAGTCTGATCTGCAGTCGATCACTTTGTCCTTTGGACCACACGATGATGAAGAAGTGTCGTAGAAGACAGAAAGCAGCTTCGAAGGTTGCTAAAGAGAGTGGATGCTCGATGCCAAAGTCGTCGATCACTACTCTTTGCCTGAGCTCTGGATTCTTCTCTCTCAAAGACTCTTCAACCCTTAGTTCCTTGACCTTCTCTCTTGATCTTGGAATATTTGACCTTGGTTCTGACCTTGGGTTTTTTGACCTTGGGTTTTTCGACCTTGTGTTTTTCGACCTTGGACCTCTGTCAATAAAGGTCTCTATTTATAGAGTTTTAGTGACAGTGACCACCCAGTCGGCGTAGAAGCCGAGCAGTGGAAAGTATGGCACTTTTTATGCGACGATCACAATAACCGTTGCCCACGTATAAATGACCTTTTGAATGAGCGTGTGACGCGTGTCCCATTAAGAGACAATGCGTATAACTGCTGCGAAGATCATGGCATAAAAGCCACGTAGGTAGTTATCCCTCGCGTAGAAAAGGTTGGCGTAGAAGCCAATAACTATCACTATGGCGTAGAAGCCAAAGAGTTATCAAACCGGCATAGAAGCCGAGTAGGCGTAGAAGCCGAGCAGGCATAGAAGATAGCTGATCCTCCTCCCTTGACTGAGGCTTTGAGCGAATTCTGGACTGAATAGCTTTAATACGTACCGATGCAAATGTAGCCTGAGTTGGCGTATTTCAAGGAGATAGCGTACATCGTGCTCCCATAGCTGAAAAATAGTCTGATGGCGTAATGTGCAAAAGTGATGATGTGGACGTCTTAGCCAAAATTACGGCTTTTGGAGATATAATCAAATTTCTTGCATTAAATGCAGAGATCTGCCATCATCCTGCGCATTAAATGCAGAGGCGTGTCTCGAAGATCTGCCATCATTCTGCGCAATAAATACAGAGACGTGCCTCGAGCCCTGTACGAAGAGCAGCTTTTAACGTGGTAGCCTGTTTGTCTTCTGTGGAGCATAAACAGCTCATATCTGCCTATGTAAAACTAGGCAACGTATTCCCTTGTATGCGTAAAAGCAGTTTACGCCAAGGAAGTGGCACTAAACGACAGTCTGGGTCGCTGTGCCGCGCCATCATTTTAGCCGTCGTCTGGGTAGTCGTGCAGTACTCTTTGTCAGGAGTCAGATGTCAGGTTCACTGCATGATTTGACAGGTTCATTTCGAGGAATACGAAGCATTCCTCGTACACTTCAATGTTGCATTAAAAGCGGATGAGCTTTACGCCACAAAGGCGATATGGCACCCTTTTTACGCTGAAGCAGCCTGGACATACTGCATTACGCGGATAGTTCTTGAGCTTATATTTTACGCTGTACTTAGTGAAAAAAGCTCTGTTGTACGTCGATGGCTCCGAAGTTATCTTTTTATGCTGCCCAGCACTAAAATGCTGCGTATAGCTATTCAGCGTATTTTTCATGCTTCTACAATTGTCGGGGGTGACAAAAATAGAGGAATGTCCGGTTGGGCTCCTGGACGGACTACGGTTGCCTCGTGTTGCTCTTGCACCGAGTGTTGTTCTCATAAATGTTCTATTCGTACCTCAATTACATTAAAATTTAATTTCTATAGCCCATCTTATTTATGATACAATTTACTAAAAAATTTTGTGTGATATATGACCCCAGTTTGAGGACCCAGATTGAAATCGGTGAACGGCAGGACAGACTCTACTACTTTCGTATTATATCGAAGACTCAGGCCTTGGAAGTAACTGGAACGACTTCTCTGGATATTTGGCATCAGCGACTTGGGCATCTTTCTGATAAAGTAGTAAAGTCTCTTCTTGTTTTTAGTAGCTCTAGTATTTTAGTGAATATGGCATATGAAGTTTGGCATCAGGCAAAGCAAACTCGAGGTATTTTTCCTGTCAGTGACTCTCGGGCTGTTACAATTTATGATTTGATACATTGTAATCTTTGGGGACCGTATCCTACGCCTTCTTCGTGTGGAGCTCTATATTTTTTGACGATTGTGGATGATTTTTCTCGTTCTATTTGGGTATTTTTGTTGATTGATAAGACTGAAGTATACAAGATGTTCTCGTCATTTTTATCTTTGATTGAGCGACAATTTAATTTCAAAGTTCGAATTGTGCGAAGTGATAATAGTACTGAGTTTAATTGCTTGCTTGACTACTTTGCACATAATGGTATTTTGTTTCAGATATCTTGTGTGGGTACACCTTAGTGAATGGGATGGCCGAATAAAAATATAGACATATTTTGAATGTGGCACGTGCTTTATGTTTTCAGGAAAATTTGCCAATTTCTTTTTGGGAAGAATTCATTTTGGCGGCCGATTATTTGATCAATCTAACCCCTTCAAGTCTTCTTGGTTTTAAAACCCCTTATAAAATTTTATTTGGTGTTTCTCCTTCTTATGATAAATTACATGTTTTTGGCTGTCTATGTTTTGTCCACAACCAAAAAGCTAAAATAGACAAATTTTCCAATCGCAGTTGAAAGTGTGTTTTTGTGGGATACCCCCCTTGGCAAAAAGGGTTAGAAATTGTATGATCTTGCTACTGGTAATTTTTTGTCTCTCGAGATGTTAAATTTTATGAGACTGACTTTTCCTATTCTATTGAGGATGATCGTAGTGGTACGACTTCACTTGAGCTTGTGCCTTCTGTTGTGGGTGATGATGATTTAGGTTTTGATCCTGTGATCGACAGTACTACGGGGTATGATTTATCTCATAAGGATGGGATGGTCGTCACCCAGGATGGAAATGATGCGGTAGGGGGGCTGATGATGAGGGTGGCATAGTTGAGGCCGCTATAGAGGATAAGCCGGCAGAGGATGAGGCGGCGGTGAGGGGCGCCAGATGGTGAGTGTGTACTGGGGCATAGAATGCGTGCCAAAATTCTGTCTCCGCAATTTTTTACAAATAAAATATGAAAGTTGAGTCCCAGTCCTTCCTTCTAATGTTCTACCACGTCCAATCACTTCTTAGGTACTCCTGATCCTATAGCACATTTTTGAAATGTGATCGATTTTTTCTGGGACACAGGAATTTTCTTGCAGCTGTAACTGCAGGTACAGAACTGGCCTCATTTAAAGAGGCAGTTAAAGATGCAGGGTGGTGTAAAGCTATGCTGTCACGCCCCAGTCCCAAAAATATATGGAATCAGGCCACGTGGCAATGGCCAGCTGACATGTCTCCGAAGATATCCCAATCTAATAGATCCACGAAGAGTGCTACGCTGTCCTATAATACTATATGTCCAAAATCAATCAATAACAGGTAATCTAATCTCATCCACAATATAAAGAGCAAGAAACACTAAATAAACTGCTGGTTGATAAATACCAGTCTCAAGATATCATAGTACAACTAGTGATGTCTGGTGGGAACAAACCCACTACTATGACAAAATAAAGTACTAAAATAAGATATAAAAGATAATGACTAGAGCATCAGCTGAGTAGATAATGATGTCCTACATCTAGGCTAAAGGCCTACCAACTGGTCACGGAAACTCTGACGGCTGTACCTCCAACTCCTCAGCTGAAGCAAATCTCGTCTCCTGTCCTGGGCCGTATACGGTGGGGTATTAAGCCTCGTCTAAATCTGGAAAGGTACCAGGTCCTCAGAGGGACGTAACAAGATACAAGAAAACAACATGCTATATATATGAATACTGAATAAAATAAATACAATAAAGGTGTGCTAGCCATCTAAGTGAATGCAATGTGAGGACAACGCTGGTGCGTATGGATAGGTGTAGGCATAACGTCCACACTCCGAAGAGAGTAGCATCAGTACAGTATATCATCCATATCGCTCCGAAGAACGTGGCATCAGTATAAAGGGAAAGTCATTGGATCCGAGGCTCCTCCGAAACTATGGTTCCAATGTGGGTACCCCATACGCCTACTAGTTGTGCTCCCCGCCCAATGTAGATACGCAAGTCGACTACTCGACGTGCATACCATATATCTATATGCCAAGTCTCTAACTTATAACCTGCACTACGTACTAACCGTGATGTAGGTTACACGCAACGATAGCTAGTCGAATACGCAAACCCGCATCCCAATATGAATATGTCTCAGTGAACGTGTAAGGTGTCAGGTCTCAGACAATAACAAAGTATTGTCCAATGGGTGGAGTCTGCTAAGAACTAAGTCCATATATACTAATCATCGACGTACCCGTCGAATGCACCCGAGACAACTCGGACGCGCACAGTTGTATAAATTACAAGCAACAAGAATACAATACAACATATCCATATCTAAATTAGACAGTAAATATAGCAAGGTATCTTGCCTGGGTCCTGAAGCTGTGAATGCCAGAAGCCGGTTCCTGCAATATCTCCTGGCTGATCCAATGGTCATAACACATAATATAATATAACAATCAATCATCAAACCCTAAGTAATATATACGCTACGTTGTTTTTCAGCACGGACGCAAGGATCACGTCGGTCGAACACAGAGTCGCGGTACATGTAGCTAAGATACACACGTGCCCTGTCTTCAGTAACCGTGTATCCCACGATAGACGAATGCTAAGGTTATACGACCCAGCTAATTATGTTTAGTATAATTAACGGTCCTTAACCTCCGTATTAAGCGTTTCTTGCTGATATCCATGTTTATCAATGCTTTACGAGTCTTAGTTAACCATTCTACTTACAAGGATGTTCACTAGTTATTGATTACTAACTGGTTCATTAATAAGAAATCTGATTTGGCAACTATTCATAAGTTAGGGTTTCCGAGTTACTATTTCATGTCCATATCAAACACGACACGACGACACGATGATAAAACTACTCACGATACTAGGGAAAGAGGCCAATAAGTATTACCTACACGAGGATGAACGTGGGGAGGGGGTTTTGCTCGTCGTCGTGTGTACTCGCCGGTGGTTAGCGGAGCTCCGGAGTCGGCGGCAAGTCTCGGCAGCAGCGGTGGCACTCTCGGCAGGCGCGGCAGCGGTGCACGGGGCAGCGGGTCGGGGGTGTACGGGAGCAGCAGGTCGGGGGTACGGCTACAGCGGGTCGGGGTGTTCGGCTGCAGCGGGTCAGGGTGTTCGGGAGCAGCGGTCAGGGGTGTTCGGCTGTGTAGGGGCGAGTGTTGGCAATATATGGAGGGTGGTGGTCGGCAATGTATGGAGGGTGGTGGTGATGGTTGGTGCAAAGGAGGAGGAGTACTCGGCTAGGGTTAGGGGAGGAGGGTGATATAAAATTTAGGGTTTGAGTGAATAGATGCATATTTATATGGGTGGTGGAGATGATGGGCTAGACTCGAGGGTTGGGCTTGACCGGCTTGTTGGGTTGGAAATGATCCACTCAAAAGCGCATGTGGGCTGGGTTTGGTTCTGCTTGGGGTAAATTGGCTTTAAGTTTGATTTAATTTAATAATTCAACTCAGAAATTACTAAAGCGTCGGAAACATAAGGAACTAGATTTGGGTGGTACACGGAGTCGTGGCCTAACAAGTTTGGTGTAGTCTGATACCCTAATTTAGGTACGTGAAATTTGGATTGCGGTTTCATCTCAGTAAATAATTAATTAAATCCTATTTTTTTTGACGAGGGGGTTTACAATCTACCCTCCTTAGAGCATTTCGTCCTCGAAATTTAAACATACGCATGGGTAAGACTAAAGGAAATACTGGAACGTACCTAGTCCTTCGAAGAGATGGGGATAACGCTGCCGAATATCCTTCTCGCGTTCCCAAGTCGACTCGCCTGGTGCATGATGCCTCCATGCAACACGAACTAGGGGGATAGTCTGACCTCGCAGTACCTTCTCACTTCTGTCTAGGATCTCCACAGGCTCCTCTTGGTACGATAAGCTCGGGCCGACTGTGATCTCGGAGTGGTCAAGCACGTGTCTAGGATCCGATATGTACCTCCGTAATCGAGATACATGGAAGACGTCGTGGACTCCTTCCAAGGTCTGCGGTAATGCTAATCTGTAAGCAACCTCTCCAACGCGTTCTAACACGTCGAACGGTCCGATGTACCTCGTACTCAGCTTCCCTCTGCTTCCGAATCTAATAGTCCCTCGAGTAGGTGAGATATTTAAGAATACGTGATCTCCAACTTGAAACTCTAAGGGTCGGCGATGTGCATTCGCCCAATGCTTCTATCGGTCTTGTGCTGCTCGAAGGTGTCCTTGGATCTTCTTTACCTTCTCTACCGTCTGAACAACCAACTCTGGTCCGAGAATCTGTCGCTCGCCTATATCACTCCAGCATACTGGAGAACGACATTTCCTTCCATACAACGCTTCATAGAGAGCCATCTGAATGCTAGCTTGATAGCTGTTGTTGTAGGAAAACTCGACCAAATGTAAGTGGTCCTCCCATGATCCTCCGAAGTCAAGCTTGCACGCTCTTAACATGTCTTCCAGCATCTGGATGGTGCGCTCCGACTGGCCATCGGTTTGCGGGTGATACGCTGTGCTAAACTTTAGGCGAGTACCAAGGCTCTCCTGCATACTCCGCCAAAAGTAAGACATAAATCTCGTATCCCTGTCAGACACAATGCTAACTGGCACTCCATGTAGGCGTACAATCTCTCTCATGTACATATCTGCTAAAGCCTCCATCGATTGTCCAAATCTAAAGGGTAAAAAGTGTGCGGACTTGGTGAGTCTATCCACGATTACCCATACTGCGTTGCGCCCACTAGGACTTCTCGGGAAGCCTGTAACAAAGTCCATAGTGATATGCTCCCATTTCCACTCCAGTATAGGAAGCGGTTGAAGCAATCCTGCAGATCTCTGGTGCTCGGCCTTGACTTGCTGACACACCAGGCACTTGGCCACAAAGCGTGCTATCTCTCTCTTCATTCCGTGCCACCAGTAGTACTGTCTTAGATCTCTGTACATCTTCGTGCCTCCAGGATGAATGGAGTAAGTGGAACTGTGTGACTCTGTCATCAATTCCTGTCGAAGCTCTCCATTTGGAACATAGAGACGATCTCCGCATCTCAGTGTTCCGTCTTCATGTATCCGTAGTCCTGTCTGTAATCCAGCCTCTGTCCTTTGTCTGAGCCTCTGAAATCTGGCATCTGTCGGCAAAGCAGCCTTGATTCTCTCTACTAGTGTCGATTGTAATTGGAAACTCGACAACTGTCCGTCTACTCCGGGTATGACAACCTCTATACCCATCTGCTCTAGATCTCTCAACAGATGTTGTTGGGTAGTCAAAAAGAATGCCATGGGTCTTCTGCTCAATGCGTCTGCTACTACGTTGGCCTTTCCCGGGTGGTACTGTAGCTCAATTTCGAAGTCTGTCATCACCTCGAGCCAACGTCTCTGTCTCTGATTAAGATCCTTCTGAGTGTAGACATATTTTAGGCTCTTATGATCAGTAAATATCTTCACTCTTTCTCCATATAGGTAATGCCTCCAAAGCCTTAAAGCAAAGATCACCGCTGCAAGCTCCAAGTCATGGGTGGGATAGTTCTTTTCATGAGTCCTCAACTGTCTAGAAGCATAAGCCACAACCTTTCCATGCTGCATCAAGACGCATCCTAATCCTTTCCCGGACGCATCGCTGTAGATTACGAATCCTCCGGGTCCAGAAGGTATGGTCAAGATGGGTGCTGTAGTCAAGCGTTTCTTCAGCTCATCGAATGCCTTCTGACACTCCTCTGTCCAAGTGAACTCCTGCTCCTTACGGGTCAAGTGGGTCATTGGTTCTGCAATCTTCGCGAAGTTCTCTACGAACCTCCGGTAATATCCGACAAGTCCTAGGAAACTCCTCACTTCTGAGACATTGGTAGGGGTTGGCCATGTCTCTACAGATGAAATCTTCGCCGGATCTACTGAGATACCGTCTCCTGAGATGACGTGTCCAAGGAAAGCGACACGATCTAGGAGAAACTCGTACTTGCTAAGCTTGGCATAAAGTCTCTGTCTCCTCAGCGTCTCTAACACTAGTCTCAAGTGCTCTTCGTGCTCCTCGTGGCTCTTCGAATACACCAAAATGTCGTTGATGAAAACTACCACGAACCGGTCTAAGTATTAGTGGAATACTCTGTTCATCAAGTTCATAAATACAGTTGGTGCATTCGTCAGTCCAAAAGGCATCACTAAGAACTCGTAGTGACCATAACGAGTCCTGAATGCTGTCTTTTGAATGTCTTCTCTTCGCACCTTCACTTGATGGTAACCCGATCTCAAGTCGATCTTTGTGAACACTACTGCTCCTGTCAACTGGTCGAATAAATCGTCAATCCGTGGAAGGGGATACTTGTTCTTGATAGTCAAAGCATTAAGGGCTCTGTAATCAATACACATACGTACTGTTCCATCCTTTTTAGGCACAAACAATACGGGTGCTCCCCATGGTGCACTAGGACGGATAAACCCCTTGCTCTGCAACTCCTCCAATTGTAGCTTCAGCTCGTCTAGCTCCTTCTTCGCCAATCGGTACACATTAGAAGATACCGATGCTGCTCCTGGTACTAGCTCAATGGTGAACTCTACGTCTCTATCGGGTGGTAAGCCTGGCAATTCTTCGGGGAAAACATCTTCGAATTCCGTAACTATAGGTGGGGGTAAAATCTCCATAGTCATGCAAGTTCCAGCTGTCTGTCCTACTCCTTGTTCGACGGTCCCTCGCATGTACTCGAACTCCGGTTGATCTGGTGGTCTAAAAGTGACGCTACCCTTTCGGCAGTTCAGTACGGCGTTATACTGGCTTAACCAGTCCATGCCTAATACAACATCAAAGTACGACATAGGCAATACCAGGAATCGTGCTCTCATCTCTCTTCCACATACGACTACCGAGCATGTTCTAATAGTGCTGGTAACCGGCATGATACCTCCTCCGGTAAGAATCTTCCAACTCTTAGGTAAGGGGGAAGTCGCTACTCTATGCATTGCTACAAATCTACTAGATATAAATGATAATGTAGCACCAGAATCAAACAATGCTGTCGCAGGTAAGGATACGACTAAAATGGTACCTGTGATTGCTTCTCCTTCTGTTTCCTCCTTAGTAGCTGCTAATGCAAAGGCCTGTCCCTGTCTCTGTCCTCCTGCCTGCTGTCGGGCCCGATCAAACTGTGCCTGCTGTGGGGCCAAGGATGGTACCCTCTGGAATCCTCCGGGTGCTGGTGGACGCTGGCCTCCTGGTGGGGGTAGTATCCTCGGGGCTGGTGCTGCTGGCCTTTGTCCGGCCTGTGGGGCTGTCTCTCGGCGTTGTGGGCAATCTCTGACAAGGTGCTGGCTTGCTCCATAAATCATGCATGTCCCAAGTCATTTTCGGCAGTCCTTCTCGAAGTGGCCTCTCTTACCACAGAAGTGGCAAGTCGAAAGTTCCTGGTGTGGATATGGTGCTGCTCTCTGTTGTGTCTGTGCTCCGGGACGACGGATGGGTCCTCCTGCTCCGGGCTGGACTCTAGCTGGCGTGGTCGTGCTGGAACGCCTATATCTTCTGAAAATGGCCTCCTGGATCCTCGCCTCTGCTAGGACCTCCTCATAAGAAATCCTCGCCAGTGCAGTGGTATATCTCTGTAGCTCGAAATTGAGGCCGTGGTGGAATCTCTGAGCCTTCTCTAGATCATTGGGTATCAGGACGGCTCCAAATCTGCTTAGGCGGCTAAACTCTACGTCATATGCGTCAACAGTCATATTCCCTTGTTCTAGATGTAGGAACTGGGAGTACAGGGCATTTCTAACTGTTGCTGGAAAATACTTCGCATTAAAGTACTCTAGGAACTGTTCCCAAGTCTGGTTCTTGCCTACACTGCGCTCGATGGAATCCCACCAGTGATGGGCGTTGCCTTTTAGTTGGGCCCTCACTGCAGTCATCCAAAGGTCTAGATGCAGTTGTGAAGCCTCTAATAGCATCTCTATGTTGGCGATCCAATCGGAGATCTGTTCTGCAGTCTCATTGCCTGTGAAGGTATCTGGCCCCATTTGTCGGAACCATCTAACAGTGCCACCTGTCGGGGCTGGTGGAGGTGCTGGTGCTGGCGCTGGTGTCATGACAGGTATCCTCTCTAGCACCGCCATCAGACTCTGTCGTAGTGTCTCTGTCTGCTGCCATTGGGCTTGCATCATTGCCTGGAAGAGCTGAAGCATCTGTGGCTGGCCATTTAGCTGTGGCATCTGGGGTGGATAAGGTGGAGGCGGTGGTAGTGGAATCTCTGGTTGTGCAGTAGGCGTCTCCTCAGATGTCGGCCTCTCAGTCTGCGGCATCGGTGTAGCTCCTGAAGTCTTGCCCTCACAATACTGCGTGGGGATCGTCTGGGAAGTCTGTCCCTCAGGCTGCGGTGTAGGATCGCCTTGCGATGTCTCGTGCCAATGTATCAGCGGGGTCTGTAGCGGTGGTTGCCCTTGGGGTACCTCATCTCCTTGAGTGGTATTGTCTGGTATTGCGGCACGGGGTGCTCCTCGTCCACTACGCAAATTCATCTTGCTGCAAGGGATAGAGCTTCATTAAAAGAGTACGAGAATAAACAAACAGGATGCAGATATTTAGAAGCAGTATGAAGGAAGTTCAAGGACGAATCAAAAGTGGATGAGACCTAATAATTTCTATCCTATTGCAGGCTCGCTGGGCATGTTACCATACCACAAGCGAAAAGCCGACCTGCATGGGCCACCACTAAAACTATGTCAAGCCCCAGTCCCAAAAATATGTGGAACCAGGCCACGTGGCAATGGCCAGCTGACACATCTCCGAAGATATCCCAATTTAATGGATCCACGAAGAGTGCTACGCTGTCCTATAATACTATATGTCCAAAATCAATCAATAACAGGTAATCTAATCTTATCCACAATATAAAGAGCAAGAAACACTAAATAAACTGCTGGTTGATAAATACCAGTCTCAAGATATCATAGTACAACTAGTGATGTCTGGTGGGAACAAACCCACTACTATGACAAAATAAAATACTGAAATGAGATATAAAAAATAATGACTAGAGCATCAGCTGAGTAGATAATGATGCCCTCCATCTAGGCTAAAGGCCTACCAACTGGTCACGGAAACTCTGACGGCTGTACCTCCAACTCCTCAGCTGAAGCAAATCTCGTCTCCTATCCTGGGCCGTATACGGTGGGGTATTAAGCCTCGTCTAAATCTGGAAAGGTACCAGGTCCTCAGAGGGACGTAACAAGATACAAGAAAACAACATGCTATATATATGAATACTGAATAAAATAAATATAATAAAGGTGTGCTAGCCATCTAAGTGAATGCAATGTGAGGACAACGCTAGTGCATATGGATAGGTGTAGGCATAACGTCCACGCTCCGAAGAGAGTAGCATCAGTACAGTATATCGTCCATATCGCTCCGAAGAACGTGGCATCAGTGTAAAGGGAAAGTCATTGGATCCGAGGCTCCTCCGAAACTACGGTTTCAATGTGGGTACCCCATACACCTACTAGTTGTCCTCCCGGCCCAATGTAGATACGCAAGTCGACTACTCGACGTGCATACCATATATCTATATGCCAAGTCTCTAACTTATAACCTGTACTACGTACTAACCGTGATGTAGGTTACACGCAACGATAGCTAGTCGAATACGCAAACCCGCATCCCAATATAAATATGTCTCAGTGAACGTGTAAGGTGTCAGGTCTCAGACAATAACAGAGTATTGTCCAATGGGTGGAGTCTGCTAAGAACTAAGTCCATATATACTAATCATCGACGTACCCGTCGAATGCACCCGAGACAACTCGGACGCGCACAGTTGTATAAATTACAAGCAACAAGAATATAATACAACATATGCATATCTAAATTAGACAGTAAATATAGCAAGGTATCTTGCCTGGGTCCTGAAGCTGTGAATGCCAGAAGCCGGTTCCTGCAATATCTTCTGGCTGATCCAATGGTCCTAACACACAATATAATATAACAATCAATCATCAAACCCTAAGTAATATATACGCTACGTTGTTTTTTAGCACGGACGCAAGGATCACGTCGGTCGAACACAAAGTTGCGGTGCATGTAGCTAAGATACACACGTGCCCTGTCTTCAGTCACCGTGTATCCCACGATAGACGAATGCTAAGGTTATACGACCCAGCTAATTATGTTTAGTATAATTAACGGTCCTTAACCTCCGTATTAAGCGTTTCTTGCTGATATCCATGTTTATCAATGCTTTACGAGTCTTAGTTAACCATTATACTTACAAAGATGTTCACTAGTTATTGATTTCTAACTGGTTCGTTAATAAGAAATCTGATTTGGCAACTATTCATAAGTTAGGGTTTTCGAGTTACTATTTCATGTCCATATCAAACACGTAACGACGACACGATAATAAAACTACTCACGATCCTAGGGAAAGTGGCCAATGAGTATTACCTATACGAGGATGAACGTGAGGAGGGGGTTCTGCTTGTCGTCGTGTGTACTCGCCGGTGGTCAGCGGAGCTCCGGAGTCGGCGACAAGTCTCGGCAGCAGCGGTGGCACTCTCGGCAGGCGCGGCAGCAGTGCACGGGGCAGCGGGTCGGGGGTGTACGAGAGCAGCAGGTCGGGGGTACGGCTACAGCGGGTCGGGGTGTTCGGCTGCAGCGGGTCAGGGTGTTCGAGAGCAGCGGTCAGGGGTGTTCGGCTGTGTAGGGGCGAGGGTTGGCAATATATGGAGGGTGGTGGTCGGCAATGTATGGAGGGTGGTGGTGATGGTTGGTGCAAAGGAGGAGGAGTACTCGGCTAGGGTTAGGGGAGGAGGGTGATATGAAATCTAGGGTTTGAGTGAATAGATATATATTTATATGGGTGGTGGAGATGATGGGCTAGACTCGAGGGTTGGGCTTGACCGGCTTGTTGGGTTGGAAATGATCCACTCAAAAGCGCATGTGGGCTGGGTTTGGTTCTGCTTGGGGTGAATTGGCTTTAAGTTTGATTTAATTTAATAATTCAACTCGGAAATTACTAAAGCGTCGGAAACATAAGGAACTAGATTTGGGTGGTACACGGATTCGTGGCCTAACAAGTTTGGTGTAGTCTGATCCCTAATTTAGGTACGTGAAATTTGGATTGCAGTTTCATCTCAGTAAATAATTAATTAAATTCTATTTTTTTTGACGAGGGGGTTTACATATGCAGAAGAAGATACGGGCTTTGGAGGATATTGATACCTGGACAATGAAGACACTTCCGGCTGGGAAACGTGCTTGTTGACCCATCCAATCTCAGTCAACTTAATTTTGATAGTTAACTAAACCATGCATTAATATGTCATGATCTGAAGCCTCAATACTGCTTTTACATGTCGTTTGTATTTTGTCTATTTAAATATAATATTTTATTTATTTGAGTCTAGGACTGATGTAAGCTGATTCGCACTGGCAAATCCCAAATACCTATATCAAGATACATAGTCCACTCAAATGATTCAAAGAACCTATCCACCAAATCAGGCCACATTCATTTACAAAGTCTACCATACTAAGAGATCGAACTCGGGCCAAACTTGTGCTGAACTCTGACCGAACTCGGTTACCCTTTTGGTATGAAATCAACCAGTTCAATAGCTTCTGATTTCTTGGCCCAATGGTTAGAAATTTGAATTAAACCCCATCCGAATTCTGGCCGAATTCTATTTTCTTACACCCTATAAATAGGATTGGAATTCTTCATTCTTACTCACTCAACCATTCTTAAGTCTTCTATCCTATTGTGAGCAAACCCCTAAAGCCTTAACTTTCTATCATAACCCGCACCCGGTGTAAGGATGCAAGTTGGGAACAACGCCCAGCCAATGCCGCAGAATCGGCGATAGAATGTTGTTCGGATAATCTATCCAATAATATAATAAGCCACAAACAATATCAATATACTGAATCACAAATCTAAGCTGGAGAATAGCACGAATATGATAAAAGAATAAAATAGTCACAATACACCTCATGAGTCAAAAATAATAACATCAATGAGTTTGAGAAAATACTAAACAGTAAGCTGGAGACAAATCCAGTACAAGAGAATAACTAAGATACTATAAGTCCCAGGTCGTTTGTCTTAGTCGGGATGAGTCCCTCCTGAGCCAGGATCTCTGGCTCTAAGCCCACAACATCCTGAGGCTTGTAATAAATAGGGTACTATTCGTCAGTGTCATCTGGAAAAAATATATCCAGTCAGGAAAGGAGCAGAGTACATCTCTAACAACAGTTCTAATCAACGATATAAACTTTATAACGATAAATAGATGTGAATATACAAGATACAACAATAGATACAAAAGATATACAAAAAAGGAAATACTATAAATAAATACAAGAATGAACAATATGATAATGAACAAGAATACTAATGACTAAGTGAGTGAGTACTAGCTTTAACATGTGATCGGCTTGGGAACTTGCACAAGAAACTTGCACATGGATAAGGGCCTAGCTAGTCATATGTGCAGTGTATGACCAACACTCACAAGGAACAAGATATACACAAGGAGGGTATGATCATATATCTACACTAAAATACTCTCCACCCCTGACTGGTATAGTAGATCCAACCATGGTATGCTCTGGCACGGGATTCTCTAGGATGGTTGCAAGTCTTCCTGAGAATCAGTGTATGTACATATACAAGAAACAATAAAACAAGGCTTGCACAAGATACACCATATATACCAAAGAATAACATATTATAACGAGATCCGGATATACCAATCCATGTAATCATCGTGTCAAGAAATCAAGGATATCTACACTAGATAAAATAAACAAAGAGAATATCATAAATGAGAAACTATCAGAGAATGTACTCGTCTGTAGTCTGATAAATAGTATCAAAGAAGTCTGGTACGGTGTCTCAAAGATCTATATATGGAATATAATATTAATACAAGGTTTCAGAATAAGAATAAGTTAAACTAGTCAACATCTAGGTCAAAGAGTTATTTCTAAGTCAAAATAGTCAAACTAGGTCAACTCTAAGTCAAACTGGTCAAACTTGGTCAAACTATCTATTTCTAGATTGTATGAGTCTAACACTAGATACTAGGTCAATACACCATGAAACTAAGCTATACAAGCTAATCTACGATATTATAAAATACACAAAATGCCATATCTCAGGATACACAAGTTTTAATATATGAAAATAATAGTTTATATATATATATATACAAGTCAATATTTATAGTACTTAACTAATCAAAGCAATTTGGATACTTTGGCCTTGCACCAATGCGTATCAAACTACCTATCTCGATACTCAAACCCAATACCTTGGTATCGACCCATTACCTTGACTTATCTTGGTATCCCAAGGTAATTCAAAACCTAGTAAGTAAGCTAATATATAGTTAATACCTCATGTACTAACTATATTGATATATCTAAACTATATGCTAAACTAATAGTTAACATATACCACAAACTGCTAACATGTATTACCTATACTAATATATATAGATACTAACTACTAACTATTCATATACTAACTACTAACATATATACTTACACTAATATGCATATCTATCTTCTAACAATACAATACCACAACTATATATATATATATATATATATATATATATATATATATATATATATATATATATATACACACACTAAACATTATAACTGTTAAAACTAATCGACTACTAACACACCTAAATAACTAACTACCCACTGACTGAAACCACCTTAAACCAAATAACCATATACTTGATACTGTGCTGATACTTGAGACTGTACTTGCTATAGAACATCTCAGAGACTGTGCACATGTCTACTGATACCTTGCAGGTACTGATACTGTCTGAAACTAAACTGATACTGGTACTGTGCTCACCCGAGCCTTGCTCTTAGTTGGCTGCATGAGCTATACCTAGCTATCTGCTGTTCTGGGACTACCTGCTGCTGCTGCTGCTGCTGCTGCTGCATGAGCTCCTTGCTGTGCTTGATGCATTAGCTCGAGGCTACAGGGCTCGGCTTGTTGTGCACACTGTTGTGGCTTGCTCTCCCTTCCTGTTGAGCCACTGAAGCCATACTGCAAGTTTTTGCAATGACTGGATGAAGTACTGTCACTGCCTTGTGCATACATTGTTGCTCGACATATTGTGGCTGCAGGCTCCCGGTACTAGTTTGGTTGCTGAGCCTCCCCTTGCACTGATACTGCTGCTC